>JAUBOC010000160.1:16755284-16767798 GCA_032275365.1 Anablepsoides cearensis | reverse complement strand
ATATATTCTTACAAAAATGAAATACTCATTTAATTGCACATCAAATTACAAAAGCAAATGCACAGCTTGGCTAAAGATTCTCCCAATAAAACACATTTTCATCTATTATATCACAGTCATATTCATTACAAATTAAAGTAATCAATCCATAAGTACCCCTGATAAACCATTAAAAACAAAAACTGCAGACATCTAAGTCAAAGATTTTTGGCAACAGGATCAAGACAAAGCAAATCATATGTACACAAAATATTAAAACTGCTACATTGTTGATGGAGTATAATTTAGTTGGTGACTCAAACTTGCAAAAACATAGGTAAATATTCAGTAAAGTTTTACTAAAATCTGACCAACAATCTGTGCTGAGGCTTTTAACAGCCAAGTTTTCTGGTTTATTTTTGTGTGCATGGCTTGTAAAACTGTATTACATTATTTTGCTGTCCATCTCCCTGCTTGCCTTTGACTGCTTTATACTCAACTTGGTAGATGATCCTGTGTTTAGGATTTAGTCTTTTGGAATACATTTTGTAAATGAAGATAAGCAGTGTTACATTGACACTTGCATAGTTCTGATTTGATAGAAAACATCAGAGGCTATAGCCCCTAATAGCTATGTCTGTAAACCATTTAGAGGATTAATAATCATTAAAAAAGAACTGGTCCATATCTGCCTTTAGAAATAGGTTTGTTTTTTTTAACTAAAAACATAGCTTGACATGGATCAAAGAAATTTTTTTTTTATTGTGCCTGTTTGAGTGGTCAGGGCCCTAAAGTGTGCTCATGATATGACTTCAAAAAGGGTGAAAAATAAAATAAAAACCTTGCTCATGTCAGACTGTGAGCTTGATAGTGACCCGTGTCAGACTGTACAATGTCAAGTTTAGTAAATGTCGGACTAAGCGATCTGTTTCTGCATCCAGACCAATAACGGATGAGGGTTTAGTGCAACAACAAATGAAAAGCAAGCATTGGCACTGGCACTACAGTTATAAGACTCTAAGAGGGGGAGGAGGGGGAGGAATAGAAGACAGCTGTGAATGAACTCATGGTTGAGTAAGAGACATCCATTGCAACAGCATTAACACTGCATAATTTCTCAAAGACAAATTTCTGTCACATTTCTGACATTGATATTTGTTATATTAATTACTTGTCTTTGGTTGTGAGAGTGGTTAATCAGCTGTCGGTTAGCTTTTCACACTGAACAAACACAGATCAATGATTTCAAGCTTAAGACCAATGATTTTTATTTTTTCCAAAAGAGAAAATGTCTACAACAGCTGAAATTTTTAGTTAGAAATGTCAAAATCAGTAAAACAATCATTTCTAACTGAAATAATAATTTACAATAACTTGACTTTGAGTTCAGTGAGGCTACTTTGCCACTATTTTGTGCTCCCACTTTACAGTTAAAATTAAAGGGGACATATCTGCATTTAAATCCTTCTTCACACCCCACCCCCCTCCAGGTCTCACTCCAAATGTTCATTGTCTACTACCACCTGTTCAGCCATTTTTGTAGTTTAATAACAGAGACATGATTATTTAGCGATCCAGAAAGTTTTTCGTTTACAAATTAATTATTGGATGTCAACAACGGAAGACTTGGTTATCCAGCCCAACATGTTGGATCCAGAGTCTGACTCTGAGAATGAAGACGACAAACCTGCGGAACCAAAAATGAGCAAAATTGTTAAGCCGAAGTCTATGACATTGTTTAGCAAATACTGGGACTTTACAATTCAGAATATGTAATTGAAAATAGAGAAAACTGAACAAACTGAAAAGTATGACCCAATTCTATATTTTTTCTTTTTTTTTCTCTCTTTGTTTTCCATTTTTTTCCTTTTTTTCCCTTTTTTTTCTTCTTTTTTTAAAGATCTGCAGACTCAAACATCTACATTAAGTAATTCTTAATCTAAATCAACCTCATGTAGATAAAAGGTTTGCACAACTTCCTGTTTTCCGACATAGGTTTGCAAATTTTAACAACTGCCCAAAGGAGTTAAATAATTATCTAATCAAAATAAATGACATTCAATATAGTATGATGCTAGAAGGAATAGTTGTGTATTTTTTATGTAAGCCACATTAACTCATATTTTCAAGTTGTATTTTCACAACATTTTTCAGTGTATTTATCGCTCAGTTAGGAGGGGCGTGTCTCCATCTCCTCTGAGATGATGCGTGGTCAGTCCATATCTGTTGTGCGGGTGTGTTTGTCTGTAAATTTCAATTCACATTGAAATGGGCCCATTTGAAACCAGTCAAGCGTCTCTGATAGACCCCCTTTTTTATTTTTCACCCCCACCTCCAGCCCACGTCCATTTTGCCCTGCAAACATTATTTGCTGATTTGCAGCGCACACACACATTTTGAGAAACTCAAACAAAAAATGCGTGTGCGTGAAGTCTCTGCACAGACAAACCCAAGCACATACACACTGATAGAGAGAGAGAGAGGGTGCCGAGCCATAAAGGAATGCAGCGCAGTATAATCACAGCATCATCAGCTCTGTCCTCTGAGAGAGCGGGCCAATAATGCCCTTCTAATTGAATAATTTATCCAGTGCTATTTCCCAGGGGGCTGAGCTGCAAGGCTCTGTCGCAGCGAGAGGGGGGCAGATGGTGCTGAACAGAGCGGTTCAGCTTCCTCCAAGTGCCACAATGAAAGGTGGAGTTAAGCAAACACACATAATCACTCAGAAGGAAGGAACTTTTTTTTCTTTTTGCCCTTTTGGTTCCGCAAAAAAAAAAAAGCTTCTCTGTACAACAACATCACTCTGTCTTTGTTGCTTTTCTCTTATGTGATGCTGAAAAGTCTGCGATATTCCCAAAGCCTTAAAGTGAGGATATTTCCCCATGAGACCCCCCCTACCCCACACGCCTTTTCTCTCCCTTTCCACAAAATCGGGTTCCTTGTTCAATCACCCTTGCACTCGCTACAGGGGGTAACTATACATTCTGTTTCCTTTTCTCTCATCAGTCACCGTACCTCCCTGGGAGAGAACGCACACATGCTCCACATAATACATTTTGATCATTGCCTCCCGCTGATGCTCAATCACTGTGGGAAAAAAATGTATCTTCAGGTCGATGGGAGTGATTTTTTGGGGGGGATCATCCATTGCTGCAATCTTTGTAGGAACCACGCCACGTGTTGGCAGCACATAGTTGGATTGATGTTTTTTTTTTTTTTTCCCCACATATAACCAGCTGAACTCCCCTCCAGTGAGCTGTGCCTCATCAGCAGGCATGATATCTACCCCGGTCAATACCTTTATGCCCACGAGCTCTGTAAAAGTCAATAGAATTTTTATTAGGAAACAATAATGGAAGGTTGAGGAGATACGAGTTGGAAAAAAGAACGAAAGAAAGAAAGTGAGGTGTGCAGGGAGGTAGTACATTGATTTACCCTTCATAGTTCGGTGCACTACATTTACCCAGCAGAGTGCTCAAATTAGTGCCCTCCAGCTCTCTCCCAATTAGTTTCCACAGAGACGAGGTGTAAAGCCAGTCACTGGCCTCATTACCTCTCCTCTCCCCTCCTCTCACGGTGCTCACCTCTCGCTGACTAAACCTTCCTTCTCCATCTCTTACTGATTTTATTACTGTGTTTTTCACTTTACTTCAGCCTCTCTCATCTTCCTTCATGTTTTTTTTTTCCATTTCAGTCCCCAGCTTTTATTTGTGCTCCCGCGCTCCATCTCCACATTTCAACATGTGTGTATTTTCCTCGTGTTTAAAAAGGCCAAACAGTCTGAGGCGAGTGTATTCATCTTCCAGGAACATGGTGTGGGTTTGGCTGAAAGACTCAGCTACCTGATGGAGAATAGACGCTGTTTTTCCTTTGTCACCAGAACTCTCTGGAGCTCTGCAGCTCAGCAAAGTTAATGATACCGTATGAATACTTCTGCTAATGCAGAAAAGAAGCCCTTTCAGCAAATCTACTTCCCTTTCATGCCTAAACTAAAAACTTCAGCATGCTTTAACAATTTTTTTAATGAAAAATGAAACAAATAAGTGACATTAGGTTGCTGTTCAGGGACAACATACTGTACGTTTAAACTCCACTGCTGATCATGAAAACAGTTTAGATTGGTTTAAGTTTTGATTAACACAGGTGCATCTAGTTCTTCATGGACCGAATAGATCAATATGACAAATATATATATTTTGCTGTCTAAAAGAACCAACTTTTTGAATGTTTAAATTTTATACTTACTAAAACCACAAGGAACTAGTTTTTTGTTAGTTTACTTTTCGTATTTTGTATCCACTGTTGCCCACTTCTCAGTAAAAAAAAAAAAAGTAGCTATTCTGTCCTAAAAGCTGACAGAAATCACTAGATGACATCATTGTCTAACTTTCACATTTGGACATTTGTCAAAAACATTTATCTCGGCTGTAGGGGAGATGTCAATGTTAAAGAGAACAAAGCAAGTAAAAACACTCTAAATATGTGTATTTTATGACTTTAATGCTTTGCTTAGATCCACATTACCCAAAAAAATAGTGAGAATATCGGATTCACAGAGGCACACAGGGATGAAAAACTGACTGAGGCTGTGAGTCAAATGCAGCCAGATCCAGGGATTTAACTTTAACACCAGGAAGGTCCACTTGTTTGGCCTGGCCCAAAAGTAGACTTTTTTTTTTTTTTCATTTGCAAGTGGACCATAATTTATAAACAAAGCCACATGGGTTACAATCATTGCTCCCATGGGACAGAAATGATGGGGGCGGGACAGAGCACAGACCCTGAAAGAAAGATGCTGTGGTGCTGTTAATACAACTGCAATGCCCGAATTTTAAGAGCAACTCATTCAACTCATTTTTGCGATCATATATATATACATACACATATATATACATATATATACTTTTAATTTTGGGACAGGCGTTGGCAAATGCGTGCCACAACCCAAAGGAGATAAGATGTTCTGCGTTCCCTTACCCACAGCGGCTCATTGTTTGTAGCCTAGTGTTAGCATTAGCAACACTAAAAAGCTAATTGTTATCATCACACTTAGCAGAGGTGGCTCATGAAGTCCCAAAAGGCACATGTTTCCTGTAGTTGGTTCAGTTTGAGGCCGGTCTGTATTCACAGAAGTGATCCGCACCAGAGCGGGTCTTGGTCTGGTTGTTTGGTCCATACCAGGGTTCATGAGTGCATTCACACCTGCATGAAAGGTCCAGATCAACTGGAGAAATGAATGTTGTTCTGTTTAAAGTGGACCAAATGTGTCAGGTGTGAAAACACCCTTAGTGAGACAGTGTCAGTGAAATAATAAACATTACAGTAAAAAATTACATCCCGCTTTGTAAGCCAGGGTGGGAGCAGTATTGTGACTTTGCAGTGGCCCCCTCTCATCTGACTGTGGGTGCTGTGTGAGGCTTCAGTGAGTTGGACCCCTTGTCAGGGCTTTAGAAAGGGGTGGGGGCTCACCGAACCATTTGTTGTGAATTCGCCAAAGTCTCCAGTGACAATGAGAAAAGTCACTGGATTTTTTGTTTGCTTGTCTCTTTTTTCTTGTCTCTAAATCTATCAACAAAGTAGCTAAGTTGGCAACACTGTCCGTATCATAATTTGTTTAATTTTTGTTATTCTTGTGTTTAGTTATTTTATTTGTGTTTCCTTTGGGCCATCTACCACTTCCACTCAGTTTCTACTCACTCAGTCAGCCTGCCACGCCTGTTCCTGGTTTCATTAGATACAGCTGCAGCCACTCTTCCCATCAACTTCAGTCCAAATAATCTTTCTCTTTTTCACGACTCACCAGTTGAGCATTAAGCATTCTTATGCCAAGTCTGTTTTCTGTTTTCTTCTCATGTGCCTCCATGTCTCCTCCTGAATTAAGTAATTTTTGGTGCTTTGTCAGCCTTTGTGTTTTGTTTTTAATAAACATTTTTTTAGCTCCTCGTGCCAGGCTACTTTTTTGGGTCCAAACCATCTGCCTGCCATCACAAAAACACCCATCACCAACCATCTGCGTTAGCAATTTTTGTAAAATGAAATAAGGAACCCACAAGACAAGGGTCCCTTTTTTATATTTGTTGAAATACAACAGTTGTAATCATTTAGCTGACAGGCATACAGTCTTAAACAAATAAACATAAATCACGTCACATTTGTGGAGCAATATGCAGTTGTGGGTATTTGATTTCATGAAAATGTATTTTTGCTAAGTAAAAATAAATTCAAAAAATAAAATCTCTATATTCATTTTCAACATTAAAAAACAGATCAGTGTTTAAGGGAAAAAATATCAGGTGATTGATTATAGGATGTAGCTTTTATATAATGTGCACTGTAAACCTATATTTTTTGACTTACTGAAGGATAAAAACAGTGAATCAAGAAACCACCTTGCACACATTTTCAACCACACACACAAAAACCATAGACAACAGTTTCAATATTTCTTTCAGATTATTTCTTTCATGGGATTTTTACTTTGTTTTTTGTAGTAGATAGTGCCTATGGGATCTTTTTTAACCGTGTGCTGCTGTTACTCATTGTAGCAATGAGATCTGCTGTCAGTCACATGACTTGGGATTTACAACTAGTTAGTGAAGACGTCTCTGTTTGGGTTAATGTGGAATGAAACAGACAGTTACAGCAGAGAAAAATAATATTTTATTGAATATAAACCATGACTCATTATACGTACGTGTTATATTTATAATCCATAAATAAATTTACACTACTTTCAATAACTACTTTAATATTTGTTTTGTCTCTGTATATATATATATATATATTGCATATTGCTGTTATGTATTTCTATGTTCAATTTTGTTGTACAGGCATGTGCAATGACACTAAAGACTTTTCTATTTTTTCTAAAAAATAAGCAACAAAGTGTTTTTGTTCTCATTTATTTCTTGAGGAATGTGTCTTTTAAAAAGATGGTTACAGACAACTGTGTATTTTAAAAGACTGATACTGCTACAACCTGAAATAATTGTGCTTAGCCTAAACATATGCAATTATTGTCATGGTTTGTATGATTGTATCCCAGGGTTCATGTTAACTAACTTGAAAAAAGCACAACAGAAACGGATGAAAATGAGATCAATTTTATTTTGAAAAACGGAACCGGAACTGGAGGGAAGTTGTCAGACTACACCAGGAGTGTTTGTTTTCAAGTAAGTAGTAAGCAATGATTATGAGAGGATCAGCATTGTTTCTTACATTGTTTTATTTTTTTACAAGCAAGATTACAGTGTTTGAGTAGGAAGATTATATCAGTAATTTCCTATGTTTGGAAGATAAGTAGTCTTGCTGATAAAACATTAGGAAGCAGACAGGCAGGCAGGAGCAGGTGGGAGGCTGAACCGCTCCTCTAATTTTGTTTGAAGAGGAATCATGATGGGGGAAATTGCAGGAAAGTATTTAGGAAATAAATGCAAGGAGTTCTAGGAGCACGCAAATGATTCTCGTGACTGTTTCCACTGTAACAAATAGATGTGATTCAGCTTATGCCCATGAATGCTTAGGTTGACAAGCCGCAGGTGTGTCAATAATGACAAAAACTAGAAACCTAAAAAGTTAGTAGATAAAAAAAAGCTGGAATCCTGACAGTACCCCTCCCCCCAGTGGTCTAAGTCACTTGCTCAGATGATCCCTGTAAAAAATGAGGTTAGGCCTTAATATAAAGAAATGTGGTATACATGAGTGTTCCACAGGACCATATACTTACCCCAGATATTGAAACACTTGACCTCTGCAGTGGTTGTCAGGGTGTAGAGGTGTGGACTTTACCTTCAGTTGCTGTCAATATTTTTTCTGTTCTTGCGTGCGCAGATGCATGGCAGTGAGCATCAGCTGACAGCAAAGCTCTGTTTTTCCTACAAACCCGTTACAACAGTGTTTTTCAATCCTGGTCCTCAAGGCACACCGTCCTGCATGTTTTAGATGTTTCCTTGCTTCAACACAGCTGATTTCAATTGATAACTGATAACAGGCTTTTGTTGAATTGCAATCATCTGAGTTGACTAGTCAACTAATCAGTTAGGAAACACTGCTTTACAACATGTGGGAGAAGCCAAACCTCATTCACAGTCCAAATGAAGGTTCATGTTTTCTCCATTTTGGATTCAGCTTTTGTGCTTGAAGCAGAAAAAACATGCAAGAGTCAGAAGATGGAAAACTTTGATGAAAGACAAATGATGGCTGGAGGAGTGGACTTACGCAGATCCATAATTTTATTGGTTTTACCAGTGACCAAATAAGAGCAATCCATGAACTACGTAGCAACACAGTCATGTTTACTGCAGTATCTTTAAGGTGAACCTTTATTGGTTCTGTCTAACTCTTTAAAAGTATCACTTTAATACAAATAATTTTACCCATAACCCTTTACCATCACCTGGTAAAATGTTTGCTTTGTTAATTCATGCCAACACCAAAAGTGCCTAGCATGGGCAAATGTCAGAACTGTTCAAACGATGCTGAGGAACTTTTTGTTGTTGTTTAATTTTGTCTCTTTTGCACAACTTGTGGACACCTGCTGTGCAAAATTTACCTGGGGAATAGAAGACAGGAGGATGCCCTATAAGAGCAAAGGAGTGTGAAGCTCTGAATATATTCTGTAGGGAAATCTTGCATATATGAATGAGAGCTGACGTTACCTTGATGCATAATTTAAAACAATTCTGTAGACTTTGCCCAACCCCCTCTCTTTCCAAAGGTATTCCCTGATGAGTGGCCCCTTTCTTTATACTGCAGTAAAGCTCTCTACCACATTAGAAAAAGTGCTGAGGAATGGCTTGAGGACAGAAGTTAAGATGTGTAACTGATCATGAAATTTAGTTCACAACCCAAATGAGCAGGTGTTTGGATCTGATGATAAACCAAGACCAATCAATGAAGCACCCTATTCGAAATCTACTTTATTTGTTATTTTACCACCACAGGGAAAGATCTTGTGAAGTTTCAGAAGAAGCTGTCATTACCATTTAGGTATCTCAAATGTCCTATAATAATACCTTAGTGTGGTTGTTTAGTTCTTAAATGGTTGTTTCTTTAAATAAAATCCAAAATAACTGACTGGATCTAAAATAAGATTCAATGGTCAATCAATGCCTGTAGCATATGTTTAATAGTTTGCTACTAATTGAACAATGATTGAAAATGTCTCCTTCATTTTGGTCATTTTTGTCAGATTGTCGGCGTACATCCCTGTATCCTGCTGGTTCGCCAGTTTCTCTGTTTACTTTAAAGTCTGCCAATATCCTAAAAAAGCAAGCCTCCATCGTGCCAGGATTTGGATTTTCCTACATGTCACCAACCCCCTCATGAACGGTTATAACCACATGGAATTTAAAGGTATGATATAATTTTGGGTATTATTTCAGTCCCTTTGCTCCAGATAAATGTAGTAAAAACTGTGGAGTTTTCCACGAAATTAAAACGCAATCATTGTCCTCAGAGGTTAAAACTGGTCATCCAATGGCTCGTCTCCCTGCTTCACTTTAAGATAGATTATGATTTTGATTTTGATTTTGATGAGATAGAGATGATTTTTAAGTCAACTTTATCATGAAATGTGGTGAATCTATTTGGATTCATGTCTGGACCGAAAAAAAAAAACAGTTCTTGTAAATGTTGTGCCAACACTAACACTAGAACACTATCTAATACTTCCTTTGGTGTAAAATTTTATTATATGAGTAAACACAAGCAATAAA
The DNA here is from genome assembly GCA_032275365.1 of Anablepsoides cearensis. NCBI lineage: Eukaryota > Metazoa > Chordata > Actinopteri > Cyprinodontiformes > Rivulidae > Anablepsoides > Anablepsoides cearensis. The sequence goes on along the minus strand of JAUBOC010000160.1, from coordinate 16,758,103 downwards.
AATAAATTAAAGTCACATTATGTTCTTTAGATCATGGAACTGTAATCTATTTGGTTTCATTCAGCAATGTTATTTTCACACATTGACCAGGAAATCAGAAAAAACTTTGGTCCATTGGTTACCAGATCTGGGGTCATGGCCCCATTGTGGATCATGAAACTTCAAATAGGGGAAATCTTGATCTTTTGCAGAAGAGAAAATTTAGATTGATTTGAGAAACATGGATTTTTTTTTTTTTTTTGTATTGCCATGATAATTTAGTTTAATGGTTTTTAGCAATGGAATGTGTGTACACAGCAATGTTTTTTTAGATGTGGGGTTAAGTTCAGGTAAGGTTATAATTACACAGCATGTGAAAAGAATATACAAAAGTTACAAAACATGACACTGAACAAGTGTGTATAAGTAACAGATTTACTGGCTTTTCTATTTGCAACTATGTTACTTTAGAGTCATTTTTCATTGTTGCAAACATATCAAAATACATGTGGCATTAATATCAGTGCAAAAACATTTGTCATCACAGATGAGAGAACAAACTTGTTTACTATCCTTCACATGCTGTAAACACTTAGAATCCCAGAACATACTGTTTGCATCATGCCGTACCTCTTGAGTACTCCGCCCACGCAGTAAAAAAATGTAAACATGCCTCGAACAATCTCCTTTTGTTTGAAACATGTGCCAAAAGGCCATTGAAGCTATGAAGTCCACTTTGGACCCTGTGTAGACACTGCAGTCACGAATTAACTGCTTGTAGTATCACACAGCCTCCAAGGGCCTGATCTACTAAAGGTTTGAGTGTGTTAAAAAGGTTTAAACTTGATAGCAAGCACAAAGCTGCATTGAAGATCTATCTTAGCATGTTTCCCTACATGAATATGCAGAATATATGATGATTATCAGAATATGCAAAATCCTGGGAGGAGAATATGCAGATAAAAATATTTTAGCATCCACAATGTGATTTACCAAACTTATAACTGATTGTGTTTGTGATTTTTGTGTATATTAAACACATTTACAGGGAGAGAAAAAATGTTCTGTGTGCTTGTCAACATTTTTGGACTGTCAGAAATAAAAACAGTAGAGATACATCTATACAGCAATGTAATTTTTGAGTAGCTGCCCGAGGACCTAAGGGCTGATTTCATTTTAATCATTTGTATGGATTGGTTGTAAAATACACATATTTTACCCCATTTTGCATGAATAAAAGAAAATCTCACAGATTTTTCAAAAACACAGCTTTAAATTATTTATTTATTTATTTATTTATTTATTTATTTATTTATTTATTTATTTACTTATTTAAATGCTAAGTGCACCCCCTCCTCTTCGACCTTCCCCGACTGGACTGGACTTGCACCATTTCAAACATTGTTAACCACCCCACCCTGTTGTATTGTGAAATGTTTTGTGAAATTTGCGAATTTCTGATGGTCAGCATACAGGTAAACATCCAAAAGGGTTGACATGTACTGTATTTAGTCATGTATAATTCAATCTCAAGAAAAATATTACTCAGTTTTTGGGCTAGAAAGGAACAGAAAATCTAAACCTCATGTATAATGTTACTGCTAATTTCAAACAAATTTCAGAATTATTCAAGACAAACGTCTTGCAACGCTGCATTTTCTTGCATCTAGACCCTTTGCTTCCTCCACCAAGATCTCCAACTCCATGGCTTCATGCTTTTTTTTTGTTTGTTTTTACGACCACTCTCCCAAACTTGCCAGCCAGTAGCTCATTCAAAATGCTAATTTCACTGGTGGTCCACACAACTTTAACACGTTATCATTTGTGCATCGATCTTGGTAGATCCCCTGCAACAAGCCAACTAATAGCACGAGCATTTCTTTTTTTATTTTGCACACTCAATTTAGCACTTGTTTTTTTGGGGGGAGGATGTTAGTAGATCAGGCCTTTCCTGTGCAGATGTTAGCATTTAGCTCCTAGCATCTGAGTGCTCAGTTGACACAATGTTAGGGTGGGCAATCCTGGTCCTCGAGGGCCGCAGTCTTGCATGTTTTACTTGTTTCTCTGCTCCAACACACCTGATTTGAATCAATGGGTGATTATCAGGCTTCTGCAGAACTTGAAAGATAATTCAATGACTGAATCAGGTGTCAGGTGTGTTGAAGTAAGGAAAAAGGTAAAACATGCAGGGCTGCGGTCCTCGAGGACCAGGATTGCCCACTCCTGGTAGGATGTCAACTAATGACTATTTTGATGGGACTAATATTATTATTCTGATTATTTTTTCAATTAGTCGATTGGTCAATGATTACTTATATCACAACATTCATCAAGGCTTCCTGTGGGTGCACAGATTATTACTAGGGCTGTCACTTTAACGCGTTAATTAGATTAATTAATTATGCTGCATTTAACGCGTTAAGAATTTTTAACGCAAAACCAGACACTCACAATTTTGTCATTGAAGCACAGGCGCGCTGCTCCGCACACATGCGTAGTAGGCGTCGCAACAACAGTAAGTGAAGGGGACGTATGTGTCCCCCCCACTTGGACCCCTCCACATTCAGTTGACCCAGCGCTGTTTTTGTTAGGCGACTGATGAAAGAATCCATTCCACTTGACTGAGAGGAGAAAACTCCTCCCACTAAAAGTCTGCTCCCGGTTCTCCTGGTCACCTCCATCCAGTCAGCACAGCGTGGAGGAACCAGGTAGGAGCGAGGCAGCCGGAGGACAGTTGACCGGCGTCAGACTGCCTGCACCGGGTTAGACGGGAGGAAGATGACCGTGAATTCCAGGAGCGCAAATATTCAACTAAAACTAACTTCTAGCTGCTTCTAGAA
>JAUBOC010000160.1:16616119-16649969 GCA_032275365.1 Anablepsoides cearensis | reverse complement strand
CCACCCAAACCAGTACAATTTTGGGATGCTCCTATAGCATTACATTTATTATGAATAAAGATGTCTGACCTCTGGTGCATTGCTGCGTGCGGGGGTCATTATGTTACCGCTATGCGGTATCTAGTTTTAAACAATGAAATGTCCCTAAACCCTAAAAGCACATTCCATTCCCCCGCACAGAACCAGAAATATACTGAATGAGTTTTTCTGAATTTTTGTGGCTTTTTCTCCACAAAGATATTTGTTCATTGTAGCCAAAGGTTTTTAGTTGTTCATTTAGAAGCTTCTTAGTTTTGGTAATTGTTTTTTTTTTAGTATTCTTTTTATAAATATCATATTTCTTCATTTTTTTTAGTTTTCTTGTTGTTTTTTTGCAGTCTGAATGAGGTGTGTGGATATTTGCTCATACTCAATCCCAGTCCTCTCTGAAAGTTTGTTTTTCAAGTTGTGACTATTATCATATAAATTAAGGTGCCAGCTATCTATAAATGTTATCCCTACATCTAAAACCTCAAGGTCTTGCAAAACATTACAATCCACCAAACGGCCTGAAACACCTGCTAGGCCTTTTTAGATCAGAGGTAAAACATCTTCAGGAACAAAGAGAATCTTTTATCTTTGAAAACACTTCTGTTCTCAGTCCCTGCTTTTTATTAATATTCATTAATTGTCATTTTCTGTGTACTTTATTGCTGCTGTTTAGCAAAGACCTTTGCTGCAGTACTTAAAGTCAGATTTTATATACATTTTTAATTTATGTAGGTCTGAAATTTGAGATGCATGACCTTTTCGAAATGATGACTGTGCACAAGTGATACTTCAAACTTCATAAGGTGTGAGAGTTTGAGAGTTATCTAGAGCTACAGGTTTATTGGTCACGTTGCAGTCGAGGGACAAGCCTGTGAGAAACCTGAGTAAAAGAGTGACTGTTGTAATATTACACGATAGCAGGAATGTGTAATATGCTTGGGATGTAAACCAGATTGTAACTCTTGTTCTGGCACCGCTACACCTAGCATGACTATTTATCCTTCAGTCATCTGTAGACAGACAGAAGTCTTGTCACGTCACGGGCAGAACAGGAGAACACAGGAGGTGAAGGTCATGTTAGGTTTTTAGGTTGAGACGATCAGTTTGTCTTGAGAGTGGCTGACTGTATAATGATTTACTGACAGACTAGAAATATGATCTTTACTGGCTGCTTGGACATTTTTCCCACGAATGAAGCTTGTTGATTATTTGTTTTACCATTTAAAATTAGAACCAAAAACTTTTAGCTTTTCCCTAAAACTCAAATAAATGTTTTACTGGGGGGTTATCTCTATCATAAACCTAATATTAGACACACATTTTACAGCTGGCTGACATTTTAATACATATATACATATTTTGTTTAGCTTTTTCTGAAGTGTGTATGTTTTTTCTCACAGCTCCTGTTGTCCGTGTGTGTGTGTGTGTGTGTGTGTGTGTGTGTGTGTGTGTGTGTGTGTGTGTGAAGGGCTGGTATTGGTCTGGACTGTGCGCTCAGTTTCCAGCTCTTTCACTGTTCAACACATAAAGCTTGCAACAACGAAGCCCTCTGTTCTTGTTTTGTCATTTTTCTCTCTGAAACAAATGCCTCACTTTTCTGATCTTTTTCTTCCAGGCATCAAGAGACCAGCAGGAGGCTAAAAAATGTGAGTGTTCTTTACAGATTTGATCACACAGATTATTGTCAACATGTAATAAAGCATGATTTCCTTTAGCTTCAGTTCCTGTAATACCAAAGAGAGTCACTGGTTTACAAGATAAATTAGTTCAATTGTTATGTATATTAAAACAAAAACTCAATATGATCATTCTAAATCCGCTTAATTCAGTGGTTATCAAAAATGCTTGAAGGATATTTAGGTCTCCATTACATAAAAAATAAATGGTCCATAAAACAATCCAGTATTTAGTTACATTAAAATGGCAAACAATGTAATCACATTTTTAAAATTAATCCATTAATCAAAATGTGTATTTTATATCCATACACATGAGATTTTTTTTTTTAAAGAAAGCATGCTAAAGAAACACCTGCCTTCTACTTTTTAATGTACTTGAATGTATTACCAAAGAAATATTATTGAAGCAAATCTAGGAGAAGCAACCACCTCATGTTGTCATTCTGATGATTCTTAGTTCAGTTAATGGAGTAAAACCTGCTTTTTTTTCATTTGGGAATATCTTCTTATAAACTTGCTAAATATATAGGCTATTAAGTAGAATAAAATCTGTAAATATTAGATAAGAAAATAAGCAGTTTAAGATTTATGGTATTTAACATTTATGAAAGTGATAATTTTAATTAATTGCTAGTGAATTCATAACTAAAACAACATTTTATATCAAAGCTTCGTTGCAGTGAGATTTTATTGTTTGCTTTTTTCACTGATTTATAAACTTTTGTACAAATGCAGCAGTCAGAATTAGACTGAAGTAAATGTAAACCCTGTCAGAAGTAACCAGGCTGCAGGAATGTTGACGTGCAGACGTGTGTTTTTGCTTTTTGTTTATGAAACTTACCTGGCCGGCGTCATATTGAATGCAGCAAAAACAGCAGCAGCATTTCTGGATGAGCCTGGAAACAAAAGCGTGACACAAGTGAAAAGACCTTGACTCAGCAGGGATGCTGTTAACATAACTGTTTACGCTCAGCAGAACATTCATAGCTGAGATTAAAGGTAGTTGATGAATCCTGTTTTTCTTTAGGTGACTGTTTTTTTCCTTTTTTTCTCTGCAGGTTTTAATCACCATTTACTGGTTGGGCAGAAGAGCTGAGTGTGATCGCTTCTATAATGGACCTTACCTGAACTTTAAGGCATTTGAGGGATTATTGGGCACAGCGCTATACAAGGTGAGTTCCTCTGCTCAGTGTAAACATATAAAACCCTTCAACAGTCTGTGCAGAGCAGGTTCCTGTATCCTCCCTGGTATGTGGACTGAGTATGTGTGGAAGAGTGACTGTAATTCTCTGGCCAATCAAACCGAAGCAACTTACAGTTATTGTCTCAGTTTTTTAAATCTTTACACCATGGCACACAGTTTGCACGACTCACGTGTTAAAATAGCACATTCTTTTCTTGAGAGAAGAATACCACTTCCTCCCCCCTCCCTCTCTGCTCGTGCCAGTGTTGAACTTGGCACTTTGTGTCCTTGTGGATTTATGGGTGGTGGTGCCCACCCCCCATTCCCCGTAATTCAATTGACTACAGGGATTTTAAGTAATAGCAGTGGGTTAGAGCACATTTTGTACATTTAGCCACATTAATCCAAGTTCAGTGGCTGAGGGTTGGACTGGGTTTAATTTGTGGACCTGTATTGTCTGGCAGGATTCTGCAGATTACAGATCTGAAAATGGTTTTCTTTTTAAAGTGGCCGACACGTTTTGGCTTGTTCAGAGGCTTGCCGATGGATTTATGTGCTTGACGGTCTTTTCTCATGGTAAACACCGTCATTAGGAGGGTGTAGGGATCAGTGCTCTGTTTGTTTATGACCGAGATGACAGAAGAGAAAAGAATGAGGTTATTTAATGCAGATTTCATTATGCGTCGCCTTGTGTGACTCATTTAAGAATGTATGTTTAATAAAATAAATAAAAGTATGAGAGGCCAGCAGATAAAAATCATCTTTGGAACCCCATTATCGAAAAATGCGACTGCTGTTTTTTGTGTTTAAGGCTCTACACGAATCAAACGGCGAGAAGCCCAGCAGCATCAGAGACAGCGGTTTTGGAGATAGTTGGTACTCTGAGCGAGAGGAGATCCACCATCAGAGAGAAGAAGGTGTTGAAGGAGGAGGAGGACACAGGAGAGACGACTCCCTGGACAGCTTGGACTCTCTGGGCTCTCGACCCCAGAGCATCTCGTCTGACGCCACTCTGAGGGGCGGCAGTGAAGGTACGAGTAACAAACATTTTATTTTAAAATGGCTTCTCACACCGAGCAGTGTCTAAATCATCAGTGTAGAAATTCAAACTGTTCTGAACAGGAAAGGGCTGCTTGGAAAGTTTCCTCCGCTTTATGAAAACAAATACCTGTTGCCCTCTAGTGGGATGCTTTTGTAATTAAATAGCTTTGGTTACATTTTTCCATAAATAAACTCAGTGTAAAACATTTCTGGTATGACTTCTTAGTATTTTCAGAGCAGTTCTTTACTCTTATTGTGAACTGAGACATTCCTCAGCCATCCAGAGCAGCCTGTAAATGAAGAGGCCTCTGATCCCCACCCTGCACCCCTCTGTGTCTCACACACCCCTCAGCCTTTTCTATATCCTGGTTTTGTTTCTTTTTTTTTCATGCTTCTTTGTTTCTTTTCTCTTCTATTTCCTTTTCTTCTATTTACACTCTCTTTTTGTTTTTGTTCTCATTTCTTTCATGGTCCAGGTTGCTGCAGCGACACAGAAGCAGATTCCATCTTCAGGATGTCCGAGAACAAAAGCGGTATCAGTTACCGCCGGTCGGTTGTCATCACACCTAAAGCCACCGCCCAGTTTAACCAGTTCCTGCCCACGAAAGACAAACAGTCGGGCTACGTGCCCGCGCCGCTAAGGAAGAAACGTGCTGAGCAGGACAGCCGGCGCAGCTGGGCCAGCCTCAGCTACTCTGAGGATGACGGCGTGCTCACCAGGTACAACACTCACTGTTCTCATCCATCTGTGGGAAAAGTCCTGTTTCTTGCCATCTAATAATTGAGGACTGTGTTTTCTTGCTAATAAGTTATGACTATAAACAGTAACTTGTTGTTTAATTGCCTGAAGTTAACACAATGGCTGTTTTTGCCTCTCTGCTCTCAACACTGTGACTGTGTGTTGTTGCATTTTTGCGGTGGGATGATTTCCAAATGCTGCTGTTGCGGCAGCCACAATACCCAGAGTGCCTTACCAGCAGCTCACCACCAGTGGGGTCTCGAATACGAAAGCGGGAGCAACTCGGACACGGATCGACCGGATCCTGACCTCGTTCTGGATGATCTGGCGAGCAGACGCTTCCACAGCCCCTCCCCAGCCCCTCCCACCAACTTTGCTGTGCCCATCAGTCCCTCAGCAGGGGGACGAGTGGCTCGGGGTAAAAATGGCCCCTGGCCTACGATCGCTGTCACTCCCAGTGCTACACCTCAACAAAATGTGACCTTGGACAGGTCAGATGACGCAGCTGCAGTGTGATGTGCCTGTCTGATGAGAGCTTCTCTTACCCTCAGTTTGCATGGTTAACTGCAGACGTGAGAACCGTTTTTGGCCAGATTTTCTGCCTCTAACTTTGCTTCAACCACTTAAATTACTTTGAGAATTAAGCTGCAGCGCATCTGTGTTTGCTGCTTTTGAGTTTGTTGAGCTCTGAGATGAGATCTGAGTCATCAGTTTGACCTTGTGGTTTGCCTTTTGAGCTTGTTTTGGTTTGCTAATCCTTGCATCGTTTGATTTGGGATTATTGTGCTCAACAAAATATGCTTGTTTTTTTTTTCTTTTTAGCACGGCTTGTGAGCTTCTCTGCCGTTTAAAAACAAACTCTTTGTGACACTTTTCGTTGGCTGTCTCTTTTGAGCAGCAAAAGCAGGAAAATGCAGTCGCCCAAACGCAGCTCTGTGGAAGTGGACCACTACCGAGCCGTGAACACCGACAGCCTGTTCAGGGACGTCTACGACGACTCTGAGGATGATGATGATGAGGTGGGCTACGCTGACCCTGTGCAGGACGATCTCTATGCCCGTAAGATGGGCATCAAACCCCAACCTGCAAACAACGCGTCGTATGACAAGTTTTTACCCAAGTTCTGGTCGCCAGAAGAAGACGTTCATGTGCAGAAGATTAAGCTGGGCTCTCAGAAAAGGCCCTGGTACAAGAAGATGCAAGGCTTCAGGTGTGTGAGGCTGTTAAGATGCAGCATGACAAGGAGCCAAACACATATAGTTCCCTGCCCTTATTGACCTCCTCACACAGTTTTAATACCTCAACCTATTTCTATCATTTTCCTTTTAAAAGTGTTTGCTAATATAAAATACTTCACTGCATTTTCCTCTGTGTTGTAATTCCCTCCCGCTTAATATTTCTCTCTCTCTTCCATAAATCACATCACCTCCTCTGTCCCCTTCCCTTCATCTGTCCTGCTGCTCTTTGACTGTAGCCGTCAGAAGTCCGGCTCCTCATCTGATGACTCAGACTGCGACATCAGCCCCTGGCCCTCCTCAGCCCCCTCTCCTTCCGGCAAACCTCCCTCCCACTCGCACACACACGAGGCCTCGGCTCACACCACCCTCGTTGTCGGGAAAAGGTTGATACAGCTGCATGACTGTGACGACGCGGACTTATTTTAAAAGAAAACATTTAGAGGCTGCTATTCTGAAAAGCTTCCTAAGAACTAATGAAAGAGTTGCCTTAACACGCTTTAACCAGAAGTTTGCTCACTTGATTAAAAAAATCTCCTTGACTTTATAGAGACTTTAGTTTTATTTTCTAGTCCTCATTTAATCAGCATCTTTTTGAATCAAATATCCCAGCAATGGCTCCTTTTTTAAGTCTTTTTCTTCTTTTCTTGCACCTTCATCCAGTTCCCATGCATGCGCTCATCACTTCTGTCCTTTTCTCTCCTTTTGCCCACCCTGCAGTCCTCATGTCCAACCACAAACACCCTCACAGCTTCCCAAGGTAGAACTCCCTTTCTGTGAGGTCCCTGCGCTGGTGTTTGCCCCTGTGGATCCCACCTCAGGTCCCCGACTGGTCAAATGTGAGCAGTGGCCGCTCCTGGGGCGCCAGAATCCCAGAGAGCCCCCAGATCCCTTTGATTATGAAAGCATTGACCCCGACTTGGAGAATGATGACATGTTCACCAGGCGGACCCTGTCATTTCAGTCTAACACTGAACTGGCAATGATGAAGACTCAGCTCTCAGCCAAACGTCGGCGGCTCCACTCCTCTGAGCCGCAGCTCAATATTGTCACCCAGCAGCTTCGCCACAGAGACGCGGAGGAAAGCGATTTTCCAGACATCGAGCAGGATGACGTGATTTATCGCAAGGAGAAAACTCAGCAGGCTCAGCAGCAGCAGCGAGCGCTCTCGGGAGCTCCCGATAACTACGCTGCCATGCACATCCCAGAGCCCTGGGCTCTCCCCCCAGAACTCAAAGCCAGACTTCTCTGCCCGCCGTGTCCTCTGACTGAGAGAGCAACAACTAACCAGACTCCTGTTGATATGGAGGTGCATCCTGAAACAGATGACATGCTAATTCGGAAGCTCGGGGTCCATCCTGATCAGAGCCAGCCCTCACAGAGAGGTCATTCAGCTGCTCACGTGACCCCATCCGTACCTTCTTCCTGTAGCAAAGAGGACCTGCAGAAGTGGCAGGCAATCAGAGAAGCCAGTCAGTTAAGATATAAGAAGAGGCTTTTGTTGGAGAGGCTAGCTGCTCTGAAGCTGTAAAAACCTCTCTTGATGTGAGACTTTTCTTTTTCTTTTAATAATGTAGCATTTCAGATGTTTAATATATCCTGTTTGATGTTGAACCCACACAGGCAGAGGTGGAAATATCACCTGCTTAAGGTCTTGTTGCGTATTTTGTCCCTCATAATTCTACTGCAGCAAATGAAATGAGACGTGTTACAGTAACCGTGGGTTTATTTTGTTTTGAAAGTATTCAGATATTTCACAAATGAGTCTTTTTGTGTTGCAGAGCTATGGTATGTCTTACATCATAGATGCATGTTATGTTCTTCAGTTTGGACTCCCAGGTTGTGCAATAAACAGACTGCTCCTGTGTGTGTTGTGATTGATGAACAAAATCATAAATACATCTCTGATCAAACCCGATTCCCTCACTTTCGTTTAACTTTTCCTGTGTAGTATTTTAAAAATCTTGTTTAATAAAAAAAAATACAAAAAATGAAAAACTGAATATTTTAGTAATTGATTAAATTGAACTGTTTGGTGACCAAGGATCTAACAGGAGTATGGTGTTTCTTACACTGACGTGAAGCACACTGCAGCAGCAGGAGAGTGCAGAAAGGCTGTGAAATATCCAAATATAGCATCTTAAACATACCGACTGGACTGAGGCAGGCAGTTTAATGTTGCGCCATCATCAGAGAGCATAGAAATTCCTCCCAGACCTGAAAGTAAACGTGACATGTTGACTCCACAGTAACCAGAACACGGGTCTAAACCAGACTGTTTAAACTCAGGCAGACACAGAAAACGGCTCACACAAGGCAACCATTTAAACCGAGTCGAGCTCATCTGGATTTACTTCATTCTCAGATGTGTTAAGTCCAGTTGGTCTCCAAAAAGACAGTATTGTTAAAGCATAAACTCGTCTTCACCTCCCCACAGCTGAATGCCAAGCTGTAGAAAAAGAGATGTGAGCCATTACCTTCAGTTTATACAGTGAAGTGAAGACAAGCTGAGTCAAGTTTTAGTTTAATTACAATTTCAACCCTCTGGCTGTGGATATACTGGTATAAAAGTCTCTGACTAGCCTTGAGCTAATAACGAGAGTACTGCCAAGAAAAAAATAGTCTGCAGAAATGTGACTTTATTGTCTGTGATTCTCTCCGGTTTCCCAGAGAGCACGACGAGCTGGAGAGTACGGACGGGTGAGTTGATTATGGGTTCCCAGGAATGTGGCGCGTTCTGGCCTCTTCCAGTCGCACTCTGTTGCCTCCTGCTTTTGTTTCTACTGCTCTTTAACTACTAAATGCTGACACACAAAGTACTGACTGTTGTATGGCACAGAGCCATGGGTGGGTGAGGTGGTGGGTGTGGGCTGCAAGGAAAAAAAAGTTGAGTCCAAGTATGAAAACTATATTAAAGTGGTGTCTAAACTTCAGTCAGGTCAAAATGAGATGTAGAAATATGTCAAGGAAAGCATTTATTTTCCATTAATTGTGAGTTTATTGAGACTTTGCTCTCTTGCATGATCATAGTGGGAGAACACGGATTTATGTTACTAACCCAATGGACTTATTGTGACTAATGTAATGTCTGTGGCTGACCTGTGTGTTGTCTACTCAAACTAATACTTTATTACATAAGTATATAAACATTAATGTATTAATATGATGCATGTGACTCTGGAATGGGTTTTTATGTTTGTAATAAACACTTAACAATACATAAAACCCTAACACACACCAATAAGTATATATGTTCTACTGCTTTTACTGTTCCCACCCCCTCACCCCACCCTCAGGAGTAAATCAACAAGTGATATCATGGAGCCAACGATCACCCAGCAGAACCGCTTCGAAGAGCTCCAGAAGTATCGCGAGAAGGTCAAACAGGGCGAGGATAAGTGGCAGGATGTGAGTGTTCTCTGATATTTGTTGATTCTGCACATGCTTTACATTCAAGCAGCATTGAGGTTAAAATAAAAGGTGCAGACAGCTGAAAACAGAGCTGCTTGGATTAAAAACAAAGAGGCGGGAACCAGTTGGTGCAGTGCTGCCCTCTGGCTATTGTCTTCATTTGTAAATCCTTACTTTGGCTCGGGTTCATATAAAACAACGATGGAATTAAGTGGAAGTATTTGAGACAAAATTAAAGGTAGCTGTTCTTTATTAGAAGAAAATTAGGTTTTCTACTAATAAACCAGACTGGAAAATGATTCACTTGTACAGATTTTAAACACGATCTGTTAAAACAGGAACTGAGTATAAAAAAGTCGAGTTTTTCCACTTATATGGTGCATGCACTGACAGTGGTTCCTGCCAGCTGTCTAATTGGTGTCTAGGCAAAATAATAGTCTTAAAGCAGCATTTAGGTCACTCAGTCCCCAATACACAGGGGAAAAGAGCCGGGAGGAGCTTAAAGCTCACAAATAGAACACCTTCAAATGTCACTCTTTCTCTCTCTCTTTCTCTCTTCTGAACTTCTCTCCCTTCAGTTCAACACTTGCAATGTAATCCTACTGATCTGCTTTCATCTAGGTCTAAGCCTAATTGTTTAGGATGTGATGCATGAGGTTGACTTTCTTTTCTCTGCAGGACCTGAGCAAATGGAAGAGCCGGCGTCGGAGTGTAAACTCTGATATAGTGAAGAAGAAAGAAGAAAGGGAGAAGATAGAGCAGATTACATACGGCAGCGACAGAAGGTCCAAGACCTTTAAGGAGATGCAGGAGGATAGGTGAGGAAAAGCACTCCGTCTCAGGTAGCTTAGGTGGTGTAAGGATAATAGATAGTGGTACTGCATATTGAATTTGTTCCTCTTGTGTACGTTTTTTGTACGCGCAGAGGAGAATACTTGACTAAGGTAACAAAAACCAAGTTTTTTCAGAGCGTGTATTGTCGAGCAGACAGCATGTTTGTTTTAGTCGAGTGGGTGAGAGGATGATAACTACTGGTGTGTCAGTGTGAAAGTCTACCTGATTTGTGGCTTAGCCTTCCATTTTTTTTGCCCCACATTTTTTCATCCTCAGCCTCTGCTCTCCTTTCAGTCCTCATCCATCTTCATCTTTATATTACCCATCACTGCCACATTTGAACCTACATAGCATTTATTCCCTCTCACTTTCTTCATCCACAGGGACAGTAGAAAGGGCAGCATCAGCAGTCGTCTCAAATCCCTCTCCCTTTTAGACGACGACGACGACGACATATTTGAAAAACCCACCGTTTCCCCACATACCAGAGCCCTTCCTTCCAGAAGCTACACTATTGACACTCCCTACCATTCTTCAGAAAGCTTTGAGCCTTCTCGGAAAACACAACAACCCCCTGCTGCTTCCCCACGTACTTCACAGAAAGTGGAAGAGGTGGACAGTGCTCCAGCCAGACACTCCAGAGCCACCACCAACATCACTCCCACCCCCACCCCCGCCAGCCGCAGCTCCATCAACAGCTCCCACCCTCCAGCAGCCGCGCCAGAACCCAAACCCAAAGCAGACGAACTCGCCAGCACGACCAAAACCCAGGCGGCTGCGAGATCTGCCTCCTCTTTCAGCTTCACACAGGAGGAACCTGAGCCCAGGCCCTTATTGTCGAGGGCGCAGACTGAGGTGGAGGCCCCCTCCTCTGGCTCTCTGCAGAAACAGCCACCTCTGTTCAGCTCAATGGAACCTAAGCCTCCAGCGGTGTCTCGGGTTTCCGCCTCCCTCCCCAGGAGCTACCAGCGAGCGGATAGTGCCCGCCTAACCTCGGTTGTTGCTCCGAGGCCCTTCGGGAGCCAGTCCTCCCGCATCGCCTCTCTTCCCAGAGCCTATACGGTGAGTTTTACAGGTGAACTCAAAGCACCAGTGAGACACTAGGGGGCAGGATTACTCTGTGTTTGGTTTTCCGCCAGAGATCTTTTGGGCAAGTTGATTTATTTGAATTACATCAGAAATATTCAAGGATTTAATCTAATTACAGTGTGAATGATGATGAATGTTCGTCTTGACTCATTAGGGTTTTTAATGACTGATGTTGATGATTTATAGAAACCAGGGCAGCCAATTAACTGTTTGTTGACTGATTCATCAGTCTACCTCCATTTAAAGCTTAGTGAGCTGCCAGAGTCACTATATTTAGTCTTTTCTTAGGCTGTTAAAGCTTTTCATTCTATTTTTCATTTTTTTCAGGCATTAACATCCCAGCGATATTAAAGTTAATTTCCCATTTTTTTCTTGAGCCTTCATTTGACAATTCGCATTATTTCTCGACAGGTGGACGACACCACCAAACGTGTCAATGGTGATGTCACCGTTTCTAAGATGACATCAGTGCCAAGCCGGTATCAAGAGTTTACAACTGAGGATGACGCTCAGTCCAGCTCAGCTCACAGCAGTGGAGAGGAGGAGGAAGAAGAGGAGAGGACCAAAGCAGAAAGCATCCCATCAACTCAGAACATCTCATCTGTCAAGAGTGAAGCTCCAGTCATTTCTGCTCCAGCCAAAGACACCAGCAAGGTACTCACTTTCTCTTCTGTTGAACAAACAAAGCAACTATTACTAAGGTAATCAACAATCATAAATGATAAATACAAGACTTCTCCTGTCAGTACAAGGAAACAACCTGACACATCACTGCCTTTTTGTAGCTTTAAAACAACGTCCATCATCTCTGTTAGTAAGTTCATTTCTTCTCGCCTGTGTTGTTTCCAGGAGGACTTCTGTGACATGCGGATTAGTCTGAACCAGAAGCCAAACAGCAGCAGAGACTTTGGTTTTCACGCAGCCTGGGACTCAACAGGAGCTCGAGTCACATCCATCCAGCCAGGTACAGACAGAGTTTACCTCCAAACAAAAGACACTGGATTGCATAAGCAGAGTCAATGAAAGTTGGCAAACATTGTCACGGGATGGCTTCACTGCACACAGCGCTTCGAATGTGTTTTATCTCACATTTAAACACTGCTTGTTAGCTGTCAGCAGGTTTTTGAGTCCATTGCAGTGGTAATGCCAGACTTATATAGGACAGCATCTAAGTGGGTCAGATCTGCTGGGTCTGAGCCTATTTCTACTGAGATTCTCCACCTGCACCTTGCTGTAGGCTGTGTAGTTAATTATTACCGAGTTAAACTCATACCAGTTATGAACTGCAGTTTGTTTAAGCCTAACTTGAGTACTTTTGACTTATTTTCTCATTTTTACTTCATTAATTTTTGTTAATGACATTTCTGCAAACAGGCCAATGAATGTTTGCTGGCAGACGGGCAGCTGCTTTTCTCTGTGGAGTTTTTTAGCAAGATGTTGGTGGGGGAGAAAACAAGGTGATCTACACAGGACCAGAATGGAAGACATGCAAGAAATTATCTAAACCAAATTTGCATTTCTTAAAAGAATGCTTATGATGCAGCACTGTGCATGTCAAAGGTCTTATAAGATCTTTTAAACCTCAAGTCTGTGATAGGGTTTATTTAGCTTAATATCTGTAAAACAGACTGTTGTAGTAATTTTTGTGCTTTCTAAAGTGGATTTGCAGTGGCAGCCATCTTGACCCAAGTTAACTCCTCAAATGCTGTGTCCAAATTCAAGGGGCTTCATCTTTCAAAGGACCCAGCCTAAAAAAATTAACTTAGAGGCAATGTGTGAAGAACTAAGGGACTCGTCATACAAGCTTGTATATGTTTGATTTAAAACTGTACTGTCTTGCTCTGTCTCTCTGTTCATTCGCCATTATGAGCAAATATAATCCACAATGCAACTTGGGAAAAGATGGGCTGTGAAGAAAACACAGAACCTGTCCCACAAATTGGGGAAAAAAGAGGACTTGGAGTAACCTTTGAATTTAGACGGCCTTTGGCGCTTTGCTCTGTGACATAATCAACATTAAATTCCAGCGTTTGAAGGATGCATCCCTTGTATTTGGACACACTCAGCATGTAGGTCTATATCCAGTGTTTCATTAAAACATGCCAGATGGTTCATGAGATATTTTACTAACAGACAAATGAACACACACATAAGCAATTATAACGACTGCCCACCTTTCACATTGATAATGTGAACATAAAATCAATAAAGAAAACAAAACATTGATGAGGTTATAAACTATAGATGTTCTGACAGTTTTCTGTCATTAAAGAGGTGCGAGTGAGTGATCTCTGCTCTCCTAATGACCCCTGACCTTTGACTGTCAGGTAGCCCAGCCGAGATGTGCCAGCTTCAGGTCAGGGATGAGGTTCTGACGGTGAACGGGCACAAGGTGGCAGAAATGAGCTACACAGAGTGGAGGTCCTGCCTGGAGACGGCCTTGCAGGAGGGCAGCCTGGTCATGGATGTCCGCCGTCATGGCCAGAACAGTGAGTGATCTGTACACTGTGTGTGTGTGTGTGTGTGTGTTTGTTTGTTTGATTTGTGTGTGACACAGACTAGAGAGACTGAAAGTGAACAAAACATTTAACGGTTACATTCCTGTACTGACAGTGCTGCTTAAGCTTTGTGCATTGCTAAACAGTTTTGACATTTTAAATTGGTCCGTAAACTATTGTGAAATCATCCATGAATAGTCTCATGACAGCTGAATGATGAAAGACCTGTAAATTTCTCTTGTCTTGTTCGGTGAGGGGGAAGGATGGTGCTGTTTTTGACGTCTGTTGGGTTTTTGTTGCCAATTTTATCAGTTCTGCAGTTCTTTTATTTTATTTCTGGTTTCTCTACTTTATTGACATTCATTTTTCTATTTCTGCAGCATTTTCTTGTAAAGGACTAACCCTGCTCAGGTCTATGGTGTTATGAGTTCCAACAGCATCAGTGTCGTTTAGGAAAAGTAAAAACTAATCAGTGTAGTTTA
Source organism: Anablepsoides cearensis (assembly GCA_032275365.1). NCBI lineage: Eukaryota > Metazoa > Chordata > Actinopteri > Cyprinodontiformes > Rivulidae > Anablepsoides > Anablepsoides cearensis. The sequence continues at coordinate 16,635,748 of JAUBOC010000160.1, read as the reverse complement.
CTGAAACAACATAAAAAGGTTCAGTAAAGTTCAAAGGTTTTAACATGAAAGGCTGTTTGGGTTTAATGAAAGCTTTAATGGGTTGCATGGCTGGGGAAGGTGGTTTCTCTGTCACCGCCTGCTGCTGCAATAACACCATAACACCCTTCTCTTCTAGTGGCCTGTGGGTAAACTGTCAAAAAACAAAAGACTCAAATACAGATTTATGTGCAAACACACAATCTGTTGCATTTACTGCATGCAGACTGGGACATAGACCAACCTTCCCTGCCATATAAAAGCCATAAGACCATCAATCTGACCAGTACGGATCATCCGATACTTCTAGGTTCTCCGGAAACAAAAAGCGTCAAGCCCAGTCTGGATTTCACCTCACGCACTTTGACAGAAACAGTGCCAGCCAAGGAGAACCCCACTCATCCTGTTGTGGTAAGTAGATGGATGACTTTTAAATCCAGTGTTGTTTCCTGGTTAAGGAGGCTCTGTAATGAGTACTGACCCTGCAACGTTTCCCTGCAGGATGTGGCTTCAAACAGAGTTAATGGGAATCTCCAAGAGGTACCAGTGACCATGAGGAATAAAGGTAAAGGGCAGTCAGAAAGGTCGTAATATTGATTCTCCTGATTATTTCTGGTCATAGTTTTAAAGCCCATCAGTGTTGGTGTCAGTTTCATTAAGTAAGATATGAAAAAAATGAATGCCACTCACTGTAATAAACTGGTACTTTGAGAATTAATATAAACAATGTCAAGTTCAACAATGTTAGTTTATAATACGATTTTAAAAAAAAATGCTGTCTTATTAAGTTAGACTTTTTTCTTTTCTTATTTTATCCTGTTTTCCTTTTTTCTCATGTAGAATCAGAACCATTATCTTTGAAAAACTTAAAACGGAGATCAGAGTTTTTTGAACAAGGTAAAAAAAAAAAGTGTCGACTCGAAGGCATGTGGGTGGTACTTATTAATAACTTGTACGTGTTTTGGTGGCTATTTTCTCTGCTCTCGTCTTGCTGAATTCCTCAGCTCGCCCAGTAGGAACTGCATGTTGCTCACAGCGTTGTGTTCAATTGATAAACCTTTTTATCAATTGGTTTAAAGTTATGAGAATAAAGATGGAAGCCATTTAAGGGCCACATCTTTTTGTTTTGTTGTATTCTCTTGTCTGATACCGAAGCTTAAACCCCTGTGCTGTGCCCCTTCCCTCCTTCAGGTGGCTCAGGGTCCAGTGTCAGTGCGCTGGTCTTCCTCTGTGGTAAACAGGGTTCAGTTTGCAATGACCTTCTCACCTTTGCTTGACACAGCCTGGGATTCTGGCATGCTGCTTTAGTGATGATGTAGTTTATTGCACTTTGAAGGAATGTTTACAGGAACATGTAAAAGCCCCACATTCTGCTCTGAAGTGCTGCAGCATGACATTATTTCAGTTCACCAACCACAAAAGCAAATTTTTTTTCAAATCCTGTAGTGTTTGTGGTAATATTGAATGATGTCCAAGCTTAACACATGGCTACACTTTTCACTTTGCTGCGCATGAACTGAAATGCTTTTCAGACACATGTATTAAAGCATCCGTTTGCCTTTCAAGATCAGCTGTTCTGTGTTTGTGACATCTCTGCATGCATGTCGCTGGTTTCAGCTTATGTGATTATGTCTTCACAATCAATTTATGGATTTTCCTCTCAGAAGTATTGGGATTACATTAGGTGTAAATGTCAACATGCTTGTGATCCAGTATGTTGAGGATCAATAAATCCCAAAGTAAATTTTGACCTTTGGCACTTAAGGCCTGCTGAAAGCATCAATTACTGTTGCGGTTTGACATTTAATTAAAAAAATAAATCCTCTCTGTGCTCTGAAAGGTTGAGTTAGACCTTGATGTTTCTATAGTCTGAAACCCGAGGGTTAAATTTTATTTGCATGCTGAGCTGTTCTGCCTGCGTGTGCCACAGGTACTGATTGAATTTTCTTTTTCCAGGAGGATCAGAGTCTGCAGTGCCAGATGTGAGTAATGTTCATTTATTTGCGTAATGTTTGTTCTTTTAAACATGACCACATCTGCAAAAACAGATTCTGATGCTAGTTATTACAACACCCTGATCCATTAATCAAATCAGCCTCTCAAATGAATGTTAATCTGTCTGAAGAAGCTGAAGTCTATATAAAATCTTGAAAATTATGCAAATGATTTCAACATTGTTTTCCAGTCAAATATCCAGATCTTTACTCAGGTTAAGTTTTGTAGGCTATATTCGTTTTATTTATTATTTTCTGATATTGTGGGTCAATAATTTCCCTTTGTTGTCTTGCCTTTTACTCAGCATTTTGATTAAAATATAGGGTCTAGGTTTGAAAAAGACTGTGTGGACCTAATAATAATGCATCTGTATAGTAACAGTTATTTTTATTCACTGCTTTTCTTGATTGCAATCATCAACAAAGCACCTGATTGCAGGAAGTTGCAGATTTTGTTTTGTTGCTTCAGAAGAGTTTCAAGTTGGCAAATATTTTCAGCCCAGAAGTCAGACTGAAGGGAATTTCATAAAAAGTAGATTTCTTGATGAAGATTCTAACTAACTTGAAGCTATTAGCTTCTCAGAACCTCAAAAACAAGTTTTAATTTAAGTCCCCTTAAGTTTTTTTTTGACGTCTGTGTACATCTAAAGAAACCAGAATTACTTTTTTTTTCCTGGCATTTGAAAATACCCATTTGGTATTTTTAAAATTTATTTTATAAACTCAGAACCTTTTTGTTTCAATGGTTATTTCTGTCCTCAGATACCAGTTCCTGCTATCACTCCATCCTCCAGCCGCTGGTCCTGGGACCCAGAGGAAGAGCGCAAAAGACAAGAGAAATGGCAGAAGGAACAAGAGCGTCTCCTTCAGGTATGTAGTCAAGATAGATCGCACATTTGCATGCCTTCTCAAGCTTCAAGCTTTGTGTTGCTGTTATCACATGATCACTAAAGGACATTAAACTAGAATATGAAATAGACAGAATTAACAACTTAACAATTAAATAGACCAAAACCGTTAATAGTTAGGTTTTACATGTCGTCAAATATTTACTCTTGCAAAGAAATGACAAGATTTATATACCATGAGATATCAGACATGTGTTTCGTTAGTATTGTTGCGTGACAGAAATTGCACTTTTTTTTTCTTTATTCTTTATTCATTTCATTTTTAAAAAACAAACAAAACAATGCGAATAAAATAAAATGAAAGGCAGCAGTAGAAGAAAAAAAATCTTATAATATCTGCTCCTGTTTACAAAAAAAATAATAATAAAATAAAAACATTTTTATATTAATTCCAAACAATAAACCAAACAAAACAAAAAACAAGCAAACAAAAAATTCAACTCCTCAAACAGTTACTCATACACAAATTAGACAATTACATATTTCTTTAACAAGTTTACTTTGATCATTTTTTCAAAGTAAATAATTGATCCAACGCTTTTATAATCATTTTCCAGATTATTCCATACTCTTATACCTTTTACTGAAGTGCATCTGTCCTTCAAATTTGTTCGGGTTTAACAAACATTTTTCTTCTCTTACCCCCGCTGAGACCAAGTCTTGTCCTTTACCCCCAGGCAGAATGTCTGTCATGCAGGAAATGCTCCAGGTATAATGTAATTGGTCAGAAGGTTTTTACCTCCCCTGAGAGGATCAGCTAACCGAGGCGAGGTTATCAGAAAATGCAAAACGTGAAAAGATGGTCAAAGAACTTGTTGAAAATAGAAGAATTTCTGTGCATGGAGGAGACAGCCTGGAGACACAGGTGGATGTCTTTAGCCTCGTCAGGAGGGACATCACAAATGGTCTCTTTGTGACAAATCTGCAAAATGTCACTTCTCCTTGGTTTTTTCCTCCAACTGAAAACAAACAACTACTTTAGTGACTTTTGGGTGCTTAAAGTGTCCCTCATTAATCAGTTATATTTATTACACAGTAAAAGTTAGAAGAATCTGTTCAAATTGTTTTTCCTGGGATGTTTTTTTCTGTTTTGACATCAAAAGGAGCGAAGCAGATTGTTGACGTATCTGAGAGGGTTTGTTAACTTCATCAGTTTTCCTCCCTGTTGGATTAACAACCTGATTTCACAATCTGCCTGGCTAACTTTAGCTTCAGCAAATATTTGTTTATTTTCAGCCAACATATATGTGATTAGAATAGCATGAAGACGTTAAATCTCAAAGACTTTTAAATGTGTTTTTTTTTTGTATTACATGTATCTTTTTAAGGTAAAATGCATGACTCTATGCATGAAATACAATGGCTTTTGTCCTTAGGAAAAATATAAGCGTGATCAGGAGAAGCTGCAGGAGGAATGGCTCAAAGCTCAGCAGGACATTGCCACAAGTGGGGCTCAACAAGAGGTAACAAAAGCATTTTAATTCATGTAAGATGTGACCTAATATTGGAAATGTTGTCTGAGGAGTGCTAAAAGGTAGCAATTAGTCATGACTCACTGCTCAAATTCATCCAAATGTATCCAAAGAGCCTTGATGATTTTAAACACTATAATTAAGCTGTGATTCTGTGGCCACACAATCCTGAATATGCCTTTTTTAAAGAAGAGCAGAGTGAAGTCCAGTCTGAAATCTACACATTAAAAAGCTTTGATCAGTAAATAAACCAGGATTACAAACAACTGTCTGGTTTGTAGGTGATTTAGAGCTGATGTTGTTTCACTAAATGTCATTGTGTTTAAACGCTTCCTCCTTTCTGTTCTGCTTCTCACCGGCCACCTCCAGGTGAACAGCCACAACATGAGCCCACGCGTGCCCCCGTCTTCTGCCCACCATCCCACTCCTCCTCTGTGGGAAGAGGAGGAGAGGAAGAGGAAGGTGGAGCAGGAGCGCCAAAGGCAGGCTGAGGAGAGGAGGAAGAGGGAGGAGGAGGAGCGGCAGCTGCTGCGGCTCCAGGAGGACAGGAAGAGGAGAGAGATGCAGGAGGAGGAGGAAAGGATGAGGAGGGAGGAGGAGGAAAGGAGGAGGGTGAAGGAGGAGGAGGAACGGAGGAGGGTGGAGGAGGAGAAAAGGAGGCGAGTTGAGGAGGAAAGGATGAGGGTGGAGGAGGAGAAAAGGAAGAAAATTGAGGAGGAAAGGAAGAGGATGGAGGAGGAGTTGCGATGGCAAAGGAAGAGAGAGGAGGAGCGGGAGGAGGAGAGGAGGCGACAGGAAGCTGTTGAGCAGCAGCGAAGAGAGAGAGCCTTGGAGCAGCAGCAGCAGTGGTCAGTAGAGCCTTATCTCCTCCTCTGTTGTCCTAAATGACCATCAGACTAACATGTTTTACATTAAAGCATCTAATGCTTTCACTTCTCCCTCCTCTAACCCGTCTTATTCACTCTGTTGGGTGTTTGCTGTTCAGCCTCCTCTATTCCTTACAGACAGATCAATGCAGGGGAACTCACCTGTCTGAATACAAATACACCCAAATAGCTCTGTTATCTAACACCATTTATTTCTTATTTTTGTTTGCTACATGTATTATGTAGGATTTCTACCAGAAACGACCCTCATAAAGGTTGTTAAACAATAGTTCAATTCTTTTGATGATGTGGAAAAAATAGGAACAAATAGCTTTTTGATTGTTGTAAGTAGTTCTTTGAATGATCTCATATGTGACCCATCATATCAAAATAAGGATTAAGTCAAATTTGATCAAAATGACCTCATCACACACTGCAAAAACTGTCTTTCTAACCAAGTTTTAAAACAAAAAATCTATTTGATCTTGTTTTGGGGCTGATTTACTAAACAAGAACTGATTGTGTCAGATTATTTGTCTTGTTAGCCTGAAAATCCTGACATTCTGAAAACAAGATTAATATTCTGACACAATCAGTTCTTGTTTAGTAAATCAGTCTCAAATCAAGATCAAAAAGACTTTTTGGCTGGATATAAGATTTTAAAACTTGGTTAGAAAGACAGTTTTTGCAGTGCATTTTTAGATTCTTGGCTTTAAAAACTACATTTTGATATCTGGATCATTCTGATATCTTAAGCTATTTCAGAGAAATGACTTGATTTGTCTTGTTGGTTACAATAATACATTACCGTTTAGTCTGATTCCTAAATTTATGTAAATTTATTGAGTAATTTTTTATATTAAAATTAAAAGGAAACAATATTTGTGTATTAAGATTTCCCAGTTGGAAAGGAACAAAAACATTGCTAGCTCTTAGGGAAAAATTCAAAATTTTAAAGTGTTTTCCTTAAAATCAGGTTTTTGTTGCTACTTCTCAAAAAATATGCTTCAAAACTTTTTTTTAGTACTATATTTCAAACAGTTCATTCAAATGATACATTAATGAGGCGTTCGCTTATTATATTTTGACAAAATGTTATTTTTGCAAACCCTATATCTATTTCTCCACATTCCACTTCTGGACTTAATCCTCGTTTAAGTGTGATGGGTCACATGTTAGTTTAATTTTGACCAGGTTGATGAGCTAACGGCTAGCTCAGTGGTTCCCATCCCTTGCCCTCATGGCCCACCATCCTGCATGTTTCAGTTGTTTCCCTGCTCTTCAGCAGGTCTTCAGATTCTTCAGAAGCCTGTTAATTATTCATGCGTACAAAACAGGTGGGTAAAAGCAGGGAAACATGTAAAACATGCAGGATGGTGGGACTCAAGGACATGGGTTTGGAACTATTGGACTAGCTGACCAGGACAAAAAGGTGGATGGCTGCCATAATTAAACAGCTAATAACTAAGGTGCCAATCCCATTTTTTAATAAAATATTACAAGCATCACAATAAAACAACTCAACAATCAAAAAGGTACATCAACTAATATCTTTATTTAGAGAACGAAAGAGACTATTTTGAAATTTAATACCTGATATCGAAACACAAAATGATTTTTAGAATGAGAAAGAGAGGCTAACTGTTTTAAAACAAGATGATTTGTTATTAAAGGTTTCTGTACTTTTACTGTCTTGTATTTTTCAATAAAGATATTTGCCTTTTTTTACAGGACAAGATCCAAGTCAACCCCTCAGCTTGATGAAGAAGACAAACAAGCATGGAGAGGTCAGTATCTTTAATGCTAGTTGTTTGACTCCATGCAGACATGTTGTTGCACACATTGTGTGTGTGTGCGGGCTGTACCTCGCTGTAGGTGCACATGTGCAGCACGGAGGTACGTCTCCATGGCCGCTGAAAGACAAGCTGACGATTGTACGCGACAGACAGAGCCAGAGTAGGAACCCTGAGATGGAGCTGGTTTGGAGAAACGATGCGAACGCCTTGAGATACAATGAGGCTCCGCTAGGTGGGCTTCCCCTCTGAAGCACCTGGATCCAATCAGTTAATTAGTCAGCGTTGTTACACAAAATCAAAACTCTCAGCTGTTTGATTTGCAGCAGACCAGCCGAATGAGGAATTAATCAGGTGGCTGACCGTGAAATGACTGTAATTCATTGATTGCAGTGGAGTTCTTGTCGGATCAATGCTGTCTTTTGTCCTGCATGATTTAATTTCAGTTTGCATTTTGCAGTCAAACTGAGCAAACACAAATACATCCCTCTAATCATGTTTCAGGTTTCTTTCTTTGTTTTAACTTAATTGCTGAATTACTTAAGTGTTTATTTTACTAAGTGTAAGTGTACCAAGTGTTATGTTGTTTATCTGTCCTCCCTGGTTGTAGTGTCAGGAGCTGGAGTCATTGACAGGAAGGATCAGCAGCAGCCCTTGTCGCAGGCCGAGCAGGACCGTCAGCAGATCCTGAGGGAGATGAAGAAGACGACGTCGCTGCTTACAGACAACAGCTGGATCCGTCAGCGCTCCGCCAGCACAGTCCCCAACAGGGAGGGCGATGTGCCACCCATGCGCAGGTACAGAGATCTCCTTAGGTGTCACTTCCTGTTTTATTTTATTTTATTTGTTTTATTCCAACTAACCTTCTGGGTATAAAAACAAAGCAATTTACCAGCCAGGCTACCACACTGACTGTTTTGGTGAGCTTGTAAAAGTCTGATAATAAAAGCAGTTGGTAAGCCTGGTGGTTTATTGCTTGAACTAACCTGCTAACATTGGTGTGGGTGCTTTGCAGAGGTGAGTCTCTTGACAACCTGGACGCCTCCTCAAACTTCTGGCTCTCAACGCGGACACCCAGGAGCAACTCCTTTGCCCAAAACTACTCTCGACCTCAGTCTGCTCTTTATGGCAACTCTTCTTTTTACACCGGTGGCTCAGGGGCCCAGCGGCCCGCTTCTGTCACTCTGCCTTCCTCTTATTCCATGGGCTCCCTCAGAGTCGGGGCTGGAACCCACTCGTCTCCTTGGTCCCAGCAGTCCCTGTTTACACCTTCACCAACCTCTGCAGAGCCCATAACTGAGGCAGGTGGTCCTCAGCTGAACAACAGGTAAAACTAACAATTAACCACTGAGCTGCTTCTAACCCATCACTGGTAATCTTTACATCTCAACATGGGGAGTGGCTTTTTCTTCTTTTGTTTTCATTTATTGTGTTTTAATTTGTGTCAGAATTGTTTGCATCAAATAATCATTTATATTTGTTCTCCATGAATTTCATTCTCGTTGGATATAAAAGTATTTTATAAATCTCACTTCAAACAGTCTAGTGTTGTAATCTCAGCACCAGCTAATCCACCTTCAAAGTATCAAACCAGAATTTATCACGGGTTTCCAGAAAACCAGTTCGGTCGTGTGTATCCTGGTCTGATCCAGTCTTTTGTGTGTGTGTGTGTGTGCGTGTGCGTGAAGTCACACGTCTCATTCATGTGTGTTTAGCTGTCAAATCACAGCTCTACGTTCTGTAATCCAGGTCAGTGAGTGGCAAGAAAATCTGTGCGTTGTGTGACACCCCGCTGGGAAAAGGAGCGGCCATGATCATCGAGTCCCTCGAGCTCTGTTATCATTTGAGCTGTTTTAAGGTGAGAGTTGGACTCCTGTGGACTCCTGCACACCGGCAGCATGGGCAGATCCTCGTAGACTAACCTGGTCCCTCAAAACCTTTTCAACACTTTGACTCTCGTTTCAGCTGCACAAATGAGATTATCTGTGCCGAAGCCTGTTTTCTAAACTATTAACTCTTCCTCTTTGAACAGTTTATCCTCGCTGTGTGTTCTTCAGAGGACTTCACTCAGATCTGATCTTCTGTTTCTTGATCTCCCGTTCTAACCTTTTTCATTTTTCATCTTTATCGTTAAAGTCTAGGCCTTCAGTTTCTGTCCTCGTCTCTCCGCCTGTGGAAACTTTAGTGAACTTTTCCAATCAGGCGACCCTTTAACTCTCGCCCTTTTTCTAAATTCACACAGTGTATCGACTGCAAGGTGGACCTCGGAGGATCTAAAGCGGGGACTGAAGTCAGAATACGAAACAAACAGCTCTACTGTAACTCCTGCTACGTGCGATTCAAAAGTGAGCTCTTTAATCTGGAGCAGCTCAGTGAGGTTTTGTTTTTTTATCTGAGCTAAACGAGGCTGTTCGTTATCTTTCAGGTGCCCAGCCAACATCAATCTGATGCGGTCATACTCCAGCAGATCGACGAGGAGACAACTTGTGACAACAACCCATGAACTTTTAAAATGACACATAAACCTGGTCACTGAGGAACATCACGTGACTCATTGATGAAAACTGTATTTGTTACTACAGGATGTTAATGAAAATATTTCAAATAAATTATTTCCTAATTTCTTAAACTAAAACTTAAAAAAAAAAAGTTCAATAATTCTGCATTCCATAGAGTTTTTAACCGTATTAGCTTTAAAGCTACTCAAGTAAAAAGATAATCTGAAAGATTCCAGGGTAAAACCCTGCTTTGGATCTTTATTTAGACAGATTCCTTTAGTTATAATAGAGCCTTACAGGATCTTGCTTCTCTTTTCCTTTGAGTCTTGTGGTATTAACATGTCTGTCAGAAGGTATTTTTGTCCTATCTATGTGGTTTTTCATTTTTAACAAAGATAAAGAAATGCAATTCTGTGATACAACATATTTAAAAAAAAAAACATTACTTGGACAGAAGTTTCCATTTTAAGATTATACATCATACCTAATAAAATTAAGTCAAAGAGTATCATTGTAAATAATAAAAAACTAAATGCTCATCTTGTGTTTGTATAAGTTTTTCAGCTTTGCCGCTGCACAGCCCTGCATCCGGAGACTTCAGTTTATGATGCAAAGCTTTTCCTGCCTCTGTTATCAGAAATCATTACTCTCATCTCTTTCGCTTTCCTTCGGCTCCTCTGTAGCTCCACAGTCGTAATGAAAGAAATTTCAATGAGCCTTTTGTGCTCGAGTTCAGAGGACGCAGCCTCCTCTGAGTTCTCCCCAGCCAATTTGTCATGCATTTTTTATTTGGTGTGCATGCATTACACTTGATTATGCTCTGATAGCCTGTTTCCCTTAACACATCCTGTCATTCCAGCCACTTCACAAATTCATATCTGTTTATATGCATTTATAGAATATTCACACGAGGAGGAACACACCTGATTGACTAGTTTAAAGCTCCCAAGTGCGTTTTGGACTGCATTCAGAAATCTCAATTTAAGCAATATACTTTATGGAAATAAATGGGGCCGACTAATCCTTGGTTCTGTATTCTGGAAGTAAAGCGCAAGCAGTCCCTGGAGGCAGGCATCTCCAATTCTCTGAATCTTTTTTTAGATTTCTTTTTCTTGGCACTCTCTTAGCAGCAGAGAGATTTTATTCATGCAACTTTTGAAAACAAACCTAGAGCCTGAAAGGTGCCAAGCACAGCAGACAGACTGGGAAATATAAGACTTTTTACTAAACAAGTATTTTATCTATTTATTCTAAAGTTATAGCCACACACTGCTGTGTGTGTGAGAACTTGGGCGTATAAATGACTAGTCTCGATGGAGTTAATGGAAAACCTTGGGTCAGCTCGTTTCAGTTCATTTTTACATTTGAAAGCTTTTTAAGAAGCAGGTTTAGTCTAACTTGTACTGCCCTGAAGGTGGCAGTGTAAGATGTTTATTTTGTTCATGTTACTAATGAAAATGCTATCGCTGCAGCTAAATGAGTGTGACTGGTTGTACCACATGCACATTGATTTGTGTCAACCTATTCATGAGAATTCCAAAGTAGTTCAGGGTATTTGAACCGTAAAAAATTAAATTGCACATTGTGTTTTGTGTTTTATGTTAGATGTTGAGAAAATTACTTTAGAAATGAATATATGACAGAATCTTGTATTTAACGTTTCAATAAGTTGTACCATCTAGCTTCTTTCACATAAAAAGCAAAGATTTCCCATTTTAAACCCTCCTCAAAAAAAAAAGAAGCTTTTTCTATCCAAGAGGATAAGATGGATGAACGTAATTTTCCTTCATAAAACCTACAGGGTCTAAATTTCATTGGTGAATTGCTCCTTAAAAACCTATGCCGTGAATAATCAGTAAAAAATTATATAAATCCCACCTTACTGAAAGTGACTGCAGTACAGCTTTTAAATGAAATGAGATTATTAACAATTACACATTTGAACCATTTTAATTCAGTTTCTGACAGCGCAGGTTTATTAACTTTTTAAATTGAATCTGTATTTGCATAATTTGAAGTTAAATGTGTTTAAAAAAGTTATTTCACTAAATTGGAACTGATTAGTTTTGAATCTGAATTATTTAGCTTTGGAACTGTACTGTCCATGCCTACTTTGTCCCAAAGGAAGTCTCACTGATGTGAAACGCAAGTCTGTCAATCTGTGTTTGATCACACTGTGCTTATAGAACTGAAAGAAGTCAAATTTTAGTTTAAGTTCAACAAAATACAGTTTCAAGACCAAATAATTCAAATTCATATCTTTAAATTCAGATTCAATTAATTAATTAATTTTCAAACCATTGCATTTATTTTCAAATTATGCAAATTCAAATTCAGTCTTAACAATTCCCATTCAGTTTCTGATGGCACAAGTTTCTTCCCATTTAAATGTTCACTCTGCTGGTGTTGAAGCTCCTGCTCACAGAGAAATAAAAGTTTCATTTCTGTATCTTCTGTAGCATGCACAGAAATGATTCCTCTGATCTTTCATTCTCAGCTGTGGGAAAGTAGAAAAACATCAGAGAACTAAACTTGCATATTTGTACCTTTTAAAAACACTTAAATGATTAGTTATCTTTCTTAATATTGGCGTGTAGAAGAAATATGTAGTCAATATCTCACCTGCAGCAGTGCAGTATTAGTTTGGAGGATCCAAACAACGCTCAAGCTAACATCTGCTCAGAAAGTTCCTTTAATTGACAAATTTCACATACATGCATCAACTGGATCTCCTTTTGGGACAGATCTCAGGAAAGAGTCCAGCTTGGTGGCCAAAAAACAACGAAAAACAAAACAAAAAAACGTTCATTAGTTATTAGTCTGCTTGTTTATTTTCTAATTATGGAATTGGGCATTTTTACTATAATTTGGCATGAAGATATTGAATAGATTTGTTTAAATATTCAAACGAAAGCTTTGAAGGCCGACGTGGAGAGGAGTTCCTGCAGATGAACTTGAAACATGTGCTCCACTGCTCCCTTTTTGTATTGTTTAGGTTATTTTTTGTAAACCAAGCAATTTTTATGTTGCTACACTAAATGTGTACATTGTTGTTTCTGTTCCTGTTTTTTACTGCTGACCAGCACTATTTCTTCTGGGTAATCTGGAAATCATCCAAATATCCTCTTTTCTCCTCAGAAAAACACACTTTACATAATAAAATAATTTAAAATTTCACATGTAAAGTTGTTTATTTAGAGTTGGTCACAGTGGGTCTCTGCTAATTAATGACAAGATGTAATTTCCAGTCTCCAGTGTACAACTGATGTTTGATCAAATTGTGATATAATCACTGTTTATTACAGAAGTGAAGAGGAGTAAATCTAATTACTCAGACTGTTGGGAAAGTTTCAGGTTTGAGTGATTTGAGTTTTTGACTGACTGACTGGAGATTTTTGCAAAACTTTAATCAAATGGTGTTTTTTTTATTTAAAAGAAGCTCAGATTTTTACAGCTGCTTTTCAAAATAAAGATAAAAAACCTTACTTTAGTGTTTGCATGAATTCATTACCAAGTTTGGAAGAGATGACGACATCACAGACTACTTCATGCAACTCTGTTTTTAAATTTGTGCTACGAGCCAGAAACCCCAATGATGGAGTTGTTTTTTTGCAGATTAAACTCTGGTTTCTAGTGAAAAATGTAAATCAAATTAAAAACGAACTGTTTATGAAGAGTTAACAGCCAAATGCAGCAAGGACATCAAACTCGGTTACACAAGGAGGGCAAACTTTAAACCATGGTTCGATCTCCGGGCCAATCTGTATTTAAAATCTTAGTTTTAAAAATAAAAAGTCTTATAAATTATAAATATTTCTTACATTTTATGTAGCCTTTAGAACACAAAATAAATAAAGATAAAATTAGAAAGACAATTAGCCTTGCTTTCTTACGCCTTATAAGCTTTGAACAACTTAATATTACTGTAAACCTTCACACAAAATCCAATCATTTGACTTTGAACAAAGAAGAAAATAAGGTTAATTAAAACAGACTCTGTTGCTCCACTTAAATATTCAACATATTTCATTGGCTGCAAGTTTATCAACAAGAGTTTAATCGAACTTAAATGTTTTCTGTTGCTTTTTTTCAAACTTAATAAGATATGTATTTAATATTAATTGAAACCTTGTTTTAAGTTGAGAGCTTATACGCCATCATTGTTACTTTTCTTCACACCCTCCTGCAGCGATGCCTCATCAGAGAAAATGTTTTCTGTTGGTGCAGAGTTCATTTGTCAGGTCTGTCTGGACCCTCATGGGCTTTTCATTGGGCATGTCAGCTTCCTGTGACAGGTTAAAAGCACAGGTTAGGTTAAGTGGGTAGGGTGCACACTTACCGTAGCAGAACACAAAAGTACCTTTCTGCCTCTAAGGGACTGACTGGGTCAATGGAAATACTTTATAATATTATTAGCACTGGAGAATCATGTCTGTGCTAGTTCTCAGTGTATTAACTGTTCTTACTGTGTGATTCTGATTATTCTGTGAATGTATTTTGTTCGATTAATCCAACCAACTGCCAGGAAAATCTGGTGATCATGTAATTTGCCTGTTTGTAAGCAAAATATCCCATGAATCAGGATATGAGTTCATTGAAACCATTAAAGTAATCATTGGATGTACATCAATAACTGATTTACTTTTGGAGCCAACTCCATTAAAGATCATATAGCCTACACACAAACATGGCTACAGTATATCTTTGTGAGTTTCTCTGATATTGAGCTAAAACTCAGTGTGGTGGTTGTTGAGATTCATCCAAATACATAAACTGCTTAAAGGAGTTTAAAGGAAAGTTCAACTCTGGAAGACTAATAGTCTCAAGTCCAGCCACGTCCAATCAGCTTCTGACTACCAGTGGATAAAAGCCCGTCTGCACACCAGCTGGCTGTCAACCTACCACCACCCCTCATCCTCTGCTATCCAAGGGCGTCCCTCTCTTTCGACTTCCACCACAAGTTTCGGGCCCCGGGGGGTAAGAAAACTCCCACCCCATAGCTGAAACAACTCTTACGAGATTACAGCATCACTCAGCACTCTTGTCCTCTGCCGGGGTCCGAGCGCCAAACTCTGATGCAATTAATGTCAATAATCACGTGGATCCAGTCGTGTCAAAGAACCACCTAACTTCAGTTTGTCTCTGTGTGCGTCTTTCCAGATTGAAATAGGATAAAACTTTAGAAGGTAAAGATATCAAGAAAAATGCATTCATTTGAAGAATTTATTTTGTGTGTTCCAGGTTTTTGTTAACTTTTTAGGGACTTTTCCTGCCAGTGGAGGTGATGGTATAAAACTAAAAATATATAGAGAATACATGCAATGTGTTATTACTTTTACATTTTAAGACAAAAGAAAAGACTAATGTAAACAAGAAATATAGTTTACTGTATACCAGTAATTTAATTAATTTTAATTATTTTTTTTCTAGTACTTGTTATCTAATCAACTCACTACATTTCTTTTCAGCAACTTGAAAATCTAAAAAAAATAGAAAATCCTGATGGGTTTGAAAGAAACATCCTGCTGTTGTGTTGGAAGTTGGATTATTAAAGTGGCCAACAAACTATATGATCCAATTAACATGTTTCACTCCTTATATCCATCACACATTTTTTTAAACAAATTGAAAGGAAAACTGATAGAACTAACCTGTTCTGTTGTTTTTAAAAAAAAAAATGTCAGTCTTATGTTCGTTTTGGTCCAAGTTTTAAAGAGCTGTTTAGGGCAAGAGTCAGGGTTAGTCTACAGAAATGAATGGAAGTCAATACACAGTCCTAATAGGTTCTGTGTATGTGTGTGTTTAGTGAGTCTGAATTATGAGCTTTAATATGTGTGTGGTAAAACCATTATCAAGCACCTTTGATGAAGTCACATGTTAGAAACATGTTTTAGTGTTCGTCACGCAGAATAAATAACCCTTCAGTTCCAGTTTATTATTTATTCTGGACACAGGTGGCCGCTGTGTTGATTAACAACAAATGTTTTATCTCTCCCCTGCAAGCACAACCATTTTTATTTCAAATTTTATTGGACTTATTGATCTGTGACCTTTGGCGCAATGAGGAAAGGATCAGCTTAAATCCCTACTTGTCTTCATTAAAAATGCTGCCTCTAATCCCCGACTCACAAAAGGGCAAAGCCCATTCAAAATAAACTCAACCGTGGAACGAGGGAGGCATGTTTATTTGTTTGTCTGTCTTTTAATGTGTCTGGATTTGTTTGATGATAAAGGATTTCAAAGAGGTTTAGAATAAAGGTGAAAAATTCCCCTTCTTTACTCGACTGTTTGTAAAAAAAAAAGTGAACTTTGCTCGGAAACAACCAAGAGAATTAAAAGAGAAGTAGAAAAGAAAACTACAGATTTTCTCTTTGTGACCTTAAGGTAGACTCTTCGTTTTTTTAATGTCTTAAACAGAGTGGCTGAAGAAGCCAAACCATTACTGGTGATAGGATGAATCTGAGTTGCTTTTCCCAGTTGGTAGGAAAGTAAAAAAAGGAATGTGGAAATTGTTACATGGCTCTAAAGTGATAAGACTGCATGGTCACAGCTGGGGCACCCTGATATGCTTTAAGCCTGCATTGTGCCTTGGGTGACAGGGGAGCAAGTTTTTTCTGCACTGATATTTATTCATCCTGCTTCTGTGCGATCGCCAAACACGAGCTGGAATACAGATTCTTCGTTAGGTGTTTGTCATTCTCTGTCTGCTGTTTTTGTGTTTTTGGAGCAGGGACAAAAAAAATATGGAAAAAAAGAGCAATAGTTTTCAAATTTACCCACACATCTCACATTTTAACTACATCTGAGCTGCCTCCTGGATTTTTACAGCGGTATATGCTAGCCGCTAACAGCTGTGGTGCATTTGCTTTCTCGTCACCTTCGCCTCGGTTCTCCAGTCTTTTAGCTTCGCTTCATTGTGACTTGTCAGCCGGGATTGAAGTTAATTAGAATTTTATCAGAAGAAAACTTAAAAGATGGCTAACTCCAATCTGCCCTTTATTTGATGGCAGGTGATTTACTGTGACGTGTGAACCACACAGAGACGTACATAAACCGTTTTTTATCAGACAACCTCCAGCTCGCGGTCTCCCTGCCTCCCATTAGCAACAAGAAAAATATCATTCTCTGCACCCTGAAAGGATCGCTCAGGTCTTTAGAAGTGAGCTGCTGTGGGAAGGTTTTGAACAATTAATTATAGATAACTTTTTGAGCACCTCATATCGGAGAAATTGATTTTGTGATTGACAAACAGGGCCAAACCTTCCTCAGAACATTCATTCATTCGATTTCTGATGCTTTTTCATGGTCAGGTCACAAAGGCAACCCAAACATCCCATAACCCCGCAGCACTCTCCAGCCCCTCCAGGAGGATTGTAAAGCAGTCCCAAACCCGAGAAGGTACATAATTCCTTCAGTGCATTTTCAGGAAATGTCAAAGGATGAGCAGAGAAAAGGAAACAGACTCAATGAGGCAAGGGAAGGTTTGTTCATATGTGTGCTGGGGGTCCAAAACAAAAGGAAAGGAGCAGGTAAGTTCTGGTTCTGTAATTGTTGTTACTCTGGGTATGGGGATGTTTGGGTCTTACAGTTTCCAGGAGATTCAACAGCGTGGAGGAGAGGGTCCACGTTTTCCTTCAGGCAGATGAGCTTGGCAAGTTAAGGTGGTTCTTCCAGAAGGACGTCTGGTATTTCTTAGGTCACAAGAGAATCAAAGTAAGTATAACACATACGTCACCTTTTATAATTGAAAGACTCTTTGAAACAAATAAATCCACAATACCTGGATCACTTCAAAGACTTGTATATCATCTCCACCAGAGTATTTTCTGGGTGGGACATGCCTGGGAAGGAAAGGAAGGCATTCAGGATGCATCCTGAAAAGCTCCCCAAACCTCTTTAGCTAATTCCTTCCAATGCAGAGGAGCAGCAGCTCTACTCCAAGCTCCACCAAAATGATGGCACTCTTCACTTTATCTCTAAGGCTGACGCTAACCACGCTACAAAACAAGCTCATTCCATCTGCTTGTGAAGTGGTGTTCAGTTCAAGCCCAGTACAGAACAATTACTCTTGTCAGAACACCTGGTCATTTCCCCTAATCTTGTGTTTATCAAACAGGAAGTAAGGTCTGCACTTGGATTGTGGGGAAAGGCAGTCTCATGGGACTGCTAGAAAGGAACATAGAAGGGCCAAAAGGTGGAAGTGACCTAATAGAAATGTTTTCTAAGGATTGTGTATTTTGCACATACTCTGGTAGACACTGGCCAACATGACGTGTGCAGGGAGGTACAGTATATAGGCTGTAGGACCCTGAGTAGAGTGGTTGTTTGTTCTGACTGTCTGTTACCTGTGTGAAAACTTTAATAAACCCCCATGCTGGCTGTCAACGTTCTGACTCCTGTTTCCTGATTATAACTGCAAGAAGTCTTTGCATCAACAGAAACAGAAACTCTTAAAATCTGGCAAGAACTTCCCAGACTGAAGGTAAGGGGAAATGACCAGGTTCTGTACTGGGCTTGAACTGAACGCTGCTTCACTTGTCTCCTGGATTTTGTTATTATGAATTCATCATCACCAGGTATGAGACTTGGAATGTAGACTAACCAAAAAAAATCCCATTACTGTGGTCTAGACCCCAATCCAAAGTATCACTTGTGGACAAAACTTTGAGATGGATGAACTCCTCTGTTTGACAGAGACTCAGCCCTGACCCTGAGGAACCATTCCACCTTTTTCCAGTTGAGTTAAACCCACATCTGCTGTCTCCTAACCTTAGTACAGAGACAGCTAGTTAACATTTAAATTTGGCTCATATAGGGTTTTGGATCAATTCTGCAATTATAGGGAGGAGCAAAAAAAAATACAATTCCATCAGCTGGTATGGCTTTCCAAAAGCATTGAACACAGTCTATATAGGCGTGACAGCTTGTATCATATTGTAATAAATAAAAGTTTCAAACACACTTCTGCTGTATTAATGTTATCTGTTGAAAATGAAACTGCACACTTGTTTTTGCATGCATGCATCAGCACATATGTCACGTTTTGGGGCCCAAACACTCCCATATGAAGTTTAATCAGTGATGTACTGCAGAATGTGTGCAGGTTTGTTGTATAATACATTTCTAGTCATTCTATTTTTTTCTTTAATGTGCATCACTTTTGCTAGCATGCTGACCTCTGCTTCTTACATTCCTGTAGTGCATGCCAAACACTGGATTGGTCGGTCCGGTTGATTTACAATTCATTCGTACCATTCTTAAATGCTTGATTTAAAGTAACAGAACAGTTTGACAGTGTACAAAAACAACTGGACAATTTTTGGGTGAACTAAATATGTCTCTTAAAGTATGTATAGTTTATAACAGAGCTAAACTAATCCCTTAAAAAAGTTTTGATTAAATTAAGAGCTTTTCAGTGGGCGTGATGACAACTAAAAATGCTCATCCTGCTACAACACAAATATGCTGCTAGAAACCGCATTTTCTTATTCACTTGGATGTTACCATGACTCTACCTAAACATTTTCTACAGACAAGTTTAATCACCCCACCTGCAGCTGTTCTAACCCACCTTTGACAGGACAGCGGGGGGTTGTGCTACATTTGGCAAAAAAAAAAGAATACAACACAGGGTCTAAGGTGTTTATAGAGCCTTCAAATCTACCAGGTACCAAACTGACAGGATCTGTGGGAAGCAAACTCTAACCACAAAGACTTCAACACGGAATAAAAAGAACCAGCTGTGAGTCACTGCATCAACACCAAGGGATGTGATGTGGATCTCAGCCTCTGGAGCTCCTGAAAACACAGCAATAAGAGTGAGTTGGACAGAGACAACATTTTTCTAATTTTGGTTCTAGACATTACCACAATGTATTTTAAACAAAACAATTCAGATGCAGTTGAAGTTCAGACTTTCAGCTTTAATTCAGTGGGTTGAACAAAATGATTCCATAAAAATGTGAGGAACTAAAGCATCTTTTAAACACAATCCCTTCATTTTAGAGGCTCAAAAGTAATTGGACAGATTAAATAATTGTAAATAAAATGTTCATTTCTAGTACTTGGTTGAAAACCCTT
>JAUBOC010000160.1:16571497-16585016 GCA_032275365.1 Anablepsoides cearensis | reverse complement strand
AATTAGCAGGGTAAGAGCACAGTTTTGCTCAAAATATTGCAATGCACACAACATTATGGGTGACATACCAGAGTTCAGAAGAGGACAAACTGCTGGTGCATCTGTGACCAAGACAGCAAGTCCTTGTGATGTATCAAGAGCCACAGTATCCAGGGTAATGTCAGGATACCACCAAGAAGGACCAACAACATCCAACAGGATTAACTGTGGAGGCAAGAGGAAGCTGCTGAGAGAGATGTTATGGTCTATCCTTTACTAGGCCTTAACTTGACTGAAAAGTTGTAAATGATGTAAAAAGTCTAAATTTATATAGCATTATCGCGTCACAAATTGCCTCACCATTAAACTGCAAGTCTTTTTAGGTTGTTCAGTAGCTGGGTGAATAATATCAGTGTTGACTTTGTGAGCCTGCCTGAGCCAGAGGCTGAAGCAACCGAATGGAATTCATCCATCTTTATTTTTACGTGTGCTCTTCCTGCCGTGACATTTCAGAAGCCACTAAATGAAAATACCTACACAGATTATATCCGGTGACAGGTCACTCATGCTGAGTAGCATTTAAAACAAAATCTACTTTTCCAAAAGCAATTTTCTACCTGCCCAAGCCAAACATTTTTCCTCCAACGTTAAAAAAACCAAACTGATGTAGAGGCCTGTTTGCTCTCTAATCTTAAAAAAAAACAAGAGTAAAAGAGACGATTTTCCTCGGCTTTGGGGTGAAACACATATTCCAGATCTGGCTGCACGCTGGCCAGCCATCGACTCTTCATTCATCCTCAGTCCCTGGCAGACTTTGCAGCCTCCTATTTGTGAGCAGCTGGACCCTTTCATTATTTACACTTGAAATGACAATGACTTCATGTGTGCGCAGCTGCAATATTTGCATCCACGCGATACACTGCTAAATCTGTGTGACAAAACGGATCCTCCTGCATCATTTACATGCTAAAGTATTCGGGTGTTTACTTCTTTCTCGTGTGATTAAATGGAAAACTAATGGAGTCCTGAAGTGGCAGTTTATAGGGAAGCTGAAGGTCAGGTTCTTCTGAGGCAGACGAGAGCGCCATGACAGGTATGGATGCTTGTGATGTCTGTTTTGTTAGAACAGTAAAACACATTTTGTGGAGTTGGCAGCGTCGGTGCCATTCAGGGAGATTTCTGGGCAGAGTTCCTCCCTTTGAGGCTTCTACTGCACCTGTGGAGTAAAGTCAAAGGCTAGAGGGAGGTAATTATTGGAAATGTGAACACATAACTCTAAGAAATTAAAGGTGTTTTTATGTGGAATTTATTGTTTTCATTTATTTGTATGAAAGTGCAAACATGAACACTAAAGCAACAAATCATTAAATCCAACTAAACCATCCATCCATTATCTATACCTGCTTCTTTCTTTCAGGGTCACGGGGGGTCACTGGTGCCCGTATCCAGCAGCCACAGAGTGAGGGGTGAGGGTAAACCCTGGACAGGTCGTAAGTCCAACGCAGCCAACTTTACCCCTTTGCTTTAAAAGTACCTTTATAATAAAATTGTCCCAAAGTGCTTTCCGTAATTACCCGCACATTTATTAGTACTGAAGCCAGTGGATATTGTTTTTTGCTCAGTGCGATTTTGAAAAACTTCCATGTCTTTTCATTAAAATACTTAAGTTTAGTGGAACCAATTATGTTTTAAAATTATATTTTCAAGAAATGTCAATGGCCAACCAAAGACATTTGCCAGACCTTGAACAGACCCTAAAACTGTCTGTCTGTTAGCAAGATATTGCATAAAGCACTGGACAGATTTTGATATATCTTTCAGGAAGTAATCACTGACTCTGCATCTAAAAGTGATTACAATGTGCAGTTAATCCAATCCAAGATTGTCACCACAGCTCACTGACTTCAGAAATCACAAAAAACGATCATCAGTCAGTTTTACAGATGCTGAACTAAAGGTTGGTGTGGTAGTAGATGAGAGTCTTCCTCACATTTTCCTCAACTGCTAATAGATCACGCAAGATTTTTGCTTAAAACTTTAACACCAATTATTGGCTTCAAATAACTCTCTGCTAGCAAAATATCTTATGAACCAGTGGGCAGATGTTAATGAAACTCTCAGACAGTAATCACTGGATGTACATCTACAACTGATTAACTTTTGAAGTCAACTCAGGCTGAGATGGCCACCCCGGCTGATTGGCATCTGCAAACACAAAAATAGCTATAACTTAGTTAAGTTTACAGATGTGGGTCTAAACTTTGTGGTGGTGGTAGTTGGGAGTCATCCCATACGCAGACTTTGAGGGTTTACAGATTTTATAATGTCTACGTTTAAAACGTTGATGCTGTTCTCAGTTAGCGATATCAACTATAAAAGTAGGCCTATAGTTTGATTCCCTAACGCTCATAGTTTTCAAACAAAAAAAACAGCATAATTAAACCAGATTCTCATTTTTGGTTTGGGTGTGATTATCAGTGACTGCCCCATCTGCTTGCCCCCTTTCTGAAGGGGGCCCCTGCATGCTTCATCTCTCAAAGAGGAAGACGTCTGACAAAGAGCTGAGAATAAAAGAGTAGAAGATGTTTTATTTAACAGATTTAACAAACAACACTCCACGCACATTTACAGTCTTTTGCTGCGATAAAATCTGCTAAAAGATCCCGTAGAAGAGAAAACTACAAAACTTGGCCAAAACTCTGCCTTCGAGTTACAACACTGAATACTAATCTGTGTTTTTTTTGTTTGTTTTGTTTGTTTTTTCCTTCTTGTTATGGACAGCTCACACAGTCAGCACTGAGTCAGATTATGACTGAAACAATGACATGCAGGGTCAAGATGATGGGTGTTTGTCAGCTATAAGCGTCAGATTGGATGATGTTCTCATGTTTGAGCCTCCAAGTTGCACAGTTTGTTTCTCTTCTCTTGAAACACTCAGAATTCTGTGCGTAAAATCTGATTTTGGCGCATTTCCCGTCCGCCTCCTCCTCCCCAAAGATACCACACTTCTGAAAGACATTCCTCCTTTAGATTATTATGTATATATTTACAGTGAAGTGAACAGACTGAGGGTTATTCCCGGCAGAAGACATATTCAGTGTAGCTGGTCCAGATTTTGTCCTCGGTTGGATCGTTGCTGGTGTACGCGCAGGTGCCCGTGGAGCTGCAGGCCACCATGTGGAACCCCGCCTCTGTCAGCTTGTCAAACGCCTGCTCCAGAAAATTATACTTCAGGTAGTAGCGGGAGGTGTACCTCTCCGGGGGTCTGTCGGGGTCCCTGCTCTCGTTCAGCGTGTCTCCGAACACCTCCTTCGCCAGGGAAGTCTTCCCGCAGACGGTGATGCGCGCCACCCTCCGGAACTTGGCGTCCGTTTGGATGTCCCTGCCAATGGTGTAGGAGCCGCGGTAGCCCACGGTGATGTATCCGGACCTCCTGGAGTCCAGGGACGGGGAGCGCACGGCCCCGCCGACGGACACGGTGCGTAAAGAGGTCTCCGGCTGCGGCGCGCCGTCCTCCGTGTCGCTCTGGCTGATCTCCTCGCTGATCGAGTTGTCCTTACTCATCCGCGGGCTGAGCCGCTTGGACAGCTCCCGCAGCAGGAAGAAGTCCGCCTCCCTCTGCAGCCGGCTTTTCTCCGGGAAGTAGTCCGGGAGGACCAGGTTCAGGTCCCGGAGGTAGTCGAGGATGTAGCGGAACAGGAAGCCGTCCCTGTCCAGGAAGAAGCGCCCCTTGCTGTCTCTCGCCAGCTCCTTGGGGGACTTCTTGCTGAACATGTTCCACAGGAGCGAGTCCGGCACGGCGATCAGAGTTTTGTGCCGGGTCACGTAGACCTGGCCGCCGACGTTCAGCTCGATGATCTCCGCGAACAGAGAGCCCAGCTCCCCGCAGCCGGACCCCGCGCGCTCCGTGTCGGCCAGTGCCATGGTCTCTGAGGCGCTGAGCGGATGGAGGATCACCAGTGCGGGAACGCTGAGGCGCCTGTGTGCCAGCTGCTTTGCTTATGAAGCCTGGGCTTAGCACGTGCGTGTGCGCGCGTGCACACCAGGGTGACTGCTGAATTAACATTTAACTGTTGAGCTGCTGCCGTGTGTTTGTGCAGCTCTTTGTGTCTCTGCTCCAAACAAACACAAGCAAAAAAACAACCGTCTACCTCCCAGCTTTACCTAAAATAAATCAAATAAAAGGACAATTTTTCTCTTCATATCAGTCTCAGAGCATCAGGTCCTCCAGATTATTGCATTAATCCAATTATTGGTTCTGTTTTCTAAAGGAACAGCAGCCTGAAGTCATTGTTTAGATGGAATGCTCAGAAAATATGGAAAGAGTGACACCCGTTGCAGCTACACTGAAAATGCAGCCAGAAGCGCCCCACCACCACAACCACCCACATCCTTGTATTTGCATCAAACTGAGGACATTGCATTGACTTCCATTAATTTTTGTAACTATTTATGCCTAACCCAGACATTTTCCCTAAAACTTACCTATACTGGTCTATAGTTAACACTAACCTGAACCAAAACTTAATTCACATCATACTTCTAAACCTAAAGCACAGCAGAGCTGCAAACAGTGAGGACATTGAAGAGGTCCTCACTTTACATCAAAGACCTCAATTTGATAGTAACTATGGCGCAAATGGTCCTCACTCTGTAGTAAAAACAAGAACACACATACACCATGAACACACAACCATTGAGGAAGCAGAACCAGGATGAAGTGGTTCAGTCCTCAAATTTGAGAGGCTAAAGCTGAAATTAGCTTTTGAGTCAAACATATCCTCTGCTGGTCATAAAATTAGAATATCATGAACAAGTTGATTTATTTCAGTAATTCCATTCAAAAAGTGAAACTTGTATATTATATTCATTCATTACACACAGACTGATATATTTCAAATGTTTATTTCTTCTAATGTTAATGATTTTAACTGACAACTAATGAAAACCCCAAATTCAGTATCTCAGAAAATTTGAGTAATGTGAAAAGGTTTAATATTGAAGACACCCGGTGCCACACTCTAATCAGATAATTAGCTCAAAACACCTGCAGAGGCCTTCACATGGTCGCTCAGTTCTGTAGGCGACACAATCATGGAGAAGACTGCTGACCCAACAGTTGTCCAAGTCAGAAGCGTCTCACCTGGGCTAAGGACAAGAACGACTGGACTGCTGCTCAGTGGTCTAAAGTTATCTTATCTGATGAAAGTAAATTTTGCATTTCTTTTGTAAATCAAGGTCCCAAAGTCTGGAGGAGGAGAGGAGAGGCACAGAATTCACGTTACTTGAGGCCCAGTGTAAATTTTCCACAGTCGGTGATGGTTTGGGGCCATGCCATCTGTTGGTGTTGGTCCACCGTGTTTTCTGAGGTCCAAGGTCAACACAGTAGTTTACCAGGAGGTTTTACAGCACTTCCTGCTGCTGCTGACCAACTTTATGGAGGTGCAGATTTCATTTTCCAACAGGACGTGGCACCTGCACACAGTGCCAAAGCTACCAGTACCTGGTTTAAGGACCATGGTATCCCTGTTTTTAGCAAACTCTACTGACCTTAATTCCAGTCTGCCAACATTTCTAAAAAAATCCTTTATTTGTATTGGTCTTAAGGAATATTTTGATTTTCTGAGATGCTGAATTTGGGGTTTTCATTAGTTGCCAGTTATAATCATCAAAATTAAAAGAAATAAACATTTGAAATATATCAGTTTGTGTGTAATGAATGAATATAATATACAAGTTTCACTTTTTGAATAGAATCTAATTTATGACCAGCACCTGTTTGGTTTAGTTGTTTTTCTATGTTCTTGTTTCTTGTTTTTGCTCCATGTGGTATGGAGGGTTTTATATTTTTAGTTTTAGTTTATTGTCAAACTGTTTGTGTTTTATTGTAAAAGCAGTAGAATGGTTTGTGGACTTCCTGTTTTAAACCTGAGTTTGGATCATTTCGCTGATTTGGTTCCTCTTGGTTTTTGTGAACCAACCTGAACCACCGGTTGTGGTTCAGGTTGTCACATTCTGTGTGTATTTTCATCAGTGATTCAGGTAAGATCTGTCTGCCTATTTCTTTATAAGGTTTATGTTAATTTTCAGAACATTGAACTTTATTTTACTGCCTTAGACTGCCTTCAAACATGATAGGAATCATGTCTCTTTTCTGGGATCTTTTGGTTCAGCTCACTAAATAGAGACAAACTTTAAGATATCTCCCCATTTCTTGTGGTAAGTTTGGGAATCCCATATTACAGGTGGGTTGGGCTGCAGTGTGACCACAGGCTTTTATCAGTTCTCTGCAGATTCTCTTGGTTTCAGTACCAGAATCAGCTGAATGTCCCTCATGTTTTTATTAAACATGTTTAAACTTCAGGGATCATTTAGCTTGTCGGCTTTTTCTCCATTTT
This sequence comes from Anablepsoides cearensis, assembly GCA_032275365.1. Classification (NCBI taxonomy): domain Eukaryota; kingdom Metazoa; phylum Chordata; class Actinopteri; order Cyprinodontiformes; family Rivulidae; genus Anablepsoides; species Anablepsoides cearensis. The sequence goes on along the minus strand of JAUBOC010000160.1, from coordinate 16,578,639 downwards.
GTTTGTGCAACTTCATGCTTTTTAACATTAAATTGCTCAGTTTTACACATTTAGGGGATTGGAATATGACATAAAAACTACTTAGACAAAAAAGACCACCTCTAATACAAAATCTGGTGGTTCCGACATAAATGTTTTTTATTATTATTAAAACTGCAACTTATTGCTTCATTTATCTCAAAGAATAAAACTTATTTAGCTTTTTTTAATCACAAAAATGAGAGACTCGGGCAAGTCTGCATCATTGAACAAGAAAGTTTCAGATATTTTTGTAGAAATTTGATTTGGTCTTAATGCTAAAAGAATAAAAAAAATGCAGTTTAACAACATAAAATAGTTTTTCTAAAATATAAAGCATATCAATATCTCAGACATTAAATATGAATAGAGTGTGTCCTTATAGTCCACATTATTAAACAATAAAAAACTAAAAATTTTAAACAACTCAACTGTTTTAACTTTTATTTAACAGAAGTCAGTTTTATTTTGAGCTGCAGTATCACTTCTTTACAATTATAAAAACCAATGAACTTGCATGTTTCCAGGAAACTTTTTTTTATTCATGCGTGAAACAATAAAGACATGATGGTGAGCTGTAAAGTTCAAGTTGTGGTTTTGAAACTGTTGCTGTTAGAAAGATGAATCAAACACTGTCGCCATACAAAACAAAACTTCCCATATTTCATCAGGACACAATCCAGTGACAGAAGCTCACAACTGAACAATGTCTGGGACATTACAGAAATAAATCCTGTGGACAGAATTTGTTAAGACTGGATTTTTAGACTGCAACGAATGAATGTGGGAAAAAATATTTTAAGTAATTTTGGAGAGGGAAAAAAACATTTACCAGGTTGCAGGAAAAATAGATTCAAGAAAAAAACAGACAACTATAAAAACAGAACATGTAGAATAAGATAAAATAAAGTTAAAAGTCATAATTATTTATGATGAGATAATGAGTTGAAAAACACTGACAGATTTCCTACACTGGTTGAGATTTTTATCACGCATCCACGAAAGGCCTGTGTGTGACTGTGTCTGTTAGCAAAATATCTCATGATCCACTGGATGGATTATAATGAACTTTCCATCCTATCATTGATACAAACTCCATCCATAAAGGTCAACAGCCAGGATTCAAACCAGCAACCTTCTTGCTGAGAGGCAATAGCTCTACCAACTGCACCAACACAGGTATTGGATCAGCTAAAACTGATTGCTTTCTGACACTCATCATGTCTTCACCAGAGCCGTGGTCTTCACAACAATGCTGTGGGGTAGAGGTGCTCTGTGGGGCGGGAGCTCGGCTGCAGACTGGAGCTTTGTACAAGTAGGCAGAGCTTTGTACCAGCAAGCTTTTAGGCATTTAGGCAAGGATTTCTGTATGAACGAGTCAAACCAACACTGGGTATGTTTTTGATGAGACATTATAACATGATATAAACCTTAATAAGGTCGATTTTACACAATTTACAGGCATTCATTTTGCTTCCTGGCAAGTGTGGCCCCTGGTTCTGAATGCTCAAGCCAGTATGAATGTATTCTTCGCTCACTACTTTCTTCATTCTGCTCTCTGAATCTGTATCTTGTATTTTGTGTGGATTGTTATCTTTTTGTCAGTTCAGGAAGTGTTCCGACCTCCACACTTTCATTTCTTTCTTTTTTTTTCCTTTCTTTTAGGTCTTTAATTTTGCAGTTTGAAGGTGTCAGCAAAATCATCAGAACCCTCTCAAAGAACCACAGCCACACTCTAAACTGAGGGCTTCTTAACTTCGCAGCTGTATGAATTCAGACACATGATGGTTGGGGGTGGGCCTGTGGGGAATCCATGTTGGGACTTATGAGATGTGGAGGGTACATGGAGCGGATGTTGGGACTCGCTTCGCTGGGGGGGTTTGAGACTGGGCTGCTCGGACTAGCTGACTCGTTTGGATCATATGGGCTTTTTCGGCCATGTCTCTGGGGTTGGGGCAGTTGTTTGGGCTTTGGTCTCTTCCTCTTTTCTGTTTTCCCTTCTGTCTCCACGTCTGCTATATAGAAATAATCCCAAAACAATTTCTAATAAAGTTTAAATATATGAAAACCACGATGCTGCACTTTGTGAAAGTAAAATATTTTGGCCTCATCTTAACACTCAGACATTAATTTCGACCTAACACTGCAGGACAGGACACAGTGTAAAAAAAGGAATTCAGACACGTGATTATTAGTGACTCATTCCTCCCTTCAGAACTTCCCATTGCAGAAAACTGAATTTCCATCACTTGTGATCTCAGAGAGACGTGGGTTGTAAAAATCGGCATTTAGGAGGTTTTTCCCAACTCATTAGATGAAAAATAGTCACAAACTGAACACTGATTTACTTTGTCAAATTTTCTACTTTGAACTCCATCGTCTGATATATTTCAAAATGAAAGCAGTGATAATGAAAATGAAAGTGAGAAGTAAGCATATTACAGTTACAATCAATAGAAATGATAACGTGATGTGAAAGTACGCACTTCTCATCCTGGTGATTTTAGCCACTTTGGAAATTTGACAGCCCAGCCCACAGACAATGCAACAAACTATAAAAGACAACTTGCTGTCAATGTTTCTTCACAGAAGGAGACTGTTAAGAACAAGTAATGCTACGCAAGGTACAATTTTTATAATTATCTCATAAATACATCTTTTAATCCAAATAAACAAAAAAAAATCTAAAGTATTTTTTGCTCCAAATGCATTTTATTGTCCTGATCTGTAATATTTGCAGTTTTGAAGCTTGTGGTTTGGTTTTAACCGGCCTCGTTTCACCTTTCCAGGGTATTACAGAGAGCTTTGGAGCTGCGATCCACGCCCTGAACTCCTCTCACCTGACAGATGGTGTGATTAACAGAAGCAAAAGGATGATGCTGGACTCCCTGGGCGTCGGGCTGTTAGGGAGCCGGACAGCTGTCTTCAGCAAGGCTCTCATGTTCAGCGAGGTAAAGTCTGCTTAGAACATAAATAAACATTAATGCTGCAGCAAAAACAGACAGCTGAAAAAATATTTATAAAATTCTGTGAAATGCAATATTTATATACTATAAATGCTTCCTAATTTATTAAAACAGATACTTATTGACATTTTATTGACAAGCATTCACACAACTGAGATCATGTTTTATTTTGTACATTTTCCTGCATGTATCTTGTTCCGCAATTTTTGTGCTTTTTCAACAATTCAAATATCAAAATGTTCAGGACATTCCAGCTATTACTTTTGGTATTCTTAGCAAAATATACTTTTTAAGATATTTAGCTTTTTCAGCCTTTTCTCCTCATTAAAAAAAACATCCATAAAACCCTTCAAAATGTTCAGTCTATTTGTGCTAATTTCCGCTTCCATCAGCTTCTGTAGATTTAAATTTTTTATCTACCATTCTGACCTTTTCTGCTATTCTGCTCATTTAAACTTTTTGTGCTTTTTAAGTATGTGCTTTTTATGTTCCTTCATGCTAATTCCAGCTACTTGTTATGCTATTTTTAGGTTAACTTTTTCAAAATAAATTGCATGAACCTCGCTTTGGTTTTTGCTGATCTGAAAAATTTCACTCCCATTTCCCAGTTTGTTTGTTAATTTAAACTTCTTTTAGTTTCTTTTTGCTATTTTGGCTACTTTTTTGCTTTTTACGATTTTGCAGCCTTCTTTGCAATCTTTCTAGTGATTTTCACTTTTGTTGTCCTATCAGCAAAAGACAGCTGGTCAAATTTAACTCACATTAACAGTTTTGCTACTGAACCTTTTCAGCTTCTTCAGCATCTTTCATCAGTAAGCGTTCACGCTGCATTTTCACAGGAAATGCAGATAAAAGCTAGTTTTTTGAAGGTTTATGAAAAAGCAAAATGTGAAGCTATATGAATTGTTGTTTGAGATGATATTTTTATTTTTCATTTTTATTTAGTATTGTTTTGTAAATAATTTTTTCTTTGAATATATTTTGGGGATAAAAAATTATAACATTTATTCTTCTTCTACCTTTCATTTTATTTTAATTTTTTTGATTTGTGTATTTTCTTTGTCTCTATTGTATATAGTTATTTTGTTTTTAATGAAATTAATACATTTTTGAATTGAAAAAAGATTGAATTGAATTGAAAATGCAATTTCTATAGTTTAAATTTTAATCAACTCATTAGTCTGTCCTCTTCGATTCCTCAGGTGATTTCTCATTCTGACGTTTGTTTTTTGCAGATGTTCATGTCAGAGCACAGGAGCAGTGTTTGGGGTCGATCTGACACGACTCTCCCTCCTCATTATGCTGCTTTTGTTAATGGTGTTGCAGTAAGTCTGGATTTATAAAAGCATCAAAACCTTACAGAACCCTGCTCTGCTCTGAGCTTTGATTAAAACCTTCTCTGATCTTAGGTTCACTCCATGGATTTTGACGACACTTGGCACCCGGCAACTCATCCCTCTGGGGCCGTGCTGCCCGCCCTGCTGGCCCTGGCAGAGACCCTGCCCAGCCGGCCCTCTGGTCTGGACCTGCTGCTGGCCTTCAACGTGGGCCTGGAGGTGCAGGGCAGGCTGATGAGGTTCTCCAGGGAGGCTTACAACATCCCTGAAAGGTAAACATCTACCTTATTTTAGAACTGAATATGATGGCAGGATCTTGGTTTTATACAGAGGTGTCAAGTAACTAAGTACAAATACAGTACTTTGTTACTTTACTTAAGTAGAAATTTTTGTTATTTATACTTTTGTGAAGTAATTATTTTTCAGCCTACCTTTTACTTCTACTCCTTACATTTTAATTCAATTATAATTTCTACTCCTTACTTTTTAAAAATGCAAAAAGTATTTTATTTCTATTTAACTTAACTATTTGGCTTGTTTTTATTCCATCTTTTCATTGTTCAGAAAAAAATAAATACATAGAAATCTATCCAGATACATGGAGCCCTTGGATAGAGTGAATTTAATTGTGATTGGACGAGAAGTGTAAATATAAACCATTCTGACATCACACCTGTATGACACAAACAACATATTACAGGACATACTATAGCAAATGTAGCCTAGAATGAAGACACTTTTTTTTAAGTGTTCACAACATTTACTTTTATACTTTAAGTAGCTTTAAAACCAGTACTTTTATACCTTTACTTGAGTAAAATGCTTTAGTGGATACGTCTACTTCCAAAAAAGTATTTTAAACCCTAGTATCTATACTTCTACTTAAGTGAATGAATGTGAATACTTTTGACACCTCTGGTTTTCCTTTCAGTTGATCTGTTCAGATGCAGTGGGATTCTGTGGGAGGATTATGAACAATTACTATTTTAACTGCTGTAGATAGTTACTTGAATGACCTCAATTTGAAGAAATTAAGTCATAATTTGACCACATTATTAAGTAATTCAAGTGGGGTTAGGAACAAAATCTCAAACAATTATAGCAATTCTCTTGAACACTCTCTTGAACTTTTCAATAATTATCAGTTTCATACAATAATCATTATAAAATATTTGTTTGCTAAGGGAAATAGCTGCATCTGCTAGTTTTAGCACTTCCTGTGAAATAACTGCACAATAAAGACATTATGACAGAGAAAAGGTTTAGAATAACATTTGGGTGATAGAAGTTAAGGCAACAGCAATCTCAGATTAGCTGTTAGCTCATCAGTCTGGTCCAAATTAAACTATTACTTCAAATTGACGTTTTTCGAAAAGCTATCTTCATCTGGTAAGATACTTATGATTCAAAGCCTTTTAATGCTCAGAAAGGTTTGACCCATCACTGTAAAAGAGTCATTCATTCATTTTTAAAAAGCCTATGATGAGATGAAGATAGTTTCCAGTTTATAAAGGAGTAATTCCGATGCTATAGCAGTAAAAGCTGCTTTCAAAACGATATTATCCCATTTGTAACGTGTTGATCTCTACCAGGTTTCACCCTCCCACTGTGGTGGGAGTGATGGGGAGCGCCGCAGCCTCAGCAAAGCTCCTGGCTCTGTCTCCTGCTCAGTGCAGTCACGCCCTGGCCATCGCAGCATCCTCTGCCGGGGCGCCTCTGGCCAACGCCGCCACCCAAACCAAACCGCTCCACATCGGGAACGCTGCTCGAAGAGGCCTAGAGGCAGCTCAGCTGGCCCTAATTGGCCTGGAGGGGAACCCAGCCATACTGGACATGGACAGCGGGCTGGGGGTGTACTACAAGGATTACAACCCTTCGCCCATGGCAGGTTCTGGTGCTTTTAGGTGGGTCCTTGAAGATCAGGATGTGGCGTTCAAGCGCATCCCTGCCCACTTGGCCATGCACTGGGTTGTGGATGCAGCTCTGGAAGCTCGTGCAAAGCTTCAAGACGCAGTTGGGAACTTTGACCTGAGTCAGATTGAACGCATCACACTGCGGGTTCCTCCCTCCAAGTACATCAACTGCCCCCAGCCTGAATCCGAGCACCAAGCCAGGCACTCGTTTCAGTTCAACGCCTGCTCAGCTCTGCTGGACAACAAAGTGACAGTCGCTTCCTTCAGCCAGGCTCACATCAACCGGCCCGCCCTGAAGGCCCTCCTGTCAAAGGTGGAGGTGGAGACCCCTGAGGACAACGCTCCCAGCTTTGACAAGATGTACTGTGAGGTGGACATCAGCTCAGCTCAGGGGCTGAGTGCTGCAGCCAGGTGTGATACTTTTTATGGCCACTGGAGGAAGCCACTGAGCCAGAGGGACCTGGAGGAGAAGTTCAGCCTGAACGCGTCCTCAGTGCTGTGCTCAGAAGGGGTGGAGGGGGTCATGGATGTGGTGGGGAACATGGAGAAGGTGTCGGAGTGCTCGATTCTAGGCTCCTATCTGAAAATGACAAGTAATCAGGAGCAGCTGTACAGAACAAGAATTATGTAATCATTTCCCCCATTTATCTGATAAAATGTCAAATTTAAATGTAAAGAAAGAACCAGGATGTAAATATGTATGCACTTTTATTGTTATTATGTTGTCTGAAATAAAGTGAACAAAACTGCTTTTATTTTTATGATATGCTCATTTTGTAAGTTACTAAATGATCGTGACGGTGGTCAGAAGTCAAGAACAGGTAGTCAAACTTACTTATATTATATTATATTATATTATATTATATTATATTATATTATATTATATTATATTATATTATATTATATTA
>JAUBOC010000160.1:16526549-16545416 GCA_032275365.1 Anablepsoides cearensis | reverse complement strand
AAAACCCATGGAGAAAAATCGATCTCATGACTTATGAATCGATATCGCCAAATTTGAATGAAAATCGATCTAAATCGCTAATTTGATTTTTTTTAACCCAGCCCTAAGACTGAGTTTAAATATGTGATGGATGTCTCCCTGTTATTGTTTTATTTAAACCAAACACAAAGTTTCTGTGTGTCATCAATTATTCTGTTAAAAATCAGTATGTTGTTTAAAGGAGACGTGCTTTTAAATCCTTATTTTTCACATTGAAATCATTCAGTTTGGGTCTATTTAAAGTGGAACTTCAATGCTTTAGTCTGAATTCCTCTTTATTGTAACTCTACAAGCCCCTCCACCACTTTTCTGAGGTGTGTCTCAGATCAACTCGCTTTGAGGCTGTCTCTTTAAATCCAAATGAGGCACTTCACACCCCGCCCTCCTCCAGCTTCCAGAGTGGATCATTCCAGTGTGATAGAGGGGTTTATGATTATATACCAGTGCAGAAAATTTTAATATACAAATTAATCAAAATATGTCAAGAAGGGAAGACTCGTCTATCCAGCTTTACATGTTGGAGGCAGAGTCTGGCCAAGAGTCAGACGGGATTAAAGACCAAAAAACTGTAGTTGGTAAGTCCAGAACTTATTTGGCAGTTCTGTTGCAAATACTGTGACATAATAGCTCAGAAAACATCAGAAAATAAAGAACGGATGAAAAAATATGACCCATAAATACATCTATGCAGCACCTGGAGAGACTAAATTCAAATTTTCTGCACTCCTAGAGACTCCAAGTACACAACAAAATGCTTTTAAGAGCTAAAAAAGTGTATTTTGCATGCAGAAACCCTGTTACAAACATTTTATGATGTAACCACAAAAATGCTCATACCTGCTTGATTCTGCAGAGGTCCTCCAATGCTTTGCCACAAAGAAATGTAACCGATGTGACTTTGTTCTGTCGGCAAGAGAAGCAAAATATTTAGTGAAATTTATCACATAACACCACATCTTTTAATTTTTCATTAATTCCACGCCACTTTGCATCCTTAACTAAATAACACATCAGTTGCTTAGTATGAAATAATTCTGTTGGATGTAGTTCCTCACCCCGATGTCTCTGGAGTTGTCCACGTGAACGGACACCTTGGTGGCATTTATGCCTTTCACGCAGCTGATAGTAACACTTTTGGTTTTGTTCTTGTCCTCGTCTCCAGACTCCCAGAACGTCTCAGTGGAGCCGTCTGTCAGGCTGCCGATCATGGCGGGACGACTGGATGTCTTGATATCCACAACACTGGTCAGGTCCTTCAAACAGGTGACCAGGCAGAGATCCTATACAACACAAACATTTTTCTCTTGTTTATACACAGCATGATGAGTGACAACAAGAGTCAAGGTCAGATTAATGCTGTGTAATCTGTGTTTAATAAACTTGTTTTCTTGCCTGGCTTATTGCTTCGTAGCCTGACTGCACACTGATGTTAAAGCTCTCCTCGCTGTCACCATCATCCGACTTGGACAAGATGTTGTTGATGTGATGGAAAACGTTGCTCTGATGGAGGAACTGATGGTCCGACTGCTTAAACTTCAGACTCCAGCACCTGAATGAGTTAAAACAGAGAGGTTGGTGACAATTTGAAACAGTAAGCAAATATTTTCCTTTAAAATAGAATAGTTTAAAGCAGAAACTTCACCTAAGAGCCATCTGCTGCAAAGAACTGCCACTGGGAAGTGACATCATGAGGTCAGAGATGGTCTGAAGGAGGCGATGGAAAGTGTGGGGGAGTGGATGAGCTGCTTCCCCGGCAATCACAATGTCTGACAAGGGATGTTCACAAACACCGAGATCTCTTTCCTGGGTGGCGTGAAGAGGTTTAAAATTAAAAAATCTCACACATCAGAGGTAAAGAGACATACCAAATAATTATAAACAACTCGTACCTGTTCTACATTTTCTTTGTTCCCCTTGTTCTCTTCGTCTTCCTCATCCTCAGGCTCGCAGGGTGACGGAGTGAGAGATGCTACAAAATGCCAAAGGATGTCATGCAGAGATGTGGTTTGGATCACATTGCACAGGAGCCAGTTGAACGCCTTAAAAGAATGTAAAAAGACAATAATTTTAGTTTTTACCCTACAAAACCAAAACCAGAGTAAACTGATAACTTTAATTCAGTGTACCTCCATGGCGAACACCCTGCAGGCAGACTTTCTGAGCGCGTGCTTCATAGCCACCTCCAGACCTTCGAGGTCGTGGTGCTGGATAACAAAAGCCAGAACGGGCCACTGGAAGTTCCTCTCACCCTTACTGAGGGAGCCGTGAGCTGAGATCAGGCGGGACAGCTCTGGAGACGGGTGGCGTAGCAAAGAAGAGCCCACTTCTTTAAAAAAAATTAAGTAAAACATGTTAGATTAATGTTTTAAGTTAATCAGGAAGTATCAAAAGTTATTTAAATGCTTACCTGCATCACCACTATGAACCCTTCGTCTAGGAACAGCTTTGACTCGGGCTGGAGAAGGTGAGTGTTGCTTGTCGTACTCAGATGCAACAACTGAATAGGACCTCTGAAACACGGTGCGCTTTGCTGTGTCGCTGTCTGTGATCGGACTGGTTTCAAGACTAAAAGCAAATAAAGACAAAAACAAACAGGCCTTCAACTCACTGACTTAAAAATATGTCTTCACGTTAAATTAATAATGAAAGTGGGAAAAGAGGGATGAAAGTATAGATTGGAAGAAAAAAAACTTGTATCACAGAAGCTGCATTTAACCAGCCATTTTCAAGATAAAATGCTATAATTTTAACATTAAAACATTAAAGTGGACTCCTTCAGTCTTAAAACTACTCTTCACAGAACTTAGCTTCATAAAATCTAAACTACCACTCATAATTAAATAGTGGGAAAGTATCAAATGACAACAGAAAAGACTCATTTTAAGAGAATATGTGTAATTATGGACATTGTATGACATAGTGCTACCTAGGGGGCATTGATTTCATGTTGCTCTCTGGTTCCTCAAACACATTGGGGCAGGCGTCAGGTGTGACAGAAATGTAAGGCGCAGGAACAGATGTTGAGCGCAGATATCTCATCTCATCTTGGAAGAGGTTGTCATCTTGGTAGGCCCCAAAGTTCTCAGTGTGTTGCCTTGGAAGTGACAGAATTAGACTTGAAATATAATGGATCAAACAGTCTAACGCTACGTTCACACTGAGGGTCTTAATGCTTAATTCCCATATGAATTTGTATTTTACAACACAGTTAAAATATTATTATTATTATTATTTTTTATTATTATTATTAGCAGATTGAATTGAATTGACTCATGATAATCAATTCAGAAACTTATGAATCTAAATTGAATGGATTTAGGAATTGGCCACAATACACAGCCCTAGTATTGACCATAAACTACATCTCCCATAATGCATGTCAACACAACTCAACAGTGAGTAAAACTGTTACTTTTACATTTAATAGTATTTCTGTATTACTTATTTTACATTTAGTCAGTCGTACATGTAGTACTTTACAGTGTTAAGCAGAGGACGCATTAAAATTCAGTTTTTATGCAGGAAATACCATGTAGAGCTCAGTTAATGTTTGTTAGCAGTTCTCAGCCTTTGCAATGAGACAAGAAACATGATGTTTTCTTTATAGTCAAAGTTAAACAAGAATCGTTGAAGTTCATTACAACTGGCCCTTTAAGCACAACCTTAAAGTGCCTGTGACATTCTTATCCTTCAGATACAAAATGTCAAAAAATTGTTCTATTTAAGAAACTTGGCATACCACAAATTATTTTACCCATTTGGACACATAACTGGCCTATTTTCTTTTGAACGTGGCTCGGCAAAAGGGAAACAGGAAGTGACATCAAAGGGGAACTCCTTTAGGAAAAAGAACTCACTTTGGTCTTTGTTTATTGACACAATATTATTTGAACTCTGACTCTTTTTGTTTCTGTCTGATAGCAACTCAAAATAATCTAAAACATCCGACTACTCTCCACAGTCTGGGCTGTTGAGCATTTTAGCTTAGCTCTGTTTTCATGCAGACATTCCCCTTTGACATCACTTCCTGTTACTTCACATGCAAATATCTCAACAACTGTTTATCTCAGCAGCATTAAAATTATTTTGTAATATGTTCTCAGTGTTACCTTTCCAAAAATGCATTTGTATTATTACTAAAATTTTGATGTCACAGGCACTTGAACAACAATGTGGCCCTCTGTGAAAATGAATTTGACACCTCCGCTGCAGATTCTGTCATCCAAGCCATGGCAAATTAAAATACCCAAGAAGAAGCGTCTGGACTTCTTTTCTGTTTACTTTTTTTTCCATTACTTGGATTGATCCTCTCACCCCTGCCTCAATGACCTCAAAGTCGCAGGAGATGCAACATGACCGTTCAGAATGTCACGAAAAGAAAATCGCATTTGGATCGCAGTGTGAACGTAGCCTATAATTTTTCCATCTATCTTTGATGAACTGGGCTTATAAGTTACCTTGCTAGTGTCTGCAAATAAAGGCAGCCCATTTTATTGGGGAGTTCCTCCGACACGCCCTCCTTCAGGCTGGGTAGCAGATGGGAATGAAGGGGCCGAGGAGGATGGTGGCACAGCATGCTGGGCTCAGCTGCACTGCTGAGGGACAGCAGGAACAGGGCGTTTGCCCGAATCACCTGGTGGGCCTCCATGGTAGGTAGCGCTCTCGGGGTCTTCACCTGCAGAGGTTTCTTTCTGGACTGCTTCACCTGAAACAAACATGAGAAAAAATGAGTTGCACTAGATAATAGATCAATGATATTAGGAAGCTTCTAATAAAACAAGTGAATGTTTAACCACTGAGGCTTCTCAGTACACTACCTTTTCTCTGGCTGCAGTTTGTTTCTCTCTGAGGTATTTCTCCCGACAGCGATCACACACCAAGTACCAGGTGCTGCCTCCTATGCCTCCATCTCCACAATTTCCAGCCCATCCACCACAGAAGTGACCAATACTGTTGTAGCCCTGGCCTCCAGCGTAGCGGCCACAGCCTGCAGTGGGAGCACAAAGGAAGCATGATCAGACATCAGACTAACATGCAGCTTTGTGTAAAGGGAGGTAAAAGATGCTTTCTCACCTGGGTGAGCCTGTCTCATGTGGTAGGTGACAGGGTAAGGGTGAGACTCCCCACACAGCTCACAGATAGTGTCTTTCTCTGGTCCTCCCATGGCGAGCTGAGCCATCTCTCCAAACAGATTCCCCCTCGGACGCACCTCTGCCTTCTCCCTTTTCTTCTTCTCCTTCTTTGCTTTTTTGCCGTCCTTTTCGTGTTCCTTCTTTTTCAAGATGGCGCTTGAGCCTGGGCTGGGGAAAATCATGTTCTGGGTCGCCGCCTTGATGGTGGCCAAAGAAATATCCTCCCAGAAGGCTACCAAGTGCTGTAAAGTTAATGGCAAAACTGACTTTGGCCTCAAAGAAGAGTGAGAAGACATCTCGTAAGAAATGGCCTCTCCTTTTCCATCTTCGCACTTCTCCGGCAGTGGAGGTTCTTTAAGCATGGATAACACTTTGTTTTTGTTGATGCTGCCCATTTTTGAGATGTCTGGGCCATGTGGAGCGATGTTAAACATGTTAAGCGCAGAGGAAATCTCCAGGGAGTGGCGGTTCTTTAACTTGCTCTCCTTCTCCTCGGCCCCCTGCCCTCCCAGGGAGCTGCGAATGGGGGCGTGCTCTTTGGTTAGATCTGGGTTGAACTTGAGGAAGGAGGAACAGGCCATGGCATCGTGGACTATACCCTCATGCCACAGAAAAGCAGCAAAAACTGCACGGGAGCATTCGGCTACAGAGGGTGACATGGCCTGTTTGGTGGGCTCTGCGATCCTCGACGTGCTCTCTCCTTTAAACAGAGGCCCTGATTTGTCTTTCTTGGGACGCGTGTGTCGACTTGAGGTTTTGCGGCTGACTTTGGGTGATGAGCGGGTGTCTTGTTCTTCTTTGACAGGGGCTTTGCCGATGCTAAAGTGCACCTTACACGAGCCTTCTTCATTATTATGGACCTCTGCGTTCTCATCATTGATATCCTCGTTTGTGAGGAGAGCACTAGATGTGCAGACCTCCACCACCTCACTGTGGAGGTTCTCCTGGGTCACATGAGGAGAAGGAACACGGTTTTCTGCATTACTGGGCACCCCTTTATTTGGGTCTTTAGGTGACAGTTTGGATTTAGGTGAGGTAGATCTGCCCCTGATTGGCTCCGTTAGAGGAATCTTCTTTTTTCTGAGTGTGTCTGGGTCCAGAGTGTAGGAGTCTGATTTGGATCGCTCTCTGGGAGGATCGAGCCGAGCTTTAGAGGAAGAGCTAACTTTAGGAGGGAGGTTCTTGTCCTGATGGTTTAAAGACGATAGCTGGGGGGAGGTGCTGGAGGGACTGGACCTGCCCGAAGACGACACACCTTTTTGTTTGGGAGAGGAAGAGCGAGAGCCAGGATTCGGGGACTCGGCCCGAATTCCTGAGGTTCTGCCGTCCGCCTTTAGGGCCTGCAGAGTGTTGTGGTTGGGCGAGTGGGAGCGGCTGTGAGAGTCAGTCCTCAGTTTGCCCGTGTCCGACCGCAAGATGAGGGCTTCGCTGGCTGAAAGTCCGCCCTCAACGGTTTTGACCCTGCTCTGTTCGGACGAGCGGCTTCCTCGACTCTCCAGTTTGGGTGATCGATTCTCCTGGCGTTGTTTGTTGGCTTGAGACATAGACCGTGCACCAGACATCATGTTTCCTCGTTCACCTAAACATCGATCATTCAAACAGTTACGTTATAAAATGCAGAGGTAAATTAGCTATTGTGATTTCAACTCTACCTCTCAACATCAGAAAGTAAACAACAATTTTAAACGCAGCAGAACATTTTTAAAAAGCAGAATAAGAACTAAAGCCCGAAAATATGTAATAACTTGTAAAGTCAATGATAATTTGGTGTATTTTGATATCACCATGTTGTCAAACACTGGGATGAATGAGAATAATGTAAAACACGAAGGCGCCGATGAATGATGGATTCCAGCCCAGTTATGGGACCCTACAAAGAACTAAAAACTGCCTTTTAATCAAAACTCTGGTAACAAATGTTTCCAATCAACAGGTCATGTTACGGGCAATAATTATTAACTTTATATTACTCTTTATAATAATAACAGACTGAATGTTAGCAATAAAGCAAGAACATAAAGGCTTTCATTCAAAGCTTTTTGTGAGCTCCTACCCACCCCTCTGTTCAGTCTGAGGGAAGCATGCAGTCAGTGATTACCCACCCTTTTGCCTCAGAGCGAGAGATGACAGAGCACTACCATGACCAGCCACCGACACACTGCTTTTGTGCACACGCTCACGAGAAGCAAGGCTGCGTGATGAACCATCTACAGCGGAAAACAGTGGAGCAGGTAAACAAGCAAGACATGGAATGCATGAAAGAAAGCAAGCAAGCAAGCAAAAAAGGAGAATAGAAATAAGGAAGAAGAAGGCAATGAGGTCAAATCAGTACGATGAACAAGTACGGGGGTACGATCAACAGATGGAAAATGAAATACCAGGAAAAAAACCCATAGAAAGCATTTTAAAGAGTGATAGAGGCCTGAAAGTGTCCGAGAGTAATGATTAGATGTTTAAAAATATCCTACCTACCTACCTACCTATCTATCATCCATAAGGCTTTCTTTTTAATTTTTGAACATTTTTCTTCATTTTTTCCTCATTCACTTTTCAAATAGTGAGAGAGAAATTAGTTGAATCACTAATTGCTCAAAAACAATGTTTGACATGTATGTCCGCAAAATCCCAATAATCCCAAATAGTTGGGGGTGGTGTGAGGGGGGGGGGGGGGGATTACAAATACAAACCAAACAAAAGTTGGGTACACAACCGGTTAAGAAATTGAGCTGTAATAAACAAAATTAAAATATAAATAAAACCATATATCACAAAACAATACTGATATAGGGGACTGATATAGTACAGCTCAAAGTTATTACAGTTATTACAGGAGGTTATGAAAATAACCAAAACAAGAACTGGATCCTCTTGAAAGACATGATTTTTTTTTTACTCTTTTGTTTGGTGACCATTCAAAGAGACAGAAAAGTATTAATAAGTTAATGACAAATGTAAATTGTTAAAGTTTTATTTACTACTGTAGTTTAATTTTGTTTGTAAACCTAGGGGTTGGTTAAGATGGGAAATGACACAAGACAAGCAATAAAGCAATTTTAATTTAAGGCAATAATGGAAAAACATGAAGGATAAAAGACGTACTACACAAAAGTGCAAGCAGAGCAAAATGAAGCGGCTGAAAATGAAGCGGCTCCGTCTGTTATGCAGGAAAATGCAAGAAATGTGCTCCAAGTTTAAAGTCTGGTTTAGAAGTGAAAACTCATATTGCTGTATTTCTATACTACAATCTGCTGCATCCTCTTTTAGAAACAAGACTTTAACATTAAACATGTGATCTTAGGGAAGATATTTCATCGACTTGAACTGCACCACTATTCATCATTTATTACTGTTCTCCACACAAGAGACTTCAAATAAACAAATTAAAATTGTTCTTAAAAGCAAAAAAATTTGCGAGGAATAAAAGATCAACACCTGTGCAAGCAAGTGCTGTCAGAAAGCAGGACAGACTTACTCAGAAGCTGTGGTTGTGGCTGAGACACTTGGGAGGGGGATTGTCCAAACACAAATGGGCTGTGGACAAGAGAGGAGGAGGAGGAAGAGGAGGAGGGAGGTTGGGCAGCTTGCTCAAACATGGAGGAGGAGGAGGAAGAGGAAGAGGGAGCTGCTGAGAGGAAGGGCCCAGACTGAATGGAATTCAGTATGGCACTTAACCGGTCACCTGTAAACATGGAGACAGAGGAAGGGGGGGAGAAACTCCAGCTTTTACTGTGGTTTGAGGGAGCTGGTGGGAGATGAAGGTGATTTGGCTCATTTTGTGGGGGGATGCACCAATCAAATCAGCTGATCACCAGAACTGGATGATTTTCAGCTTGATCTGGTCAGTCTGAAACTCAAGAATCAGACTCTATCTTTACCACAAGCTACCTGTTCTGGTATGTAAACTCATCAAAGCTCAGTGATAAATCAGAGCAGCAAAGAACACATCTTTTCACAGAGTACCAGTACCAGCTGCCACTTAAACAAACAGTAATTTAACCCAGATTACTGTCTGAGACCTACTTTCTGCAAGCAGTTTGACAAATGTAAAATACAATTAATTTAACTGCTAGAAAGTGACAATGCAAATGGTTAGAGTAAAAAAGTAAATCGATATGATCATTCTCAAATTTGAGATTGGACATTGGCGTAATTTATTGAAACAGGTGTTATTTTAAAGCAATTCCGAATGTATGTTTTAAGGTAAGAAAAAAATTTGAGTTTCATTTTCTACAACAATGTATTATATGTGTAAAATGCCTGGTAAACAACCTGGAGGATAATATTTGTAGTAGGGATGCAAGTTATCGATTAATGGATTAATCTAAAGTTGATAGATCTTATCGAGCGACTAACGATTAATTGATAAGCTGCAATTTTCCTAAAAACCTGACATTTCTCTTAAATCAAGGGTCTTTGTATGACATGAAGGGCTGATTTTTGCACACTAAATAAAAAAGTACAGTAATATTTCAACAATTCATTGTGCCAGCTGTGTGAGTAAACTCTGACTAGATGAACAGAAAAATGTGGATTTCTCTCACGTTATTAAACTTGGACATATTTATATATAAATCTAACAAAAATATAACAAAACAGGAATTTGTTTAGTTGCTAAGTTGAGAATAATATTAATAAAAAAAGTAAAAAACACTTAATCCACCCTGAAGATGAAAAACTCTTATTTACACACGGTAATATTTTAAGATTAACTCAAAAATAAACTAAGAACATAATAAAATCTCTCTAAAAGATGTGAGGTACAAATGAGTATCGGTTTTGTTTGTTTGTTTACACGTCTCTTGCTGGGCTGCTGGACATGATCTGACGTCACTGTTTATTAGATTGGTTTACTGGCCATGTTATGTCACACAGATTAGATTATCTTCATATTTGTATCGACTGTAACTTTTTTGTTTTTGTTTTGTTCTTTCACACGGAGTAAACTCAACGAGAGGAAGCTAACTTTAGCCACAGTTAGCTTACCATTCTGTCGTCCTGCTCTCTTGTTTTAAGCGTCATGATACTGCTGATAGGTCCGGTCCAGCCTTCTGTACTTTACCTTCGGGTTTGGTATAGTCCATTATTATTGTTGTGTCGCAAATAAAACTAAATAAGACTCGCGAGTTTGCGGTGCAGCCCCACATTGGCTTTCTGCTGCTCGGTTTAACTGGGTCGCGGTAGAGCAGCAGCGCCTTCTGCTGGATGAACTCAAAACTACACCAACATAAGGTTTAAACAGACGTTTACAATTAATCGAATGGAAGAAACTTTAATCTAATAAACCATTAATCGACAATTAATCGTAAATCGATTAATTGTTTGCATCCCTAATTTGTAGTTTTTAAAGACAAAATGAAAGCAAAAAAATCTGGACCACTAAGTTTTTTATTGTAAATATTTTATTATGATTAACCAGATTTTAAATTCTTCTTCACATTAGAAATATATACAGTATTCATTATAGAATGTATTATATGTGTATATATGATCTATTATGTTTTCTATATAATAATATAATGCTGTTAACTTAAGTCACTATAGAGGAAACAGAACCAGCTAAAACTGGGCGTAGCCAGGAAAGCTGTGATTGGTGCATCTCTCTGTAATTTCCTACCAACAATTCAGTCATCTCCAACAACACAATAGGAGGAGTTAAAATAGGCCTTTGGGGTCCACAAAGTCCTGTTTGTTGATATAAACAGGAAACAGGCAGAACAGCCTCATTGAAAAATCTCTTTGTAAATGAAAACATTCTTTCAGTAAAACTCAAAAGATGCCAGCTGTACTTATACTGTATAAAAACTTAAAAACAACAAAATTAAAATTAAATATCTAAAAAAAAAAATGCATCGCACACAGATTAAGTGTCCAGCTAGGAAACGTATCACAGCTTTAGAAAAACAGAATTTTAATACAGGTTCACTTTTTGAAAATCTAGATTTAACGCACTGATCTGCCCCAAATGGTCATCATTTTACTTTACTTTCTTAGCTGCAACTAGATGTTTGATTAAAGCAGCTTCAATAAACAGCACCGTTTAATGCCACCATTAACAAACTTACAGATTTACATTTAATCAGGTAAAAACAACCTGAAGGAACTACATTAGTGACATATTGTGAAGGTTTTAGACCTTAAATGATCTTTATTCTGGTTCTTCACTGAAAGTGCAAAAATCTAATTTTGTAGGAGCCTGTATTTAGCATCTAGGCAAGAATCCCTAGAGCTTGTCTTCCTATTTTAAGAAATGTGGGGGAGAGAAAAGCCAATCGCAAGAAATCCGACACTCTGCATCTGCAGAATTTTTAGGCAGAGCATGGCGCAAACACACTTTTGTCCTCCCTCATTGATGCTTTTATAAACCTGATGCGCTCAGCAAGATGTTGATCATTGTGCAACAGCACAGCTTAAAGAAATCTGATGATGGAAAAAAATGAAATGTTTTCCAGCAGACTAATTAAAACGACATGGAATAAAGAGTGAGAGAGTTGCTCGGAGCCAGATTTTTGCACAAAACTGCAAAGCCCATGCTTGCAGACATATGCCTGACACCACAGAGATGTAAGGCATGAAACAGCAACAGCAGACACACTAAAAAAGGCATGCATACATTTTTTTTTAAGTTTCAGTTGACTTAAAAATAGTGGCACCAGTCACATACAAATATTGATTATTTTAAAGAAATGTTCTATAATGTGAAAATATTGTTTAAGTGTATTCTTTTGCAATAGACTAAATTTGTTCAATTTTGTAATACATGTGCATAAAAATTCTTATGTTAACTGTTTTTTTTAAACATTAAATGTAAAAGAAAAACTTAAAGTGGATAAGAAGTATTTATGTGCATGATTAACTCAAAGGGAAAATATAGGTGAGGTAAGCTTTAAATGGTAAAACATGAATTCAGTGTTTTTTTGAAGCATGAGGACTGATTTAATGTAAAAAATTAAGAAAAAATCATCAACTAAGCTAATTAAATACCAGAAAAAATGTCCTACAGCTAATGTAAGTTCACAAAGTTTTCACTTATTTAGTAAAACACACCAAGCTGAGCTCACCTTTGTTGTTGGAGATGCCGTAGTCAAAGCCCTGTGCTCCATTCGAGGTTGCGGCTCTGCCGAAGGCTTGCACAGAAAACGGGCTGGGCGGTGGAGTCTGATTCCCAAGGTCTAACAATGTTTGTTCTGCGAATTAGATCATTTTTATCTTAGAATGATTCTTTCAGAAATCTAAGAACCTTGGTTGGCGGGATGATGCTTAACTTACCATCATCGTGGCGAAGGTACTGGTTTCCACCACGGTCTCGAGATAAAGACCAGGCTTCTCCTTCATCGCTCTCACAAAACTCCACGACACTGTTCTTATCCAGCTGTACCCAAGTTCCCTCTGAGTTGACCACCTGATACACAAACATCGCTATTTATCCATACTCTCTCTCACACACACCGTCAGAATCATACCCATTCATTTCCATATCCACCCACTCAACATTCAGTTGGTCACAGCACATACAAAACTAAGACCTGCTACAAAAGATCAGTGACATGCAAGCATTCAACTCATCTGATGACAACATTTTCAAACAGCAGCTGATTACATGAAACTGATTTTAATAGCAGTTACAGCTGCAAAATACAAAACTTACTCTAAGAAAGGGGTGTTTATTGAAAGGTAAATGCATGATGTGTTTTCTCAACTCCCTGGAATATTTTTATTGTGGAAGAACAGACACAGATGGAAGTATTAGTAAGTGCAGGCTGCACGTCCCAGAACCACAGAGGGCATTCCACCGAAGGCTCAGGAATCGACTGAACAGCATGACAAACCACAGCAACCAACGACAGGTCAGAACTAAAAGAGAGGAGGCTCCACATCCACAGAGCAGAAGACAGCCAAGATGTTCAAAGTAAACTGACAGAGTTTGTACAAAAGTGCAAGAGTTAAGGCACAGAAAGGCTTGGACACTTTGCAACCAGATTTTACTGAGAAGCCTGGATGCAGCTGAATGTGAGGACATAAAACTGCAACACATTTTGTTTTACACAAAGTGGAAACAGCAAACTGGGCAAAAGTGGTGCAGCCACAAAAGTTTCCAAAACCTCAAAAAAAAAGTGGAAAGGCAGAGAATAAAACCCACGCCCTGAAGCAGCTGATGCGGACTTAAAAAAGTGAAATAAGAGTTTAAGGGCCACTCAAATTTATTTACAATTTGTTATATGATCTAAACAGACTGAATTAATTAGCCCCAGCCACAAAAACATTGCATTATTTGCGGGGAGTGCGTACCTCGCCTATGGCCTTGACCTTGTTGCCAAGTACTAACATTCCAATGGGGATACCCCTAAGGTTTGGGCAGCTTCTGATGTTGTGACCAGAGGGGCCGGTCTTCACTACCTTATAAAGGCCCGGGCCGCCGGCCTGCCCTGCCCTGTTCTGCACCCCAACAGGAGCCTCTTGGGAAGGGCAGCTGCCCACCTCCTTTACATTCTCCTCCGCCTGGCCCCTGACCTCCTGCAAGAGTCAAAGGCACAAATTAGACTCAGTTTACATAAATAAAGAAACAGTGCAAAAATCGTAAAGACACCAAAAAGCACTGGCACAACTAAGGAATAAACTGAACTAACATGTATCAACTAAGGATTGTTCACAGCAGCTAATGTTAGCGGTTTGGTGAGTGGTTGCCAGTATTTGCTCTTTAAAGAAACGGTTCAGATCATTTGAAGTGGATTCTGTGGAAATTTTAGGAACGAGTAATATCTTTACAGAAAGTTCTCAGTTTGGAAAACCTGAGGTTATTTCAGACAGAACTGAGGCTAACAGCTAGTCCAGGTGGATTTACTCAAATCTGAAAAAATGTATAGCAATTCACACAAACACAACTTTAAAAACTTTTACACAGTTGTTAATTTTGTATTGCGCTAATATTTAAATAAAATTCTACAAGTGCTATTTAAGGCTGTGTATTGGCAAGAATTTTGTGATATGAAATATCACAACACGGGTCACAATAGGATATATTGCTCAATATTGGGATACTGTAAGCAAGATGATAAACATGTATTGTCATGTTTTATCCAAAAAATTGTAATTTTAAATAACTCCGTATATGAGCACATAATGCATTACATGTATAAAATCTGATCAAATTCAGTTTATTTATGCAATCAGAACACCACTAAATATTGAGAACTGCATTTCTTTTTCCACATGTTTCTTCTTACAATATTGATACAGTATCAGGACATGAAATATCGCAATATTCCAGTGTATTGATATTTTCTTACAGCCCTGGTGCTAACAGAAGCAATTAGCAGTAGTAAAATATTTCTGCCAGAATAACTACGCAATGCAAAACTGAGAGCAATCTAAAAGTTTGTCAAAAGTGATTCAATTTCACCACACTTGGGTTGTTCAAAGAGTTATTTACAGAAGTTATGATACAAATTGCTTATAGCTACAACACAAAACCCAACTTCAAAAGATTGTAAGCCTCTCTTTAAGGTCTAGAAGCAGTAGTTTACAGTTTTAAAGAGTTCAGTAATAGAAAAAATGTCTCATTTATTCGTTAAGAAAATACAGAATAATCTGTGCACTCAGTACGTTTTTTTAGCCGCTAAAATAAAGAAGTCTTTTTCTCCTCAGCAACAAAAATATACTTTTTTTTGTTCACATTTTTAAAAAGCATACATACTGTGCACACAATATAAAAATGAATACATTAGACAGAAATAATGATTAAGTTATAAAACAAATGAAAATGGGTCTTCTCAAACCAAACAGACCACACAATAAATTTTACACCATATAAAGAGAGGCATGCTATCTGGCATATACCCATACAAGGCTAAATATAAAGACCTCATGCAACAAAGTGGACATCAGTATTTGAAACCCATGCAACAACAAACAAGCCTAAAGAGTAAGAATATAAAATCCTGAACGTGATCATTGTCTATAGAGGCAGTACTGACTGATGTACCTGAACATACAGACAACCATGCAACTACAGACTGACTTTTTACGACTGAAATTAACATTGTGGGAAAATGTCAAAGTCACAAAGGGGTTTCAAGGCAACAGGTAGTTTAACAGACAGATGGTTAGCTGTGGGGCAGTCAAACTATTCATCCCTTGTTCAACCAACTCACCTGTGGTGGGAATATAGTTAAGGGGGTCCATGACAAAAAGGCGATATCCCTGACTCCTTGGCTAGCATTAAAGACATTCTGAGCAAATCGTGAGAGAGTCATGAAACAACACACAAATAGAGGAAGAGGAGAAAGTGGGAAAGGGTGAGGGGAGGGCTTATGCTATGTATTTTTTTGGAAGAAAAAAAAAATGGGCTGGACTCATCTGGATTTCAAGGAGAAGAGTGTTTTTGACAAAATTACAAAAAAAAAAGCGCGCTGGTGTCAAATAAGCAAGATTGTTGTGGAGCTCTGATTAAAAAGGGCCCAAAAGTGGCTGCTTGGACGTGGTGAAACTTTCGAACATTTAACAAGTGAACAAAAAGTAGTTTGCTCCAAAACACACTGGAGTCACTTTTTTTTCCCAAAACCAGAACCAAAAAAGGAACGATTATAGAAATAAATATCCAACTTCCAAAAAAATGTCCCACTTGGATGATGTGGAGTGTCATGCTGTTCAGACAGAGACCTTATATGGAAAACCTCTGAGCACCTAAAAGCATCCCAATGCAGAGCTAGAACTGTAGCGCAGTAGAGAGAAAATGTTTGACCGAATCTTTTTGATTGCTTCATGACAAAAAAAATAACCACCTTTGAAAAAGAACGTAACATTCGTTTTACGTTGCAGCCCAGGATCTCATCAGACAATCCCTGCATTGGGGTTCACTTTAATGCACCAAACTAACAGTATTCTCACTACATGAGTGTGCAGCTACACATAAGATGGGACGTGTTGCCTTCAGACATGAGTTAATGCATGCACACTGTCAGCAGCTGTTCCCTTGCACGGTGTGTTAGTAGAAGTTTCACACTCAGCACTGCTCGAATAGAGTTTTCATGCAAGAGAACACCCCAACATTTACATTGTGATCAGATGATTTTTACCATGCTACAAGGTCATTTGTGGAGTGGGTGCCAGACACAGCGTTAAGTGTTTAAAAACCCAATAAATTACACAACACAGATGAGCTGCTTTGATAAATACACGGCGAAGGAGCCTATTGTTATCAGATTGCGTCAAACTGCTCAGCGGGTCGCCTTCTACTTACGTCTGCGGGGACCAGTAGGTTCCTGCCAAGGTGCTGATTAAAAGAGAGGCACCAGGCTTCTGTGTAACCGTTCATGTTGGGAACATACTTCTTTACTGTTTCATCATTGAGCCTGAGCCATACACCATCATCATTGTGGATCTAAGGGAAAACGAGCAACAGAGTAGAGCTCAGGGACGCCGGCTTGTTATTGAGGAAACAAAGGGAGAGCAACCCTCAAACATATTGACACATCTGAGGCTGCAGGAAACCTGTTATAATGAATATGAAAATTAATTGCACGATGCAACTTAGGTTAAAAAGTGCTTTTATTCAGTACACTTGCAAATATTAAATGTTTTTATTAAAATTCATACATTCTGAATTTAAATACCCCACTACCTCAGAGTATGGGTGAAATCCTTTCTGCAGCCTCAGATTGTTTTGCAAAAAGGTTTTGAAGCAATATGAAGTGATAGATGAAGAAATTATTATAAATGAGCACATAAAACTTAAAAAACGACGATAAGCTTACAATCTGTACCAGTGGTTCCCAACATAATTTTCCTAACATCTGTGTTCAGGGATGAAAAGTCAAAGAAAAATCTAAATGTTTGTAGCAGCTGGTAATAAACCATTTAATGTCTTGGAATTAAAGACTCTAGAATGTATGCAAATTCAAACTTAAATCTTGGTTTATACTTCAATATGACAAAAGACAGCGGATCAGCTATTGCATCATTTCCGACATCTTTTTCTGACTGAGTATAAATGGGATGAAGACACGGCATGGGGTTAAATTAACAACATTAGTTTATGGATAAATTACTTTTTGACTCAACGATAAATCAGTGTTGGTTTGCATTATGAGTCGGGGGAGGAAAATCTTTCTTTTTGTACATGGAGCTGGAAAGAAGTGAGCTCCGATTGCACGTTCACATGGTCAATAGGATCAGACCATCTGCTCATAATAGCTGTCCATCTTGCCAATTTAAACTCTCTCTGGGAATGAATAATTTTCAGCTAAACAAAACGAGACGCAATGCTCAAAGTATCACTCCTGGCTCTGCTCTACATGAACACGCCCACAAAGTTCTGACCAATCACACACTGTGAGCCGTAAGGTCTGCAGGACAGAGTTGTGACTGGGGGCAATGCACTGGCTGTCACTGGGAGACAACCAACAAAGTTCTGCATTTTTTTCTCACTCAGCAGGGGGAGCATGACGTGCAACTTAAAGTATAAACCAGTTTTTAGTGTTTGGTCAATCCAAAACTTTTATTCTAGTTTTTTTTTCCATTTTGTTGAAAAGTGAGTTCCTCCCACCTCAAGTGTAAGAGAAAAATGACTGCATGGATTTTATTGCACAACATAGCTACTTGCTTTGTTCTTTACAAAAACTACATGTAACATTTATAGCAATACACCTAAAATCAATTTAGTGGCATCATTATTTTCACAAGCAAATCTTCTGTCTCTTTAAAGCCTCATCTCCCCCATACTCAGGTTGGGAACCCCTGATCAAGACAAAGTTTGTAACATTTCTTTTTAACTTTACAGATGCAAAGAAAATGAAACACAA
The DNA here is from genome assembly GCA_032275365.1 of Anablepsoides cearensis. Classification (NCBI taxonomy): domain Eukaryota; kingdom Metazoa; phylum Chordata; class Actinopteri; order Cyprinodontiformes; family Rivulidae; genus Anablepsoides; species Anablepsoides cearensis. The sequence goes on along the minus strand of JAUBOC010000160.1, from coordinate 16,527,448 downwards.
AAATAAAGTAAAAGTGGATAAAAGCGCTTCAGATCGTATATTTATAATCTGTCCGGGCTCCGGTCAATTACCTCTTCAGTGAAAGTGATGGTGCCATTGACATGCACTATGCCTATCTGTTCACTCTGCAAGGAGGGGTGACTACGCACACGTAGGCCTGCGCTGTCCTTGGACACAAATTTGCGGACCTGATAGAAGCAGAAAAGGAGACAGAGACCATGAGGTGTAAGAGCGAAGAAGAAAATGAAAAAATAAAAATAAAAAGATAGTGCATCTGAAGGAAAGAAAAGACCAAACAAAACAGGACATTGATGGTGGTTGCATGCGTTTTTCCACAAAGAGCCTGCTGCCAGCTAAACAAATAGTCTCAGCAAAAGATGAAGAAACATTAAGAGCTTCATTTTCAGTAGCACAAGTTGGATAAATTTTCTTTTATTCTTGCCTTTTTTCTGTCAACTTGTAGACTGAAGCATGAAAAGTCAGGGAACACAAGATCCAAAGCAGAAAGGAAAAGATTGATCGACTACATACGTTGTTGCTTGTTTCCCCCCAAAAATAACATAACTACAGTAAAATATTTTTCAGAAAATGATGATGAATCCAAACTGGCTGACAGCAATTCAGATTTTTTTATTAAGATTTATTTTGTCACAACCCATTTTAAAGCCAAACATTACTCATTGCTATGTTATTGTTAAGCTTTTATTCAAGGCCTCATCTTATGAAAAACACACAAGATCTGTTTGAGTCCAACACATTCTATGTGTTCACCTCAATGATCCAACGGTTTGCAAGGGTTCTCATTTAAACTGGTCCTCTGACACTAAAAGGTCCTTTTATTTGTTTTTGTTCTGAAAACATTGATATGTTTTTTAAACTGTGCACACAATATATATATA
>JAUBOC010000160.1:16476860-16487584 GCA_032275365.1 Anablepsoides cearensis | reverse complement strand
CACAAAGTATCGGTATCGGATCAGTATCGCCGATACCAGCCACATTTTACTTGGTATCAGTATCGGAAAGAAAATTGCCAGTATCGAACATCACTAGTTCACACATTCATCCCTACTTTTTTCTTCCTTTGCCTGAATTTCCTATAAATACAAAAATTTAAATATATATATATATCTTATTATTTAGGAAATTTGGCATAATACAGATGATTTTACCCAGTTTGTCACATAAAACAGATTTTTGTTTTGAATTTGGCACGACCGGTGCAACCAGAAGTGACGACAAAGGAGAACTCCCTGGTTTTCTGTATGTGAGTGGAAAATGTGAACCCAACAAGCAAAGTTGTTGTAAAATGTGGTGAAACAGTGTTGCTGTTGGTTGCAGGAATACTGCAACAACAGATGTGAGTTTACACTGATTTCTCATGGATAGGAGGATAAGAACTTCCTGGATCAGAGTGGTTCTTTGCTACCAACAATGTAGCAATGATCTGATTACATGCAGGCTTTCTTGTTGTCATCCCAAGAGTGCAAAAGAGCAGTCCGAGTCTAATGTTGTCCTTATTTGTATCTCAAGCACTTTAAAATGAAAAAAATAGATTTTATAGAAAAATACTGTTTTCATCGGCCTGTTTGAACACAGTTTTTAAAAAAGGTACACTTTAATACAACCGACAACACATCTGCCTTTTCACAAGATGTTACATCATCTTCTTTATAAAGATGGTGAGAGTGCCTGCCTGGTCTTTTGTTCTCGCCCTACTTTTACGTTTAATCTCAGTCGCAAACATGGATGAGTATAGAACTCCACTCCTGTCTGACTACACCAGTGTCAGAGGAGTGACTGAGAAAAAGTCAGTGTAACACATGCAAATACAACATGACTGCCCGTGTAACATTAGTCAGTGTATTTAAGCTTAGCTGCCAACCAGCCATGCCTGAGTTTCACTTCTCGGTCTTTGGAGACGGACCTACAGTGATGCTAAACTTCAACTGACTGAAAAGTCCAACCTGAAGAAACCTTGAAAGTCACAATAAATCAATCTTAATATTTCTCTGGCCTGTAATTTCAAAGTGATATGGAAGAAATATATACAAAAAAAGTAAAATATAATGTGCATCTCTTAAAAAAAGTTATAGAACAGAAAATTATGAGAGGAGTTTGCACTTTAAAAAAATAATAATAATATAATAACAGTTTTTCTAATTGTTTAGAAAAAGCTAATGAACAACTAAATGCTATGAAAAATATCCAACACACAGAAAAACCACAACCACATCCTTTTATCCAGATCTGGTTTTCTCTTTGGATGCAGGAGATGGAGGCAGGCAGGCATCTGTTGCCGTGGAGATGTGAAACACATTAGGTCGCTCGGCAACAGCGCATCATGCACAAGTCAGAGCCACCCCCCCCTGTATTTTACACGTAACCTCCCAACCTCTGCAGCTTCAGACGAACAGACTCAACTCCAAAAAACAAACGTATTAGTTCTGCACAAAACCCCAAAGATGCCACAGAACCTAACCTCGTTTTATTATCTATCGTCGGTCAGTTCAGACAGAACAACAGAGTCAAACCAGCTGTAAGGATGTAACAACTGCAAATTAAAATTGACAGTGATTTAAGTAGTTTCATATGTTTTAAAAAGACAAAAATATGTCCTAAAGTATGACTTGGCTCCTCAAATATGTCTAAACATGTGCATTATCATGACATAGAGGGAAACTGTAGCATTAAATGAAGTGTCATATTGGATAAGAGCACAATAAACAATGTATAGCATCTCTTACCTTTGTTCTTGATTTGACTTTTGATTTAACCTTTTGTCGTCTTTTCAGTTTCTTCTTACTCAAGGCCTTCTTTCCCCTGAAAGTACACAAGCAAACAGAAATGTATAAAGAAACACTTATGTAACCAATTAAAGACATTGCCCACAATAATTTACAGTATGGAGGTTCAAACCATATAGTAATTGGAGCCTAACATCACTCAAACATGAACTCTGCTACATTACCAGTACCAATGTGTCTTCTAGCTTGTGGTGGAGCTAAAGCCAGTATCTCACTTTGCTGCTCCAAAATTTGCAAAAGAGACGACACTAAAGTCTGGAAACGTTTGCAGGTCTTCTCGATTTCATCATACGAGTCACATGTCTGTGTATCTGTTTAGCATGGCTTTTGGGCATGTTTAAAAAAAAATAGCAAATCTGAAGGACGAATGTTTTAATAGTGGCCAAGTTATCACAGGCATCTGGAACCTGTGTTGAATCAACCTATATTTAATTACTGTGATTTCTCCAACCTATATGTTTTGTCAAGTGAAACCTATTTGTATTTGCATACATTTTTACACTTGCACAATAAGATGTGCAAAGTATGAAAAAAAGAGTTATTTAAATAAATGATAAGAGCTGTATCACTGCAAACAAAGGCAACTGATATAACGCAATGCAATGAAATATGTAATAATTAAAGTTCAGCCGTTTTTATTTGTCATTATAAAATTGCTGTAAATTATCACAGTAAATAAAAACTTAAACTATTTTGAGTTTAATTATCTTCTACACCCTACATAGACAATAATATAAACCTACCCAGCAAAGATATAAAAGTAACATCCAGTTGCTACTACATTGGGTTAGCCTGATTTATCATAAACTTGTAAGTATTAGACTAATTAAGATTATGCTAAATGACATAAAAATATTAGCTTCTTTATAAACCAGGTAATAAACTTAGTATATTGTTGTATAATGATCCACGAGTATTTGCAAGCAATAGTACACAAGGCTGAAAGGGTGGAGAAAAACAAGTCAGAGAGAGGCTGCAGCATCAAAACTAATCAGTCTACACAACCTGACTGAGTAGTGACGTAACTGTATTAGCCGCCTGACAGAAAACCCAACACATCCTAACCCAGACATTTAACACCATTATTACTTTTTTAAAATAAGTGTTGCATTGTTATAGTTGGTCTTTGTTAGTCCCGTGATTTTTGAGAACTGACAGTAAAATAACCGGGAAAAAGAGCTGATGCTCAACGTGTTAGCTAGCTTAAGGTGACGCCGCTGGGCCTAAAATACAAACACGGCTATATAAAACGACGTCAACATGGCGTACATTATGCCATTATGCAAAGAAGTTCGGGTTTATGATTATGTTTAAAGACAGGTGTGCAAGTAGTTTGTTTAGCTGGGTGGCACCCAGTACTCAAAAATAAACTGAGAAACTGCTGCGATGACAGCTAGTTTGTGAAGTAGAGTCCGTAAAAGTTATATTTTCAAAACAGGTAAAGCACAAAAAGAAACTGCTTTATTTTCAGTGCTTTCCTGACAGTGTTTAGCTAAGAACGCAATGTCCGGTGTTGTGTTGAAAAAAGCACCCCTACTGCGAAGAGGACCCCGGTCGTGGGAAGCGCTATGGCAGTTGTTTTTAATGGTACATTAATTAAAAATCATGTGACAAATTTCCCTCTGCTTTTCAATGCCATCATTAGATGTTTACTTAAAATTATTTCGCCATAATGTAGATTATGAGAGGTTTCTTTTGGCAAAGTACGCTGCCAGGATGTGCTCCATCATGCAAAGCCTAAGAGCATATCATAATTAAATAAATGCATTTTTAAAAGAAGTTATAAATAAACCTTCTTCTATCACTTCTGACTTGCACACTATGTATAAACAAAACTCAAAAAATATACTGAAGCGATTGCTTTTCGCGGCAGGGGTACTTATTTCGATACAACACCTAAGGGTAAAACCACCCTCGCGTTAAAAGCTAAGGAAGTCAGAGACAAAATTGATATCTAGCAAGCTGACTCCTGGCTCATATATCAAGTCCCAATGCTTTTTGTTTGTATATACAACACTGAACATACTGACATGTGAAATTAGACAATACACAGCGTATGTAGTTCATTTTTGGGCGTAAATTAGCTTCCCCGTGTTAGCATACGGTTGTTAGCATAGCTAGCCTTTCAAATGACAGAGCAGCTTCTGATATATTTTCCTATTGACACCCACCTTCCTTGATTTATCCCTTGCTCCTTATCATTGATAGCTGTGGTATAAATCCGTCTGTATCTTTCCGCAAGGGCTCGTCCTGAGAGTAAAAGCTGGTACCGAGTCCGACAGTCCGACTGGGCTCCGGGTGTCGGACAGTAACCCATTCCCGAACCAATGGTGGTGATATCGGCTCCTACTCCAGAAAAGACCCTGACACCCAGCCCCATCGACGGCGATAAGGACGGCAGTATCCCTCCACCGGCGACCGCTGCCGCAGCAGCACACATCATCGTTTCACAGAACAATGCATATATCACACAGAAGATAACACGGCCAGATAATATCTAGCCATTAGACGCAGTCCGCGTGTCTTAAAATCCGCCACATGTCACATCATTTGTCCGCTCTGAGCTGCAAAAACGCCACAATTAGCATCCACGGTTCTCGGTTATCACAAACGCTAATTGTAGCCTTTCTGCTTGGTGCTGCTAAAAGAGCTTCCGATCAGATCCAACAAGGCGGTGTTTTCTCTTCTCTCCAGAAATTCGACGTCGTCAAACCACGAAAAATCGCACAGAGCAGCAGAAGAGACGCTTCTCGTGACCAAAACTGTCGTATTTCGGTTTCATTCGTTCCTTGAATATTTCTTGACCCCGGAGAGGCAGCACCCTCAGCAGGGCTGCCATCTTAGCTCCATCATCCCTCCCCTCCCAAACCGAGTCTTGCGTCGCTACCATGCCGGGGATATTGTCATACGACTGAACCACGCAATAACATAGATTTATCAATTCAATTCCAGTTTAAGCCATTCTGGTGTGAAGGTAATTAAAAAAATGAATTGTTTCAGACATTATTATGCACAGTTGGAATCTGGGCATTTAATTTGCAGAATCAATACCAGCAAAATAAACATATTCAGCTGAAGTTCAAGATATTTGATATTTTCCTAGGATATCAGTAAAAGACACAACAATAATAAAATGCAATATAAGTGCAATTTAAAGGTACAACAGTACCCAAAAGATAAATCACGTAGTAAAACAATATAACCACAAAAACACAAAAATATTACTCTTCAAGGGGGTACAAAAAGAACAGTATGATAAACTCAGTGGCTCTTAGGCTACTACAAAACAACCAAATTACAACACAGTGAGTCACATATATGCAAAATGAAATAATTAACCTCAAAACTGGGCCAAAGTGATTTCAAATTAAATGATTGGACATGGATGCCAAATTGACACAAAGTTTTTTGGGACATAAAATATAAATGCGGAATTTTGAATTAGCATTGGCAGACTTTTTTTTTCTAAAATGTCCATAAAATAAACATATTTGAAAACAAATTGAATTTGGGTAAATAAAATCATATGCAACATCAATTGCAATCCATTTCATTGCAACAATAAATGCAGTTGAGACTTTGTTCTTGCATAAGGTTGATTAGATATTGCATACTTACTAATACATTGTGATTCAGATATAGGTTTATAATTGTAAAACTATTCATCTGACTACAGTGACACAAGGATACATAAAGATGAATTGTGTTGTTACCATCAGTCAGTATAAGGCCAAAACCCACTGTGGTACACATCTAGACAAAGAAAGAAGATGCATGCAGTCAAAACCTATTTCACTGACACATCCATGAGGTTAGGCCCAATGTGAGTGAAGATGGATCTTCATATTTTCTTATAAAAAGGTGGTATAAATGTATACAAATTAATTTGATTGAATAATGAATGAGACACACTCCACAGAAAAGCGGAGGGGTTTGAGTACCAATGTGATCTTGGAGGCTATATGCTATCGGGCATCACCCCCTGATGGGGTCTCCCAAGGCAAACAGGCCTCCTGTGAAGGGTCAGACTAAGTGTATCAAGAAACCTCACCCAGAAAGAGGAAAACCAGGGCACCTCCCTGGAGCCAGGCCTAAGCAGGAGCTCACCAGCGAGAATCTGGTGAACCTTGGATCCTGGAGCTCAGCCTGGCCAAGAATGAACCAGAGACAGGATGCCCCCTTCAAGTGGGCCTACAACCTGCAGTAGAGATGTGACGTTCACAAACGATCCGAGTCTTTTGAACGTCTCTTTACAATGAACAATAGGAGCCGGATCGCGGGCAGTAACGAGCCATTTGTAGTTTAATTCTTTTATTCCTCATATAATCTTTATTTTGTCATAGTTAAATCGCTCCCGCTTTGCTTTTTCATGGAAAACAGGCGGAGTTGTGCAGTACAGAGGCTCACGGTGAAAGGAGGGGGGTTTCCATCTGACAATTAAATGGTACCACCCACGTGACGGGAGATACGTCATTACGTACGGCTCCGTGATGACGTATTTCCCAATGTGATGATGTAACACGTTCAAAATTGAACGGCTCTATGAAACAAATGGCTCAGCAAGATCCGGATCCCTTCAGAAAACCATTTATCCCATCTCTAACCTGCAGGGATTAGATCGATTCCTGGTGGCATAAACATTTTAGTGACATGGAATGTCACCTCATTGGAGCCTAAGCTTGTGTGTCAGGTTAAGCAACACCAACCAATTCCTGGAGAGACTCCATCAGGGTTGTGCCTTGTCTCAGACTCAGTTTGCGGCGTGCCTAAACAGGATTTCAAGGCGTAGCCATGGAGAGGGTTGACTGGTTTGGGAACCTCAGGGTCCCGTTTCTTCTTTGTGCAAATGATGTGGTTCTGTTGGAGTCTTTGGGCCGTGACCTTCACCATGCACTGGGGTAGAATGCAGCTGAGCGGGAAGAAAATGGTCTTCTTTAGAAGAGTGGCCAGGTCATCTGGGGGAGACACGAACTAGAGGTGCTGCTCCTTCACATTGAAAAAAGTAGACTGAGATGGTTCGGTCATCTGATTAGGGTGCCTCCCTTTAGAAGTGTTTTGGGCATGTTCCATTGAGAAGAGGCCCTGGGGCAGACCCAGAACTTTCTAAAGGGACTGTGTATCTTCTCTGGCCAATGCCTTGGGCTCCCCCAGGTGGAGCTGGAAAGTGTCACTGGGGAGAGGGATGTTTGGATTTTTCTCCTTGACCTGACTATGAATCAGGTCATAGTTTGTATATGACCTGATATACAAGAAGGAGAGGAAGACGTAATGTGACTTTTAAAGACTCTTAACGGGGGTTTACAGTCAACTTCTTAACGTAAGGAAACCGGTATATTGTGTTGAATCTTCCCTTTGTTGCAACTCCCCATCCTAAACAGGCACATTAGCAACAGTGTAATGGAAGAAACCTCCAGCAGAGCCAGGCTCAAGCCGAGCGTCCATCAACCTCAACTGGATGAGGGTTAAGAAAAGACAGAAACACAATAATTACATCATGGAGAGTAGACGGATTAAAGACAGCAGCAGAGAGGAAGTGTGGTCAGTTTGGGCTCAAGCAGTAGTTCCACAAGTAAATTTGCAGTCTGACAGCAAACTGCTCTGTTAGTAAAATTTGACACAATAAAACCTTTAATGAGATGGAGCTTGGTTGTTGAGAGGTTTTTATGTTAGAAGTAGGAACTTAAATTCTATTCTGAGTTTGACAGGGAGCTCTTTTGTTCTCGTCAGAACTCCAGCAGCAGCATTTTGGATCATCAGAAAAACTATTAAAAATTATTATATTTTCTTTAGTCACCCAGACAAAAAAAGAAAGACAACAGTCCAGCCTAAAAGTAATAAATGCATGGACTGGTTTTTCTGTATCATTTTGGGAAGAGAGGTTTCTAATTTAAGTAAAATTTTGCAAGTGGAAGAAAGTGGTCCTGGTATTTTTTTATGTGTGAGTTACAAAAAAATTCACATCAAGGTTCTTCTGGAGGTCAAAATAATGTCATCCCAATGATATAAGACAGATTGTACAAAATTTGTTTTTCACTGCAACCTTGTAACCTATTAGAAATTATTTTTATCATTGACATGTCAGTGATGATAACATTTAAAGATTAAGTTTTCATGTGATGAAGAAGTAAAAAAAATCAGCTCAGTTGAAATGTGTACTTATCACAGTCTTTAAAATAAAAGGTTGGATATCCAACCATGCAGAAGCAGCATTTTTAACCCTCGATTGTTTCAGTTTAGTTCAGTTGTGCAGCAACTAAATGGGGGAGGGGTTGGGTATATAGGCCAAGATGATGCCACAGATCAGGCAACAAGGACGAATAAAGCTGGCAGGGATGAAACCCAGTTATTATGCACACAAGGGCCGGAAACACTGAAAAACTGTGATGTCTGTGCAACACTGCGGTCATTGCCATCACATGTCCTCACATCTTCAAAATGTGTTTCAGCTCAAGAACATTCAAGATATAGTTGATAAGTTGTTGATTGAACTGCATGGAACATCTAAGACTTTATTGTGTCCAAAGTATTAAAAAATATCCAAATGTTGTGGCTGGAAGTAATCAGGTTTGAGCAAATGAATTCTATAAAAGAGGTTTTTAAACTTTTAATTGAGTATAGGAAAAAAATTAACTTCTGCAATACCCAGCAAGAATAAACTACAGCACTCAGTGCTACTTTTGTTCAGTAATCAGCTTTCTCCAACACCCAGAAATCAATAGAGCAGCCTGCCTGATGATAAAGCACTACGGTTTCCTCAGCACTTTTTAAACCCTTCCTGAAAAGACAGAAAACGGCTGTTTGAACCTGCATTCACTCATGCCTTTTTTTTTTAATGTGGAATTTCACTTTAGTATTGAGCATCCAGTTCAGTTACGAATAACATTGTGTGTTGTTGGACTTATTGCCACTGTATTTTGTTGTTTTGAAAATACTTTAAAGTGCCCGTGACATCAAACTTTCACAAAAATTGTCCTGCTGACATTTGCAAGACTTTTGACTGAAAATGTGGTCAGAGGAGCAGATGTTGTTCATACTTTTCTGCATCACTGGTGCATTTCTGGATGTGTCAGCTGTCCACGCCAGAGACTCTAATGCATCCCTATACCATCAGAGAGGCAGACCTGGGTGGTCCCTGTTCTATATATAGAGTATGTTGTGTAACATTGTTTCTAAAAAGATTTTTGAAATTCAAATTGTCTAACCACAGAGCAGTTTTCCACTTTGCATCAGTTCGTTTTAAATGAGTTTCATCCCGAAGCATTTTTGGACGGTGTTCATATATGGCTTTTCCCCCCTGTATGATAGAGCTTTAACACTCTGTGTAGCTGTGTTTGCAGAAAACGATTGGTAGCAGTATTCCTGCAGGTGACAGACATGGCCTGTTCTTGTTTTTCAAATATTCATATTCAACGCCGCCTTTATTTTCTATTGAGGAACAGTTTTCTGAAATGGTTTCATATCCCTGAACCTCTGCTTTTGTTTACTTCTGAGAAGTAAAGAAAAGTAAAGAATCAGTACTACTAATTTTTTACAGTAGTTTTTTGTCAATGTATCATGTTTCGGATGCGTTGCTTCTATAAAATTCAAACTATTTTTGTTAGTTTCAGCATTCGATATGTTTACTTTGTTCCATTGTGAAGAAATAAGAGTGTATGAAACAGGGTGTTACAGCTTTTTGGGGATTGAGGTTTGTTATAAAAAGGCGCTGTTAAAGGCTAAATATTTTTGACAGCTGAGTTTTGGCTCATTGAACACTTTATGTCTTTAATGCGTTTCATTGCCTTTGTTTTGTATTGATATTTATACTCACAAGAGCTGGGTACACTCTAAAAAAACAGATGTTGGATTTACTTAACCATGTTATGTGACCTGGTTCCACTTAACTGAGTTGAGTAAACTCAAAGCAACATACTCATGTTCTTTGGTTAGAAAATGGGTATATTGCTTTGATTTTACTCAACTCCGTTAAGTGGAACCATGTCAGATAACATGGTTAAGTAAATCCAACATTTCATTTCTTAGAGTGTACACTCAAAAAACAGATTGTTGGATTTACTTAACTTGGTTATGTCAAGTGGTTCCACTTAACTGTGTTGAGTAAGTCCAACATAGCTTTTACTATTTATTTCAATGTAATTGTGCAAGGGGCTTTAGATTTACTCAACTCAGTTAATTTAGTGGAACCACTTGACATAACCGAGTTAAGTTAATCCAACTATCTGTTTTTTGAGTGTAGAGTCAAAGTTGTAACTTGATATTTCTTCTCCAGTAAAAGTAAAAATGAATTTCCTAAAAAAAGCTACTTGAAAAAGTAACTGATCATAACATCTGATAAAACATGTGATGTAATACTCAAAAAAGTTTTGTTTTTTTTCCAAAATGTTACTTAAGTAAATGTAGCTATACCTCTGACACGCACCACTATTTCTTTCTCACTAGTAGAACTGGTTGGACCTATTTTCTGTTTCTCCCACTACACCCTTACCCTTAGGATTTGGATTTCCAGGTACTTTTAATTTCTTATTTCTTTTCTGCAACCATAATTCTCATTAGGACTTTTGAGCCACAGTCATTGTTTGCTGATAAAAGCTTAAAATTGTGGCATTTTTATGTTGCAGAACTGCTTTCTTGCTTTTATCTGCATTAAGATGAAGCTTGTTTTTTACAGATCTCATATTTGTGGGTAATAATCAGACGGAGGTGTTTCTTTCTGTACAAGTTGTTTAATATCGAGTTTGCATCATATACACCCAGGCGAAAAAAAAATATACTAAGTATACTAAATCTAAGCATACGAAATATACTTGAAGCCGCACTAATCATTAGTATATTTAAAGAGTACTATTTTGGAACAACTAATTTAATACTAAATA
>JAUBOC010000160.1:16392546-16406372 GCA_032275365.1 Anablepsoides cearensis | reverse complement strand
CCGATACCGATATTCTAAAAAATGACCAATATCGGCCGATACCGATATCAAAACCGATATATCGTGCATCCCTACTTGTGAGTATTTCATCCACAGACAGACTTTTGCCAGCAGTATTACATCATATCAGCAGCTGCATCTTTTTTTTTCCGAGCAGGGACTTGAAAAAAGCAGAAATACTGTGCTGTTATGATGATGACTAACACTCCTCTCTCCCTCTTTGTTTCTGCATCAGAGATGCATCCATGATGGCGATGCGTCGGCGGATCCAAGGCCTGAGCCCAGAGGAGATCAGAGCCCTGTCCAAAGATGAGCTGCAGATGCCCGTGACCATGGAGGACTTCACTCTGACTCTGAAGAAGATCTCCAAGTCTGTCTCTGCTGCAGATCTGGAGAAGTACGAAGCCTGGATGGCTGAGTTTGGGTCCGTATAAAGAGCGGCTGCCAGTGGACTCCAAGCTTTCTGTGAGTCAGGCAGCACATCAGGGATCAGCAGACCGGTGCCTTCGAGAGACACGATGAAAACTCTTATCAGCTTCATTCCTGTTTTTTAACATTCCCCCGTTAACCCAAACATGTGAGCAGACCTGTCAATCGTCCAACTGCTGCTGATCTGAAGATTATTAAGGTGAACATTTCAGATAAAACAACAAAATCAAAGGAAATAAAGCAAACATTCACTCATTTAACTTTATTTCTATAAGAAGCAGTAAAATAAAAATAATTTCGTTAAAAGTGCTTCTGAAACTTCTGTTTAACAGCTTTTGTGAGACTTTAATTTTAAGAATTTGTGGTTACCAGTATTTTTAATTATGTTTTTGAGACATTGAGTGGAAAAGAGAACATGTTTACAACACTGAGCTACAGATCCAGTTACAACCGATGGACACCTGGAAATAAGTTCATAAATGCAAAAATGGCGTTTTTGAGTCGTGAAATGCTTCAGAAATATTTAATACAGCTGCAAACAATGTCATCAGAACAGACACACAGATTAGCTCACTTTAGGGATTATAGGCAGCTGTTGGCATGAATTTTACTATCAAATTGTTTAAATTGTCTCTAAAATCCACAAACGCACTAACTTGTGTTTTCTATGAGAAAATTTAACTGCAAATGATTTTCAAATGAAGTTAATAAAATTGATACGTGAATTTTCCCCATAAATCTTTGTCTCATTAGCAGATCTGCTCTGACGTAAGGACATGCATCTGCCGCACTTTAAATGTTTGTTTCTGTATTAACACTGACTGAACACTTGAATTTTAGCACTACTGTCTGTTGTGTTGTGACTAATTTAAGTTTATTTTTATTTTCAGTTTTAAATCTGTCGGGACTAAAAGAATGTAGCTGATGACCTGTGGATTTTGTTTGGTTTTTGAATAAATGAAGTGTAATTCTCACTGAAAACCCTGCTCATGTTATTTGAGAGAACCTTTTACCTTGACTTGTTTGAACAAATTGTACAATTTAAGGAATGAAGAAATAAGAAGAGCCAACATGTAAAAAAAATGCATCTGCAATACTTTAGAAAAACATTAAGACATGTTTTTACCAGCCTGCATCATCTCATCCTTTAACATTGAGATTAATTTTGGAACCAAAAGCATTGCTGCCTTTTGTTTAATTGGTTTATTCTCATCATGTGCCAAATGAAAAATTAAAGAGGGGACTGCTGTGAAAGGCAGGTTGGTCACTTAATCACCTGGAGCCTCATGTACAAAGACTTGTGTGAATATGTCCCACTGACACATTTCATACGCTTAAATCAAGAAAACTGCATAAATAAATCCAGATGTATGAAACTGTGAGTATGCATTAATCCAAGCAACATTTCATGTGTGCATCCCATCTATGTGGAACTGGGCGGGCATCAGATTTGCCTCCATGTGTTTGGGTTTGGTAAAACGTAGAGCTTTATCTAATAAATAGTTATTTTGAAGAGAGTCGCAGAGTCTCGGCTCAGGGATGAAAGTGAAATACTTTATTGATGATTATTCTTCTGGTGATGTCAGCCATCAGCTGGTATTCCACAATTACGCACAACTTTACGCAGCTATTTATAAACACGTCTGTCAATTTCTCGGCAGTTTCTGCACCTTGTCGACCTGAGGAATCATCAGGTTGTTCTGAATTAATTTGCTGATCTGACACCAGTCCTCAATACGCGCCTCAGCTGTCAGTGCGCCTCCCAGGCGTGCGGTCACTGACGTCACGTGTTTACGTCTGAGAAACTTTACATTTTATATGTGAGTGAGGTTTGTGATGTGCGTTACATGTTGTCTGAGGTTAAATGTGGTTAGTGTCCTCACAAAAAGTGTGCGTAAATTTACGCGCACTGTAATATGCAGTGATTGAGTTGATACAGCCACACGTATGCGCGTCTGGCGCGCGCAACTTGTTCGTGAGGCCCCTGTACTCTTTTATAACAGTGGGCATTTGATGTCAGTGTTTTGTTTCTTTTCTCTTTTTTATAATGATATAACCAGCTGGCAAACAGCGACGCCGCGCGGCCGCATCACTGAAGTGCTCAGTAACGCTCCGCGACGCAGAGAGACGTTTCTGCCCTTTTTTTTCCTCCCTCCTCCTGTCCGCTCCCATTATCACCACAGCGGCTCTAACCGAGGTCCACAATGGAGACCAAACCGGTCATCACCTGCCTTAAAACGCTCCTCATCGTTTACTCTTTCGTGTTTTGGGTAGGTATCCTCCTGTTTTCATTTTTGCTTTCGAACAGCCGCCCCGCAGAGGTAACGATGGCGGCGGCGCGTGTATCGCTCCGCGGATGGAGCTGCTGTGTTTTTGTTGATGAAAGGGTTGGACGGTGCCAGCATCATCGACGGATTCGTGTCGTTTCATTGATAAAATGGTGGACTGGGACCGCTCAACGCCGCTGCGTTTAGCTTTCATATTTATAAACTTCATCGTTTGCCGGCTGCTTATATAACGGGGGTTTAAGGTTACAGATAATTTTGGCAGCTGGGCGTCAGTCAGTGCGCGGACCACACGGAGCATCATCATGGTTGGAGTCAGAGAAGTGGAGGATGTTAACATCTCATGATAAAGAGCAATGAGAAAGGCCCGGTCTTTGTGACAGACTGGCCCGGATTAAAATAATTTTTTCTGATCAGATTTTGTGCATTTTGTGGGGGTTGCTGTAGATTTTAAAGGGACCCTGCAGCCTCAGTGGTGGAATGTAACATCATCATTTAACCACATCTAATAAGAAAATGTATCTGATTAGTATTGATAAAAAAATATTGCCTATTTACTATTATATGATGACATAAAAATATATTAATAAAGACTTTAATTCGATTTTTCTAAACTAGATTTATACCAGGCCTAATATGTAAAAATAAAAAAAATGCTGATTTTTTTTAAAATATAATTATTTTTAAGATTTGAATGCAGTAAAGGTTTGCTTCTTACTTTTTATTGACAGACCTGAATGTTTTCTTTCCTCTATTACAAGCACAAACTGATCAATTTCCAGCATTTAGTCAATTTTAAGAACATTTTTTTTTATTTCTTTTCCAATTTAAAAGTTACTTACTTATCCCACAACGTCTTTGTTTAAAATGTTGCCATTACCTATTGAAGTCAAACCTCTTTGTAAAATATCTCACAAACCATACACGCAGATCCTAATAAAACTTTCTGAAGATATGTCTTAGTTGTGCATACAACTGATTAACTTCTGGAGTTAATTCAACATGGTTCATGCAGCCAATTGACTTTATCAAACACAAAAAGGGCTAATCAGTCAATTTTGAAGATACTGAGCTAAAGGTTGGTGGCTATAGAAATAAAATGCTTGTAAAAAAATCCTTCTATAGGAAAAACATTAAAAATATCACATGGTTAAAAGCCTGCAAAACCTTTATTCTAAATTCATTTTGACCATAAAGACAAGTTACCTGAGAGTAGTCATGTTTTGCAGTGGTAAAAACCAGGAAGGAGGCAATACTCAAAACTCCTAAAAAAGCACAAATGATTTATTACAAAATAAAGGTGCTACTGGCAGGGCAGCAAAAAAGGGCACTTACAAAAATAATTGAAAGGCAATGTTGGGAGCATAAGAGAAAACAAAACTAGCTTGTGAGGCACAGTGAGCCGACAGGGAAAAGAAGGAAAGACACAGAATTTAAAGTGTGAAACTAATCAAGCAAAATGAGACACACCTGGGAAGACACAACAGGTGTTGTAGGAGCTCTCCATCCTTCGACCTCCTCTTCCGTCCAGTAAATATTAAACTTTTCCCAAACTTCCTTCAGATCTGTACACTTTTACAAATGATATTCTTCTCGTTCTGTAAGATGTTTAATGTAATCTTTGTATGTTCTTCTCCATCTGGGAGTAGGTTTTACATTCTTATTCTCAGTTGACGGTTTGGAGTGGGACTGGACTCAGTTGTTCTCCAGTTGCAGTTTGGGGAAACGTCCCTTGTGGTTCTGGTTGAGGTGATAAGTGGGTGTCCAGTCCTGGTTCCAATTCTGCAAGAGTCTCCTTGTCATTCATCTGAATATTCTCCTGTTGTCTTCAGCAGCAGCTTGTTTCATCTGGTTTAGGAAATCGGTCATGTCTGAAGTCAACAACTCAGCACCAGACCGATTCAAAGTCAGCCCATCTGCCCTAAACAAATGTTTTTGCTTCCAGAAAATATTGAAATTGGCGATAAAGTTCTCAGAACATAATTTTTTAAGCCACTTATTAAGGTACAACAGTCAACATTATCTTCTCTGTGAGATCAGACACCATATTATGAGCAAAGCTAAGCTTGGCACTGGAACTGAAACTGAAGAGGCAACAGGGAATGATGGGGGACCAGCGGAGGTTGCAGCAGACAGGGACTCTGAAGATGTTGCAAGGAGCGATGGGGAGCTGAAGGAGGCTGCAGAAGGCGACACAGAGGCAGAGGAGGATAGGAGGCAAAGGGGAACCAGAGGAGGTTGTCAGAGCCTGAGGGAACTCAATGGTGAATGCTGGTGACAGAGACTCTGAGGCGATGGTCGATGATGGCAGGCAGCTGAGAGGCCACCATGCTTTGGAGGAGCAGGCGCCAAAAGCACGACACTCGGCTACTACAACTCAAAATTATTACTCAGTGTCTGTAAAATAAAAAGTCATTTTATGGACGATCGGCTGTGGCGGCCATCTTGCATGGTGCTTGACTCTAAAAGTTAACCAGTCATAGTTTCATCAGATTTTTATAAGTCTTAAGCAAATTATCATTCTGAGTTTGAATAAAACAAAGTGGAGTTCATTATTCAAAGCGACCTGCTTGAGAAAACACTCATTTTGTTGAAAATGTTCTGCCTGACTGTTATTAACAAGGTGTTGCCTCAGCTGCTCAGATCAAATCTGGGCTTGAATTATTCTGAGGTGAAGTAAATAATAGAAATATTTCCCCAGATCGCATCCACTTTTATTTAGGTTTTATTAGTCAGAGTTTAGCTTTGTTTATTTATTAGATTACCATTTAACAGGACCTTGCAAAAGACCATCTGAGGTGGAATATTAGTCAAGTGAAATGCAACGTTTGGCTGATTTTAGGTTTTAAATGTTTGGTATAAGCTCATCTTTTGTGGTATACTTCAGGATTATCAGTCTTTCTTGCATCTAAAGATTTTTTAGTTTTTTGCTTAAACTTTAAGCAAAGCTTCAATGCTTGTATTTAAAGAAATGCAAATGAATGCTAATCTTACAGAAATTAAAAGTAAATAAACTGAGATTAGCCCCTTAGTTAGGGGCACTGCATATCTGTCATGAGATTTTATATTTAGTCCAGATTAGATGATCTGCCCGACATCTACAGCGTCAGGTGGTCCGAGTGTAGACGTGCCCCCCCCCCTCAATGCGAGCTTCTTCAACCCCTCGAGGGCGAAGCTTGAGGAGAGCTCGGTTCGATAGTGGTAGAGATGTCTCGGTTTCAATGTCAGCAGCTTGTCGTGGCAAATAATGTCTCAAGCTGGAGGAAGCGTGTCACCAAACGGACATGCAGAAACTCAGAGTGGGGGCGCGCAGGAATGCAGAGCAGGTGGCGGAGTCGGGCTTGGTGTCCTCGCGAGCATATTTTTTTCATCGCACCTTCTGGCTCTTTATGAGACCAAAAGGATTGGAGGTGGGGGGGGGTGACCTGTTTTAAACTCTGCGTCGTTACCACAGCAGCCAGCTGGGTATTGAATTTCAAACAAAACATGTGGGGCTGAGTGTCAATAAGGAGTTGTGGGCCTCCAGAGGGGACAAGCCAGGCGCTGCCAAAGTGCTTCAGACGTGTTCTCTGAATTTTTCTTTGGTCTCCTCCAACTTAAAACCCTCAGTGGCATTATAAGTAGGATTTGAGGAATGAGAAAATGATTTTTTTTTGTATGCAGCAGCTGCTTGTAGCACAGATATTTTGCTGTTGATGATGCAGGACATAAGCCGTGAGTAGATTATAATCAGAAGCAACCCTGACATGACAAACTGTCCTGGCTGCTACGTTTACTGTTTATAGAAACATTAGAAACCATTACTGACAAACTGAATCATCAGCCTGCAGTCCTTTGGTTCTTTTGGGTATGGACTGATAAGAGTACGGCATTAACATAAAGGTGCATTGGAGCTTTTTGTTCAAAATTATTGAGAGTACAACGTATTAGTTCAGTTTTACTTTCCTAATTTATCCCATTGGGTTTCTTTGCGAGTCCAAAGGAGAAAGAAATGAGAAGTTTTCTGCCAGACTAGAATGAAAGGGCAAGTATGTGGAACAAAAAGCATAAAATCAGCAGTATTTATAATTTCTCTTGAGAGATATTAACCCTATAACAGATGATCTTTTTCGTCACGTGTTTGAACAAGTGACTGGGTCCGGTGAGGCTGTCCTAACATGGGATTTCAAAGCCAGTTTAAGGATCATTAAATGCTTGCTCAGCTTTCAGGGTTCACTAAATCATGAATCATGAAAAGAAGCACGGAGATGAGCTTCCAAAGCAACATAAATCAGGATAAACAAAGAAATTAAAACCATTTTTTTCTTGTAAACTTTAGATATTTTGAATAACCTTCAGGGTGCTAGAGAGAGCGTTGGAAACATTTGGTAAACGATTTTAAACAGCAGAATTTACAGCATGCAAATTTGAAACAAAATGCTACGGGCCCTTGTAAAAAAAATCTTGTTACATAGAAAAACAGGAGCATGCATATAGAGTTACTGTAGCGAACAGTTCAGATATCAGTAGGTGTGCTGATTGCTAATGAGGTGCAGAGGCTATGTGGGAAGCTGGAAACTGAAGGACATCTATGAAGGTTCAATCAAATCTCGAAATAATTCAAAGGAAACTAAATACTTTATAAAATTTCCACAGACAGACATTAGCCTAGATTGGACCTTTCTGTTTATTTCAAGGTCTACCAGGTTCTGCTGAAGGCCATGTGCAGTATGGATCTTATGACTGCGTGGGCTGACTGGTCATATTATAGACCAAGTGTGCCCACCTTCTCTTATTGTTGAGAATTAAAGCCAGCAGGACCTGATTCACAGAAGCTGTCATGATGTATTTTTGGAACCAGACTGGAACCAGTAAACAAGGAAGCTGGTTTTGTTCCAAGATTCAGATGAAGGTCTAGATCAGGGGTGGTGGGCAATCCTGGTCCTCAAGAGGCTCTATGCTGCAGGTTTTACTTGTTTCTCTGCTCCAACACACCTGCTTCAACCTCTTGCATTTCAAAATGACCAACAACAACATTTTTTTATCTTTGTTGTTTGAAAAGAGTGAGGTTAGTATACTTAAAAACAAATAATGAATAGTTACTATGTCCTATATTTGACCTAGTACCAATGTTTATCAATCCTGCTACTGTTATCTTGTGGGTCAAAAACTGAAACATTTGGAACCACTGGTCTATAGAGCTGAGAACAATGAAACTCCCATTCAAACGGGACGCCAAACACAGAACAAAATCACAAGTCAAGTTTTGAGAGGAAGAAAAACAAGTTTTTTTATCCATAACTAAAGGACTACAAGGTCAAATATACCATAATATTCCCAGTTAGAAATCTTTGAAATATCTTTTCTTCTTGTTTTTTGAATAGATAAGCCAGCACAGTATTGTCATCTGTGAGTCCGGAGTATAAACCTATGAGTCATAGCCGTGGCACAACAAATCTAAAAGCAGTGTGAAACAAGAACACAGCCATTGGCTCATACACGTGAATTCAAAACTTGCAGGCGATGCAGGTTTCCACTGATCAGGCAGTGAATCAGGGCCAACATTTCGCCGGTGAGTGATCAGCATCACATCGAATGGCTTTCCATCCTTTCCGGGAGGAAACAAAACAACGCAATAAATCTTTCCCCTACAGGTTGATGGGAAAACAGGTGGGAAGCAAAAGGTTCAGAGTGTGTTGTGTTGTCATCTAATGCGGGATAAAGGAACCGTGTGTTCTTCAGTCATTACACAGAACTGCTGCTGAGCTTTAGAGAGGCCACTACAGCTGGCAGTTGATCTTCGCTGATTTCCAAAAGACAAATAGTCTATGAAACGAAAAGGTGCCACATCACAAATTTTAGGTACAAAGGACACAAAGATTGACAGCTGGGACATTTATTTAAATGGAAAACTGTTTCATGCTTCGACAGTCTTGAAATCTGGCAGCAATCATATTTCTTATTTATCTCTACGGCAAAAGTAGGACACAAGATTGCCCTCCTAAACAGACGTTATCTTCACAGATTAGTATGTTTTTATCACACTGGTAGACATTCCGACTCCATGTTGGGATTTTTTTTTTTCTGGGGCATTGTGACATTTACCAACAAAATCACTGATAATCATGACACTTCAGATTCATTAGCAGTTTTCAGCCTCTGCAGTCTCCTCCACATTAAGCGTTGACGTCATCACATAGCAACATCTTTGCTGCCATCTCTGCATTTAGAAAAGTCCAGAGAGGCTCGTGAGCATGAATTTGAGCATTCTTATTATTAAACATAGCAGTGACCGGTTCAAGGATATCATTCATATGTTGTATATGCCCATACCCAGGTATATATTTTATTTCTAAGACTCCAACATGGTAGCTTTGTGGTACTCACATTATTTCCTCCTTTTTCCATTTATGTAAGTCTTTTGTTCATCTAATAACTAAAAGAAGCTGTTTCCTAAAGGCCCCCTGCTTCCTAAAAGCCTGCTCTCTATTCATCAAACATTTTCCGAAAGCCTGCGGAGAGGCAGGACTCTGCTAGTGAGCTGGACTCCTCGGGCGTAATATATCTCTTTCAAATGGAAAGAATGTGTTGGCTTGTTGCAGAATGTGATTCCTTAAATTAAAGTCCTTTATATTTATGTTTGATTTAATCCATGCTTTAGGGGGCCTGCGTAAGCTCAGTGGTCAGCGCTGTGGTCTTGTAATTGTGAGGCTGCAGGTTCGAGCTCAGGTGGCATCAAGAAAGGCATTCTGTGTAAAATAAAGAAAAAGGCAAAAAAATATGTTTTTAATCCCAACTGTAAGGTTCCATTGAAACGCACCCTTCTCCCATAGAATCAAGGTCTGATAACTATTAAAGATGTTGTTATAGACAAAAAATACATGCGTACATTTATTTTTTCTTAGCACCTTTCAGCATGAACATTCATCAATCTAAGATTTCAAATAAGACAGAAAATAAGGACTTCTATTCACTATTATATTAGCTTAGCATTAGAATTGTCTGGTTGGTTCTGTCTGTCCTTTTCTTGCCAGAAACGAGCTTACTATGAGGAGGGAAGCAGCCAGTCAGATGGCGAATAACATTTCAGTATATTATTATTATAAATTATATTTTAAAATAATGATTGAAAAACAGATTTTCATTAGATTTATTTTTCTTATTTTTTTCTTATTTTCCTTCAAGCTGAGGGAAAGTGTCCTCTGGTGCCCCCCCCAGGGTGATGTGGCAGCCAATTTGAAAACTCTGTGCCAGCTGATCTCTAAAAGATCTTTGTTTCACGTTTTAGCATGCAAGGCAGTGGATGATGCACACTCCTTTATTTCCAATGTGTTGCACCCAAGTTTGAGAAATATTATGCCGATTCAAAATCAGAACATTTACAGAAACAAACAAGGATTCAGAGACTTTAAAATAACTGTGTGATCAGTCTGAAAATAAACAGCGTGAGCTTTCAACATAGCGCCCAAAATTAATCAATATACTTGTTTTTTCTTAGCTTACGCTTAAATTTAAAAGGAAACTGACACTAAGTTAGGTTTTGAAAATGGTTTTCTTGTCTCTCGATGATCATTTGACCAACTTAACCTTTTAATGATTAATCAAAATGTGAGCTACAGGTTTAAACTGGTCTTTCAAAGATTTTATTGTGCTTCATTTTTTCTCCCATAACTGTCTTTTATCCAGTCTGTCTCTAGTCAGCCACAGCTGAGGTTTTTTGTTTTTATCGTCCATAATGTGGATATAAAAACTGATGTGCAAAAGTCTGTTTACAGGGCAGTTTCACATAGATGTTAGAGGTTTAAAGGCTTTAGACAAAACATTTGAATAAAGCGGCAGTGAAACTACAGACAGACCTGAGGCTTGCTGTGTTTTATAGCAAATAACCTTTGCCCAGTTTTTATCTGCAAACCTTGCCAAAAGGAGCAACATAGAAATACATCCACAGAGGGAAATGTGCTGTGAATGCAAGAAAATTTAATTACTATTTTTCAATCCTGTTCCTTCTTTTTTTTTGTCAGGGACTAATAGTTAAAAGGAAAGTCCTAACAGCACAGAGTGTTCCTTCTGTAATCAGAAGGATGAGCTCGGCCCTCGCCGGAGTCAGATCATCAGCAGCCGTTCACCGCCCCGCGCTCTACCCAGCGCCGGCAAGACAAAACCCAGCTCACCGCTTCAGCTGCCGCGAACAACGCGCCCTTTTATCCGCGGCGCTCATTTGAAATGCTAAAAGAGGCGCAACAGGAGGAAGCGTCTCGCCTCGGATCAAAGCGCCCCTTTGATTTGCCCCCCCCCCTTTCCTTTTTATCCGTCTCTCTCCGCGCGGCGCGCGTTCATAAAGCGGATGATTGGCACCTCGTACACTCCAGATGATTCCGTGTCTTCTGTCTTCCAGCTCCTCCTCCTTACGCTAATTGCTCTCCTTTTTGTTCCACCTTGATCCTTTTCCCTCTCCTTTTTTTTTTTTTTTTTTTTTTGGCTGAAAAAAAAATGACACATCTGTTGAAATAATGCACAAGTGCAAAGATAAAAGGGCCTCTTCCCTGCTTTCATTCTTGTCTCTTGTTGCTCTACCCACCCTCCCCCCATGTAGATAACAGGAGCCATCCTGCTTGCCGTTGGAGTGTGGGGGAAGCTGATGCTGGGCCCATACATCTCTCTGATAGCTGACAACTCCACCAATGCTCCGTACGTCCTCATCGGCACCGGAACTGTCATCATCGTTTTTGGCCTGTTCGGATGCTTCGCCACCTGCAGAGGAAGCCCATGGATGCTGAAGCTGGTGAGAGGCTGTTGGGTTGCAGGGAGAGAGCGAGATGCTCTAGATGTTGATTAATTAGCCTCGGGACATGAAGTACAAAGAATAATGACTGACCTCTGTCCTGTACAGAGGGTTGAGAAATCCAGGAGACGTTGCAGGACACTTTAAGTGTTTGAGCATGTGTGTGGCGTCATATGCAAATGATTTTCACCAACAAGGAAAATGTCCCTTTTGTTTTTATAGTATGCCATGTTCCTGTCGCTCGTCTTCCTCGCCGAGTTAGTGGCAGGGATCTCTGGCTTTGTGTTTCGCCATGAGGTCAGTATCACTTACTACTTACTTACAGTGCTACTTTTTTTTGTTTTGTTTTTGTTTTGCACAAAGGCTGAATACGTTGGAGTTGATTAATTAGGCCTTTACATTTTGCACGCTGCAGATAAAGGGAACCTTTCGCAGGACTTACACCGACGCTGTCCTGAACTACAACGCCGAGGACGAGGCGAGCCGCGCTGTGGATAACCTGCAGCACAAGGTGAGAGGTGGACGGAGTAAAGCGTCTGATGTGGTGTCCTGTGGAAGGAGTATAAACAAATAAGGTCAAATAAGGTAGAACAACTTGAGTTAGAAAAAATGTCTGGATTTGTGTTTTTTTTTATTAGTTTTTCATTAAATGAAACAACTAAAGTGGTCACATAAACTTGTGATGCATTTTAGTTGTTGAAACCGGAGTACCAGGAGAAAACACATGCATGCACAGAGAGAAAAGGTAAATTCAACGCTGGGAGGTTCCTGTGACATGCACATCCTTCAAAAAAAAAAAAAAAAAAAAATTAAGAAAATTTATTTTCTTTACACATTTGTCTCAGCCAAAGTAAAACAGGAAGTGACACAAAAGGGGAACTCTTAAAGAAAGTGAACTCCCTGGTCTTTGTTTATTGAAACAACAACTTTTTCATCTCATGATAGTGACTCAACATAATGAAAAAACATTGGATTCTTCTTTACAGTCTGTGTAGTCAGCCATTATACAGTAGCAATCCTCCGTTGAGATGCAGACATTCCCCTTTGACATCACTTCCTGTTACTTCACATGCAAATATATCAACTGTTCATCTCAGCGGCGTGATTTATTTTTGCAGTATGCTAGTCTTTCCGAAAATGAATTTCACAAAAATGTGTTGTTACAGACACTTTAAAGGCAACACTGGTCTGCTGTGCCCAGTTTAGTCGATTGAAAACACTATTAATTACTCATTACCCTCTGTTTTAAAGCCAAAACTACAAAGAAAAAGACTTTACCATCAATTCATGTTCTGTTAATTCAGCCGTCCCCCGAATTATTATCCCTTTTTTTTTTTGTTTTAGCTGCGTTGCTGTGGAGTTTATAACTACACCAGTTGGTTTGCCAGCGTGTATTATCCCTCCAACGGAATCCCTGCCAGCTGCTGCTTCAACGCCTCTGACTGCAACCCAGAAGATCTCCGCAATACAACTGTAGCTCCGAACAAAGTCTACCACCAGGTGGGCTTTACTCTCTGCTTTCTGTTTTTATGTTTGTTTGTTTTTTTTTCCACCAGCCTGCTGCTAGGCGTATGACATTTTAAACTAGGGGTGTCCCAATACCAGCTTTACTCAAGTGCAAATACTTCAGTTTGGGTACTCGCCAATACTGACTACCTAAATACTTACTGAGTTAGAACTTTAACATTATGCAATGAATTTAAAGACATTTTACATTTTGTTTACCGGTATTTAGAACAAGGTTGCTCTCCTCTCTCGTCAGCCTGCAGCCCCTCTGATATGCAGCAATGATATATAGCAGGGCTATTCATGGACTACACCCAGCCCATGGGTGACTTCTGTCTGGCCCCCCAATGAAAAAACTTTTTTGTTTTTACTCAATTTAATATAAAAATAAATTTTAAATCTATTGTATATTTTAAATATATGATTCAATGGAACAGAATAAACAAATTAAAAGGATAAAAGATAATAATACTTGTTCTGTTACACAATACAGTGTTTCATCTACCACCCCTCTCCCAGAGATATCCGGCCCCTGAGCTGTTGGCTTTGATTAACAGTGGCCCCCTGAACAATTTAGTTGATTAGCCCTGATATATACTGTTGCAACATTTTAAAATAGATAAAAATAACATTTTTTTTAACTTGTATAAATTCCTTAAACATGGAACTGACAAACTTTTCACTTAAAATGTAAACTGTGACATGTGCACTTGAGTATTGACACAATATTGAATCCGGTATTGGAAGTCAATGTTGGTATCGGTCTCGAGTAGGGGTTGAACGACTTCAGATTTTTTATGGTCGATGTCAACATGATAAAAGTCGAGTCGACTGCGACTAGTCGA
>JAUBOC010000160.1:16375023-16387019 GCA_032275365.1 Anablepsoides cearensis | reverse complement strand
GTGTGTGTGTGTGTGTGTGTGTGTGTGTGTGTGTGTGTGTGTGTGTGTGTGTGTGTGTGTGTGTGTGTGTGACTGACAGCCTCATTGAGCAGAAAAGCAGGGTCGGACTCTGTCTGATCTCAGCTCAGCAGTGGTGCATATGGACTAATGCTGACCTGTTTTGTCTTTTTTTGTTTTCTAGCTGGATCTGGGATTAGCTAATCTTTGGTGGAGGGAGGGGGCAGGAGGTGGGGGTCTGTTTGGGGAGATGCAGGCCAGGAGCCAAAATGCTTCAGTTGGAGGCCGAAAATAGTAACTTACCCAGACCAGCTCATTTAGATCCGTCCCTTACCTAAAGTATTTGTGTTGTTCTATTCCTAAACTTACTGTGAATGCTGAGTCAGCAATAATATAGTTTTCCTGTTCATAGTTTTTTATTTGTTTATTTGTTTGTACTTTTCCTTGCAATCAAACTACTTTTGCACATATTCTGCTATTTTAACTGGTCAATTGGTATAATGAGCTTAAACCTTTATTTTTAGTAACTTGGATTTTTTTTTTTACAATATTTAACATTATTTAAAATGAATTCCTCATAGATTGACATTGAGATCTTAGCAAATATTTCCAGCAAATCTGCTTCAGCAGACTTGCACAATTTTTTTTTCTTATAGTTTTTAGCTACTTTTGTTATGGTCTGCCTGGGTTCTTGTGTTGTTTTGGTTCTAGTCTGGTTTTCTGTCTTGTCCTCTGTTTATCTCCTCCTGCCTGTCTTTGCTCAGCCCCGCCCACTCTCACCTGTTCCTCATGTTTCTCTCCCAGGTGTTTCTTGTTTCTGCTCGTTAGTTCTCCTTTATATTTTGTTCTCTGTCTTCAGTCTGTGTCAGGTCTTTGTTAACTGTTCAACTTGTTGTCTCATGCCAAGCCCTTGTGTTCTTGTATTAATTTTTGCTGCCATGGCAGCAGTTTTGTTAAATAAAGCCTTTTTTGCACCTTAATCACTCAGTCCTGCAGCTGGGGTTCAAACCCACCATCCTGCAAATCTTAACAACTTTTAGGTTTTGCTGTGTTTACTTTCAGCTAGTATCATGTTAAATTTATATTTTTCAGTTAGCATTTTGCTGCTTTTAGCTTTTAGCAAGTTTTTGCTACTTTCAAGTTACAAGTAAGGTTTTGAGTAATTGTTTGCTGTTTTCGGCTTTTAGCTTGTGTTTTGCTACTTAAGTAATAATTGTATTAATAAAAATATACTTTTTTTTTGGAGTAGCCTTTGTGAAACTCAAGGACCCTAAACAGGCAACATAAAAACACCAAGAGACTAAAATATGTCTGAAAAACATATAAAGGTGAGTATTTTAGGTGAGCATTTTGCTACTTTGTTTTTGATCAGTGTTTTGTTAATTTTAGATTTTAGCTAGTTCTTTGCTGCTTAAAGCTAGTATTTTGTTTTTTGCTTTTGCTACTTTTAGCATTTATTTTGCTGTATTAGATTTGAACAATGGTTCTGTTGTTTTTAGCTAGCCTTTAGCTAGCTACTGTTTGGCTCATTCGAGCCTATGCTTTCCTTGGTTTAATTTTAACATTTCAGTTTCAACTTCATCTGCCATTTTGTGGTTGTTAAAGATGGTGGTAATCCACATCGCCTCACGTCAGCATCCAGTGTTCTTGGAAGTTATTCTTGTTTAGCTGCTGACAAAACCGTGAATGACCTCCTTGTTCTTTGGCTTTGACTTCTAGCTCCAGAGCTCAAGACCAATTATACAGGAAAGACGTCACACATTTTTTTTTTTTTTTTTCAGAACACAAAACTAGTCTAGTTAGGAACAGTAAGCTATCTACGATGTTGTTTATAAAAGTAACAATAAAAAAGTTTTATTGAGTTTTTGACTAAATGTTTATCTGTACTTTTGTTTGCTGGTGTTTCATACTAATTAATTCTAAAACTGCTGTTATATGCATTCCCTCATAGGAAAGCTGGGCATTTTATTATCTCAATACAATTCAAAAGGAAATACTGTTAAAAGAAAATCTATTGATTGCAAATTGATGCAAATGTTTTTATTACTGTAAAATATATTTTTATTATTTATTCCACTTATTTAAATTAATTATTCTTTAAAAAACTCTATTTTCTGCAGAGGATGCTCCGTTTTTAAAACTTCATATATACTTTGCAGATAAGAATATACTGCTTCACTTTTTATGTTTTACATCGCTGTGTCGCTACTATACTTTGTTGTGGTAACAGCCAGTCTGCGAAATCAAATCAAAAGGAACGTGTTGCCAAAAATGGGCAGCTAAGGGTGAATGAGACTCACACACAAAGGGAGAAACTCGCCCAGCAGGTTCTGCTGTTTCTGTTTGCATTCCCCCCATTCCTGCCGAGCAACAATGTTTGAACTCCGCTTCGTTTGCTTGCATGTAGAACAAGATGTGCTTTGAGCTCATGGTCTCAGTTAGGCCGTGTGTGTATGTGTGTGTGTGTGTGTGTGTGTGTGTGTGTGTGTTCCTGTTCTGCTTCATGTTTCAGTGACAGCTCATCCCTGATTGTAACACGTTTCGGCTACTGTATGTGGCAAACATCCCCTGATTTACCACCAAACGCCAGGTAAAAAAACACCCGTCTAGTGTTTCACTTTGTCAAGAAGTGTTTACCAAAGCTCGGGTTTCAGTTTAAATCCTCCCAACAAGTGTGCACACTGTAACAAGTGCTGTTGCTGGGGCTATTTCTGGAGCAAAAAACATGTGGGAGTCCCCGGTGTTTACCAGCAGCTGAGAGGTGAGGGAAGGGGGGCTCAGCTGTCCACCCTCACTGCAGGAAACTGGCTGGTGCAACAGTTTGGTTTTACGAGTAATCTGAAAGTCTGGCCAGAGCTGCAGGAAACAACCAGTACCTCTTTTATAATTATTCACGTCATCACTGGAACCTGTTTCTAGATGTTGATTTAGGAATTTTACTCACAGAGCTGCAAATGTATTATATGTTGCAACTTAAGTTCCTTCACTTTATCAGACTTTTTTTTTATCTTTTTACCAAAAGACTGTCATAAAAACAAAACTTGGAGCTTCTTTCTTTAATTAAGTCACAGGAAATTTGATAAATTAACACAGTTTGACACAAAACAGCATTTTAGCACCAAAAAGGTTATTATTGAAGAGCTATTACCTGAAAACTTATCATACTGCTGATTATCAACAGGATGACACATCACTTGTGTCTGTGGTCTTGAAGAAATCAAAACCAAAAACAAAACGTCCAGTAAAAACATAATTTCACCTGTTGAGCTTTAACACAACTCCAGTCCTATGATTTGTAGCAATTCATGCAAATAAACTTTTTATTCTTTATTATTTTTGCATTAAAAGTTTTCAAATTATTTTGCAAGTCACTTTTGGTGCTTTCTAAGGCACGTCTGGGAGAAAATTAAGTGTTGACCAAGTTATGTCACTAGTTTCACTAAACTAAGCTGTAAATCTATTGATTTTTTTTAAAGAATATGGGTGAATTTAACACTTCATTTTTAAAATGTAACATTTCTACTGTAATAATCTTGACATACACATTTTTATTTAAACACAAAAGTGAAAAAAACTTAAGTGTTGATCCCATATTACAATATAATCCGATTTGAACATTATATGTTGTTGTAGTTTCAGGACATGGCAAATGTAAAAAAAAAAATCAATAAAAATACAGAGCAACTGGACCTCTATTTTGTAGCTATAACATGTTGAGTTAAGCTTTAAAATGCTTGCTGTTGGTAACAATGACAGTATTATTCAGATCAACCCCCCACTTCATGTAAAAGTTGGATAAAATGTGTCATTGCGTTTTATTCTGAGGCTGAAAAACACTGAATATGTGGTAAATTTAGTACAATGTGTAAACAAAAGACCTGGGTCTGATTAGAAAAAAGTTACATTTGTCACGTTCAGAATGTAAATCAGATATGAATCGCATACGTGCAAAAAATAAAACCTGGTTTGGGCCCTGTGTATCCTTAAACTCGACTTTTCCAAATTAGCTACCTGCAACAGGTAAGATGATGATTGTTCATAACCTTTCCACAGAACCGCATCTCTGCAGCGTGCAAAACGTCAAAAATAATTTCTTTTAAAGGCCGTTTTTTCAGTCAAAGCATGTAAATTATTAACAAAGCTCAGACCAGAGGGTTAAAAGCAACTTCAAAAGGAGTTTTAAAACTGGTGCACCCTCTGACCTCTGAAAACAGAATCCTGTCATGAATCAGTCATGAAACTATATAAACCTGTAGAATAACGTCTGACGCGCGTTCTCTGAGAACACGGATGTGTTTTACAAGAACTCTTTCTCCGTTTTATTCATAAACACAATGACATCGGTGTTCAGTCATTTCTTTTAAATAGATCCGCCTTCAAAAATACAAGTTGCCCGCTGATTGGCTCAGGAGCCGGAGCGGATATGGGCCGATGTGTTCTCAGGATGAATATTCATGAAGGAGCCGCGCCACCTTTGCGCATCAGCGGTTTCTGTCCATGAGAACAGAATGTATGAAATGTAGATGTAATCTCTTTCTTTAACCAGAAGATAAAATGTGAGAATAAGATTAATAATAAATAAATCCAGCAGATCGCGGACTGCCAGGATGCGTAATGGGAAAGTTTGCGCGCGCTCTGCGCTTATTTGGAGTATTTTTTTTTTTTTATCCGCAGCTGGTTCTCAGAATCAGACTGAGTGCTCTGCAGAGTTCCGCCACTCCTCTTCTAGAAAGGGAGCCAACATCTTTCTGCTCATCTGTTCTCATCTGTGCTACTTCAGGTCATTTGGGTCCGGTTACTCTAGGATCAGAACCTGTTCAACCGGTTTCATTCAGCGCCCGCCTCTTTGGCTGCTGCGTATAAAAAGGGAACACACAGGCAGAGCAGGAAGAACGACAGAAGCAGAAAAGCTCAGAACACAGAGAGCAAAAAAACAAGAAACCACTCAGAAACAACAACAACAAAAAAAGATGATGATGCAGCTGTCAGAAACCCAGAACCAGAAGAACTCCCTCTTCAACGCCATGAACCGCTTCATCGGCGCGGTCAACAACATGGACCAGACCATCATGGTGCCCAGCATGCTGCGGGACGTCCCGCTGCTGGAGGAGGACAAGGAGCCGGGGCAGGGCTTCCCGAAGGCGGACGTGGACGAGGGGGACATGTACAGCTACTACCAGCTGCTCAAGTCCATCCGCACTGACATCGAGTGGGGGGTCCGGTGCGCCGAAGCCGACGAGAGGCGCAAAGAGGGCATGAAGCTCACGCGCTCCCACTCCTCTGCCTCCACGTCTTCCTCCACATCCTCCCTGTCATCATCATCGTCATCGGAGGAGGAGGAAGATGAAGACGAGGACCTGGAGAAGCAGTTCCAGTTCCACCTGACCGGACTGCAGGAGGTGCTGTCCAAACTCACGCAGCAGGCCAACTCTCTAACCAAGCGCTACAAGCAGGAGATTGGCATCGCAGGATGGGGCCAGTGAACGCACCACGAACTGGACTTTCTTTCTTTTTATTTTATGAATATTTTTGTTTTTCCACTTCACTGGCTGAACTGATTTCCTCAGCGGAGCCTTGATTCTGCTGCTGCTGCAGAGGATGCTGCTGCTGACATTTAAAGAATGAAGCAGCAGTCCTGCAGGCCTGTGGTGTTGGTCTAAACTGATCCTGAGGGAAGCATGCTTCCACTAAAGCTCCAAATGTTTTGCACTCGAGCGTTTGTTTCACGTTCAGGTCATATCAGATTAAAAAGAAAACTATTTAAGCCTATATTTAATGTATTTATTACCTCATTGTGCGATGGAGAGACTGAGAAGGAGATCCTGTTGGCCTCAATACTGACACAAGATTCAGCATCCTGCCTGTGATGGTGATGATGTCAGTGAGTTCCCATGGATCTGTCGCTTTTCTCCTTTTATTTTCATGTTTTTATTTTTTTTTTTACTTTCTTTTTTTTGTTTGTTTTATTTTTGTTATTTCTTCGCTCAGAAGGAGGCAGGTGCTCCGTGGATCTGCCCGTGATCTCTTCGTGTCCTACATGGTCGATGAACTGGAATAAACCGATCATTCTTCTGCCAGGAGAATAATGAGGGTTTTCCATGAGATGCTGCCTTTGTTTCTATTGTCATTTGAGTCCATTTAGCATTATAGATCCATCTGTCAAAACAAGCAATTGCTGTATTTTTGTATGCAGTGTGTGCACTGTTGTTTTTTTTAAAGTCCTGATGTTTCTACAATAAACTTTTATACCATCTCTTACTCCTCTTGTTGGTGTCGTGCATCGATTTGTGCCTGGTTCCAGTGTACTGCAAAAACTTCACACATAACAAAAAGAAGAGGTCTTTTGCTTTCTATACCTAAAATATTTTGAACTCGGAAAGATTAGTTTTCCAGTGAATTTCCTTTTTATTAAAAAAGTTTTTCAAGCTCAATATCTGGTACAGAAATGAAGTTTTATTTGATTCTTAAAGAAACATTTTAGTTCTTATCTGAGGAGCTTTCTCAGATCTAAACTTTACATGTGTCAACTTATATGAGAAATCTCTTTAAATGTGAAGTAAACCATTATTTTAAAAATATGTCCAATGCAGGGCAACTGTGGCTACAATGTAGCTTACCACCATCAGTGTGAATGTGTGTGAGTGAATGGGTGATGAGTCCATAGGGATTTGATAAAGTGCTTTATATGTTTAGGCCATTTACCAACTTTACTAAAGGTTACAATACATTTAGGAAACGTTAAGTCGTCATCAAAGCCTGCTCTCTTTTTAAAACAGTTTAAACAATGTTACATAAAGTATTGATTTGCAATGTAAATGCAAAATTACATTAAAAATCTTAAAAATGAGTTGCACATATGGGTATTATTTGATTGCTGAAACAAATGCATGAGATTTCTTGGGTGCATATTGACAAAAAAGTGCAGAATCTAAATAAATGCAATAATTAAGCTGTCTACTACCAACATATAGTATACTCAGTAACCTCCATGTGTTTTCTGGTGAAAACATGTTAAAAACAAACAAAAGTCATAAAATTGCCATGAGTTTTTCTCACAGCCGCCTGTCTGAATGAAAAAATGTTCTCCATCAGATTCACAAGTATTGAACCATCTGCTAAATTTACAAGTTCAAGCTTTTCTCTAAAGGTCATGGGAAATTTTTCAAATCAGCCCAACATACAGGTTGATTTTATATATATTACAGGCTAAAATTAACACATACACATTTATTTCTTGTAAGATTTGTAATGAGGAATTTCAAGTTACATTTTTTGATATAGTCAGTGCATCATCTACAAAATAAAGTGGTTCTAACACCACACAACTTTAGAATTATTTCTTTGCAAATTTCCAACAGAAAAAAATATAGTGTATTTTTATTACTATAGATTTACAACAAAAAACGAGCTTAAATTTTCTCATTCTTATTTTTCCAACATTTTAGCTGTAATAAAACTGTAAATAAAGTTGTTGTCTTATCAAACTGTTCAATCTTAACTTTACTTCTTTTTTTGTGCTGTTTTTGACAGCACACTTTTTACTGTTAAAAGTTTTACAGTTGGATTGACTTGTCAGTTTCAGTGATTGTGTTTGAACCATACTTTGCATAAATGAGCAAGTAGGTTATGACATTAGTATCTTGTCTGTTTAGGTTGTCAGAGAGAAATTGTGGCGCCTATGGAGGCAAAACAGCCCAAAATGACATCATTTGTTGATGTTTTTGGGTGAATAAATTTGCAATTTAAAGCTAACATTAAACAACCTAAAACAGTAACACTGTTGTGAAGTTTTATGTTTTACAAGACAAAAAAGCAAAGAATTAAATTATGAAAAGGTTCTTCAGACACCAGCTATGCTAACTATGTAAAGAAGTCCCTGCAGGTTCAGGAATGCTGCCTGTCTGCTCAGTTTCTACTGACAACACCTTGAAACTCTGAAACTCAAGAGTTTGTGGAGGAAAATTCTGGAATGCTTTCTATTATTACATGAGCATTTGTATGTATGTAATTGTAATGGATCTTGCATTAAAATTTTGCATCAAAATTCAGCAACCTGATTAGAATCAGACTCTTAAAGTATAAAAGAAATAGTTGTGTAAGACAAATATTAAACTTGTGCTGCTTTAATTATTCAAATATGATGATTTAAGATAGTAAAATAGAGTTGTGTCTGTTATGTAACACTTTGCAGAGACAACAACTAGAAATGGCAGATTTCATTCATTATGGCCTGACTAACCCGTAGTGACGAGCTCAAAGGCCTCTGGGTGCAGCTGGGCTTTCAGGAACACAGTAAAATTCAGAAGAACACACCTATCAACATTTCAGTCTCCACCTGTTCTGCATATAGAAATGAAACAATCTGCCAAATTCCAACACAGATTTTTTTAATAATTAAATTTAAGTGGAATCCCATTAGTGGCATGAACATAAAGGCTGCTTGAAATACCTTAAGGTGTTTATCCTGACACTGCACAAAAAAGACAGCAATGTCATGTTATTGCCTCTGTTTGTGCACGTTTGTGTGTTAGCAAAATATTAAATTTCAGGAACCCATAGATGGACTTGTACTATATAAGACAGTAATCATTGGATGTACATCCACACATTGTGATGAGGTGAACTCAAAAGAGGCAGCAATTTGGTAATTCAAAATTATTTAAATAAATGAAAACACAATCAATCAAGAAAGAAAAAAAAAAGAAAGAAAGCTTTTTGCAGTTAAATAAATTGGAACTATTATGTTGGAGCTCTTATTTAAAATATATTTTTACGATTATTTGAAAATAGTCAGGTACAAGAACTAAACTACAATGTGAAAAAGCAGCTGGCTGCTGGTAGTAAGCGACTTAATATTTTCTGTAAATTTGTGGATATATTCTTCATAAAAGTTATTCTCAAAATCTAAAAGGCAGAAACCTGCCTTTTTTATTAAAGCAAAAACATTATTTTTGTACTTATTAAAGCAAGGGGAGTATGGAGATTTTTAACTGATGTATTAGAAACTACAGCCTATTTGTTTTAGAACAGTAAAACACATTATGTCAGTAACAGAATTTAAAAACTACATTTAAAAGCTAAATAGGCAGACTTTATATGGGCATTTAATGAGTTTTATTTGTTTTGAATTAGGAAGGAAGTTTCAGGTGGATAAAGTCTCACAAAGCAGAGTTCTTCAGACAATTAAAGGTTTGTCAAAAACGTCCTTTTTGTCCCTTTGTGCGCGCCGTAGAAACAGGAAGCACGAGGAAAGGTCCAGCCAAACAAAAACAAACTGAGGAGAAATAATTACTCGAAAGTGTCTTAAAATGAATAGTCAGATTTCTTCGACAATGAGCAACAAATCACGCTGCGTGTTTTTTAATACAGACTCCGAAGACTATCGATGTGTAAGTAAGCAGCTTCTGATTTTAGCTGTTTGGCTAATTAGCTACATGCTAATGCTCACACGAATCTGATATTAATGTTTGGTGCTTGAACGGAGCTCTGACACCTGCATATTTCTAATAACACAGACGTAGTTTGAACTCACAGTAATTGCTTTTTTTATCTCTCTATCCTGTTTGATAAAGTAAGTTTACTTCTGTTAAAGTCGAAATTACACAACTCTTGCAGAAACAGCCGATGAAAAGCTTTATGTAACAGCAGAAATTCCAGGAACCAGAGATTCTTGCATCTTGTTCTGACTTGACTGCATAATGTCAGTCTGTTTGAGGCTCAGTAGGTATACATAAACCTACAAATATTTTAACACTGATGTCCCTTAACCTTTAAAAGTGTGACCCAAATGAGCTTTTTAGATATTATATATGAGTACAGTGCTTTTGTAATCTCACAGTGCTGTTTCAAACAGGTCATTTCAAACCCATGTGTAGTCATTCTCATTTTAATATGTTATTGTAGAGAGCAGGAATGACTGCATGTATGGGTTCTGATTACAGCAGAGATAAAGAGGAGCTTTATGCAAAATCTCACATATTTGCATCAAATAAATTGAACATTTGCTGGGTTATTTTTTCCCACATGGAGCAGCAGACACGTGATTGTAAAAGTCACACGTTCTGCAAAAATAAGAGACAATTAAATCACCATAAAAGCAACTTGGTTGGGGATAATTTTTCAATCGTTCATGTGTTCATGAATATATGTTATTTAATAGAGATGAGCTAAAAAAATAGTTTTGCTAAATGCTTTTTACAAGTTTAATCTTAATTGAAGTCGATATTGTGATTTTTCAGCCAACTGAACTCACTGAATGTAATACATGTCAACAGGCTGCAAAATGTTAACAAACACTGTATTTATGAACTTAAATTTTTGATTATGATTATTGATGCACATAGTAAGTACCAAATATTCTGCATTACATAAAAGTGTGCACTCACTGCTTTTGCTTATCTTTTTATTTTATTTTTTTACATTTCTAAGATTAGAGTCAGTCTGACCAAGTTCCTCATTCTGAACATTATTATGGCTTCTGGACAGAACAAATTTGTCTTCGACCATGAATTTCTTGAAGCACTGGATCTGTGTGAAAAGTTTTACTGTTACTGTTGACTTATTGCCGCTTCAGTAACAAATTCATTATATGTTGATTGTGGTGGATAAAAGAAAATCAGCACAAAAGCTTGATTTTCTATGTACTGTTGAGCCTTTTGTCCTGTCGGCATAAAGTTTAATTAAAGTAATAGACAGAATAAGGTCTTAGTAAAACAAAATAATAAAAAAAAAGTCCACAACTTTAGATTTATGCAACACTTTGAGATTCTTGGAATATTGCAGAAATGGGTGTTCCTGCTGACTTGGCAATGTTCTTGCACTAATGATTGCAGATTATCAGACTGATCGCAGGGAGATTTTTTTTGTTTCGATTATCTCACAGATCAGACTTTGACCATAACAATGATGCTATGATCTGAGTGTCCCCTTCTCTCTTCTTTGCATGCGGGATGGCTGCTGGCCTTTCCTCGTCCCCTGAAGCCGAAACCGAGTCGCACGTTTGTCATTCCCATCATTCCTTCGCTCTTTTTTCATTTCCACTTTTCCTTTTGTCTCTGGGTAATTCGGGTTCAACAGATATGCAAAGCCTCGGTTTCTTGCCTCATTATCACATCTGTGTGCATCTGTATTGCACGTCTCTCAGCTGTCACCCACCAGCGCCTCTTTGTTTACGGCGTGGTAAAATAGGTCGAGTACGTGCTAACGTGACATTCACAGACACCTTTGAGCGCACGTCTCAGGTGTCAGTATGTTGCAGATGTTTGTGTTTCTTCTGCTCGGGTTCCCCGGGTGCAAGTTTAATTTCGCTATCCCTCCAGTCTTTGGCATGTTTGCACGTACACAAACACACACACACAGAAGGCAAAGCTTAAACAAATGGCAGACTTGTCAGCTCGGTGGTGTCTAAGCTTCTGATTATTTTGATCACAGTGCAGTATTTGCATTGCACTTCTGAATGTGTTCCCAGGGTGTTTTACCTAAAAACAAATGCAAATCACAGGGCAATCCAGCTAACCACTTTAATATGTTGTTGGTAGGAACCATGGCGTAATCAATTGCTTTTAATTTGCAGGTGGTGATTTTATCAGTAAAACGAGCCACTGGAACCTTTTCCTTACTAGGATGGTAAATATTCCTTTTAATTTTATTTTGCTCCAATAATTTATTGTGTTTTGAAGCCACAGTTTCAATTGACCCCTTATGAAAATGCTCATTAAAATGCACTAAGCTGAAACTGATGAGCAACAACTTTTTTTTATTTTTTATTTTGCACGTTTCAGGCAATAAACATCAGCAAGGATGCTTTCAAAAATAAAGGTCGACATAAAGCTGCCTGGATTCAGTTTGGGTCCAATTAAGGTGCTAGTTTGTTGAAATAAGGAAAATATATTACATTTAAGAGACTTCAAGACACAAAACCACTGTTGTATAAAGTACCTCAAAGTGATACTTGAGTAAAAGTACAAGTATCTTACCATAAATTTACTTTGGTAAAAGTT
>JAUBOC010000160.1:16279609-16291848 GCA_032275365.1 Anablepsoides cearensis | reverse complement strand
CCCCCCCCCCCCCCCCCCCCTTCCCCCAATACACACACACAAACGCACACACGCTCTTCCCTCCTCCCCCCTCGCTGCTGTTTCAGGAAAGGACGGGACTGATCGCGTTTATCCACCTCCAACTCATCGGTGTGACACATTCAAACCGATGTTCCTGCACCTGAATCACCAGTTCTCGAGCGTTTAAAACTTTCCCAGCTGGAACTAAAAGCAGCATATTTCTTTTTGGCGTGTTTTTTTTTTAAGAGCAAATGGGCAAATTAAAATCCAAGCAAATCTCCGGACGATCAGCTCCCTGACCTTCCCGTGGCCTGTAGGGGAAGATTGATTTAGCAGCAGAGCTCTGATGACACACCTCCTCACCCCTTCCTCCTTCTTCCTCCATCCTGTGCGCCTGTTTAGGCACGGTCTTGATCAAGGCTTCTGGTTTGTTTTTAGACGTCGGTGCCTCGGGCATCTCTGACGAAACCCCATGGATTTTTTTTTTTGGCAGCGCAGCGGAGGGGGCTGAAAGGAGAGCAGTTTTATTGCACCGCCTGGCTTTCAAAGCTGGAATGTGTTATCTGCTGTGTGGATGGATGTGCTGGAGTTCTGGTTCCTTA
This sequence comes from Anablepsoides cearensis, assembly GCA_032275365.1. Lineage (NCBI taxonomy): Eukaryota > Metazoa > Chordata > Actinopteri > Cyprinodontiformes > Rivulidae > Anablepsoides > Anablepsoides cearensis. Next base: position 16,291,246 of record JAUBOC010000160.1, on the reverse strand, counting down.
TAGCCCCGACTTGATGCTGAAGCACACTTTGGACTCAACAGTAGGAGTCTTTTCATCCATCAGGGCTCATAAATGTCAAACATGTAGAACCAAAACAAAGTCCGGTTCCTTCATGTCGCTTGAAGCATTTTCAGTTTGGGAACAGCTCATTTTGAAATGGGGTTCTGTGGGAAAGCTCTAAAGACTTAATGTCTTTGTAATTAGAGCTTTGGACTCAGTCTGAGGAGCAGGACTGACAAGCTTCAGGCTAGTGTGAATATGATGCGTGAAGTGTGCCAGTGTAACCAGGCAGGCCATATGCCTTCTGGAGATTTGATGGTGAAAAAAACCCTACCTGTGGTGACATGTCGAAACCTCAGCAATCCTCCCCTAACCCTAAAATAGTACATCTGCACTACACCTTAAACTTAAAACTTTATTCAATTTAAACTGTTAGAAATACAACATAAATGATAAATTATTATTATGGCATGAAAGACTGAGTCCTGAAGCATTTAAATGGGCACTTTCTACCATCATTTTGATATGTTTTCATCAATATTTTGCTGTTGTGCCCAAATAATCTCTTCAGATATATATTTCAAAATATTCCCCTAATTAGCTGCACTTACTATTGAACACAGCAGTGCTAGTGTTTTAAAGCTTTTTTAAAAAAATCATTGTCAGGTTTGCATTACGTAGAGGTGTCCCCGGCATCCAAACTTAGTTAGTTGCTGCTGCAGCAGTTTTATTTGCAAATAACTGTATAGATCTATGCTGTGTCGCAGAATAGATGGTAGTGTAAAGATTTATAATCTGGTCCACATGAATCTATGGTTCTAAATTTGTTTTTGTTTTTCCAAGCGGGGCAGTGGAGATCAATAAAGACTTGAGCCCCAAACATTTACGACTTGAATCCTATTTCATCTCCAGTCTGTGGTGCTAATAAGTTTGTTTCAGTTTAGATTGAAATAAATTAGATCTAAACATTTTGAGCCAAAATCACCAATATTGGGGAAAAAAACGCGTCTGGTTTCTTGTTCCCATAAGGCTTTTTTATGGACGTAGCCATTGTTGACCTATTTTTAGCCAGTTTGTTCGATTTTGCAGTTTAAGAACATGTTTAACCAATGACAAGAGAAAAATATATTTTGCTGATTTTATTTATTTATATATTTCTTATATATTTGCCACAGAACCCAACATTGACTCTCGTTTTTTCTTATTTAGGATTTTCTTTTTCTACGGTATAAGATGAAAGGCATGACAGCATTTAAAAAATGTGAAGCTAAGCTCCAGTGAATCCGTGCATCTCTGTTACAATCGGGTCCTTTGGTGGCATAAAGAGCCATTTAGTCCTCATTTGGCCTGGGATGAATAGAACCAGTTCAGCGGCCACCACCCGGGCCCCAGTGACATCCACAAGGGTGGTGGCAGTGGCGATGGTGGGGGTGCTCACAATATCCCCGTTGTTGAACCGTGCACCGACTTGCATGCGTCTGTGTAGCGGGTCAGGAGGACGCATGGGGCCCCTTGTTTACAGCTCGAATAATGTGACAGCCGCCATGATCACCCTCCATCGCTCCCCCCCCCCTCCTGTGTGCTAAATCTAAAAAATGAGTAACAGCTTGTCAACTTTTCACAAGGTCTTCATTGTGATGATCGGTTGGACTATTTGGCACGCGCTGGTTCGATAATCGATAACAATTAACAATGCGCTGCCCCCCCCCTTCCTCTCATTATGATGCTGGGTGTTGATGGTGATGAGAGTGTGGCCTGAGGCACAATAGTTTGTAGCCAGACTGCACTTCTGCTCCTTTTGGATAGTCTCTCAGATTTGTGCACTCCTTTCCGTTTTGTTCACCTGCAGCATGTGCAAAATGCCCTAAATTTTTTTTTTCTCCTTCCATGTTTGGGCAAACATTCACCGTGTGTGTGTGTGTGTGTACCTTTTTAATCCATGTTTATCCTCACCCCACCCTCATCGCTGCGGAGATTATCCTGCGTCACAGTGCTTTTTTTTTTTTTTTTAGAGCTGATCGGAGCTCTGCGCTTCAGAGAATCTGGCAAAGCTCCAAGGACAAAAAGCAGGAGGGCGCCTGGAGCTGACGCGCAGTCAGTCCTGCATTATTTCCCGTCAGTGGCGGAGCTAGACTGTTTTTCTAAAGGGGGGGGCAAAGGTGAGGTTACAGCAGGGGGAGCAGCGTTTACACAGGAAAGTTGTTTTTATGCACCTAAATTTACACCCTCGAGTTATTTATCTAATTCTTCAGATTAACACCTAAATGAGAGCTATTTGTCACTTTGTTTTCCCCAGATTCAATGAAGACTCATCAGTTTCTGTCAAACATTTATTTTAACATTTGATAGTCTTGAAACCGTCTTAGGTTTGTTCACAAAAGAAATTTCCAAATTTAATAGGGGTGTATGCAAATTCTTAATCAGTGAGTTAAGACGAGAATTGACGTCCCTGACCTTCAGCATTGAGCAAAATATACACAAATAAGAAGCTATAAAAGGAATGGCAATCCTGTGCCACCCCCTATAGAACTTCCACTGTTTCTGACTCAGCCAACATTGTATATAAAAACGGCGCAGAAATAGGATAAAGTCAGTGCCTAACAGTTGTTTTCACTTTGCATGTGCGTCACTTGGTCATTAATAGCATGTAAAGGAGGAGGTGACGCTCCGGACTGGTGACACCGTGCTGTGGAGATACTGTGGTGGGGGAAGAGAGGCCTCCGCCGGGGAGGAGACGATAAGCCAAGCCCGTGTTTGTTTTTTGTTTCCACACACGGAGGTCACGGAGAAGTCAGGTAGAAACTGCGAAAGAAAAGAAAAAATGAGTTCGAAAATGATTTTATTTATAAAAAAAAAAAAAAAAAAATTAGTCATTGCTTTTTCCCCTGGTTGTTTACACAACAACCTTTCATAAGAAGCAACGCAGGAATACCAAACCCAGTTCCGCCAGGCACCCGGTGGTTTTCTGTTTAATTGTGCGAGTCGGAGCTGCGCTCAGCGGTCTGTTCCTTAAACGCAGCCTCTCCCCCCCCTCCCTTTTCCTCCTCCTTGTTATTCCCCCACCTTCCTCCTCCTCTTCCTCCTCCTCGCCGCCGCTGCTGCTGCTGTGTGACGGATTGGTTGGCCCTCGGGAGTTGTTTGTTGCCCAAACTATTCTTAGCTGCAGGGCTGGGCGTCCACATGCAGCCTTCTCTCCTACATGTCTCTGTGTCTCTCCGTCCTACTCGTGGTGCGATAATGTGTTGGGAGTTTTTGCCCCAGAAAATCCTCAGACAGCAGACTCCCTGACTTCTATCTGGAGGCTGTGGGACATTTGACTCCCTGAATACCTGCAGCTCCTCTCTTTCTTCTCTTACGGACTCCAGTTGTTGTTGTGAAGGTTGAGTTCTAAACGAACACTTTGGTTAAAATATCAGAACGTATTTCAAAATTTGAAGGCACTAATATTTATTTTTTTATGCTAAATGTGCTCAGTTTAGTTCTGCATGCCACTAGGTGCTCTCCCCTGACCTTTGATCTTTGCAACCTCTGATCTCTGACAGATATTTGGCTGTGGTACAGATATTTATGATGCTTGTTGTAAAGGTACAAGTCTTTATTGTTTTAAAAGAGACAACTAATTCCCCATAACACAAAACGTTTATACCTTTTTGTTAATTTTACAGATTTTTCGATGTGGTAGTAGCTGAGAGTCATTCATCTAAGATGATTTCAATTCAAAACTCCTCTGCCAGGCGATATGCGTTCCCTCCAGCCTTTAATTTACTTATGTCCCAGCTGCTGCTTTAGTTCTATGAAATAAACATTTAAATATTAAATAAATTAAGCCAACATTGTAAGTTGTTGGTTGATTACTTTGGGTTTTATCCTTCGTTCTTCTCCGTGCGCAGACAGACGGGGTGAATGTAATGTTCGTCGCTGTACAGGAAATGGGACAGATGTGATTTCTCAACATGGTCTGCGCTTGAACACATACACACACACACGGGTTGAACCCTACACACACACACACACTGTTTCAGTTCTGTCAAATGACTGCGGGGAGCTGAGGGTCCTGTGTGGGGGGATGGGGAACGTTGAGACAGGAGGGGGAAAGACTGTGGGCCGTGGGTTGGGGGGGGGGTCTCAGCAGGCTGATTAATGTGCCCCGGGTCACAGCAATAAAGTGGTGCGACAGCGAGGCGTTTCTTTGCAGTGATCAAGGAGTCGAGCTTCTCCGCCGCTCTCAGCGCCAAAGAGCGAAGCCAAACCTCCCTTTTTTTTTCTATTTAAAGCAAATTACAAAGTGGCTGCCTCTTACTTCATCCCCGTGCAGGCTCTTTTTAACTGAACTTTTTTTTAAAAACAAAAAAAAAAAAGTCCCAGATAAAAAAGGCAGTCAGGTCATTTTTCAAACTTTCGTAAATCTGCCAGGAGGAGGAATACTTTCACGTCTCAGTTGTTGTTTTCGAAATCAACCAAATCCATCTGATAGTGTGAAGATATCACTTGTAAAACTATTTAAGTTTATTCATGTTGCAGTTGTGTCACTTTTACAAACCAATTTAATGAAGTCTGCTTTGATTTGCTCTTGTGGTATCTTTTTCTCTATATTGTATTTTAGGTGTGCACAGGTAAATCGTCTGGCCGATAAATCGTAGCCGATTTCCTTAATTTTGGGAGATCGGCTGATACTCACACAAGAGGCCGATCTTATCTACTAACCTTATCTACCTCTGCAAATGTCTGAACGTCAGCCATTGCCCCCTTTTGCTCTGGTGTGAACACCAGTTAAAACACGTTTTTATTCTTTCAAGGGTGTTGTTCAATGTTTTCGCAGTAAAATAAAATTGGAACATTAAATGTGTATTGTGACCTAACACCTGACAGTGTCAGTTATTTAAAATAATCTGAATCAGCATGTGAGGTTTTATAAAGATCAGGATTGGCCAGAAAACTGCACCCCTCCCTCTGACATGAATATTGGGTGATCGTGTATTTGCTTGTTTCTGTTAGTAAAACATTTTAAGAACCATTCTACAGTTTTTAATGAAACTCAGGTGGTAATATTTCTACAACTGATTTATCTTTTTGAGTCAACCTTATTCAAGATGGCTGCCACAGATAATTGGCCTTTGCAAACACTAATGGCTCAATCTAAGATTTATAGATATGAGATCTATTTTTTCCCATGTGTTAGTTTTTTTTTTTTTTTCTTGTTGCAGTTTGAATATTTTAGTGCTATTTTTCCATCTTTTTTTTAATCAATTTGCACCCACTGGATAAATTTACAGGTTTAATGACTGTGTTGAAGTTTTTGCTCTGAAAAATTAAAATAAATATTGTTTAGCAAACCTAAAAATTAAATGATGCTTTGTTTGTCTGCTTGTGATTAACAATTTCAAAGATGTGTCAAGTCACCTCCTATGTGTCTAAGTCGTCGTGCATTTTGAAGCTTGGTTCGTCATGCAAATGTTCCAAGCTGTCTCTGTTCTCCTACACGCTTTGATTTTGAGTGTGTTCTGCTGTGAGTGTATTGTTGATCCATGGCTCTGTGTTGGCGGGTGGTAAATGGTCTCCTACCAAAGGGGTCTGCAATGCATAATCTCCCCTCGCTCTGCTGGGGCTAGGCAGTTGAGAGCAGGTCAGAGGGGGCACAGAGAAACCAGAGTGTGAAGAACGTGACTGAAGAGATGTGGCCCCACTGTGCTCGTCGAGTCCACGAGGAGTGCAGATTTGGGGCTAGAAGGGTGTGAGGCAGGGGAGCCGACACAGTACTACAAAGAACTGTATCAATGGGATTTGAATCCTGTCTAATCCTATTGAGATCGCACATCTTTTTTTCTGGTCCTGAAGATAGCCTAAACATGTGTGTTAAGGATTTTGAGAGTTTTAAAAGTGATCATTTTGTCAAAAGTGTTAATGGAAATGATGTAGCAGCATATCTGAGGTGGTGTGCATGTGACAGAGCCAAGCCACTGACTGCTAGCTGTTTGCTTATCTCCACAGGGCAACATCTGTTCGTGATGTCGATGCTGAGGCACAGATCAACCTGGAACTAAGACAAGGAAACCACGTCGCACACAACATGGCAAGTACAAGTCATTTGTCATATGAGTCACTGTTGGGTCGAGGAGGGAGGGGGGAGTATGCACAAATGTGTGTGTTTGAGTGATTGATTGCTGTGCTAACAAACACGTTTTTTTCACTTTGCTGCAGGTGGATGCAAGGTTGACGCCCCTGGCAGCAGTGGGGCTGGAGCGGAGTACACTGATACACGACCTCCGCCTGCACGGTGGGGTTGTGTATCCAGGAATACGAGCACTGCCAGCGGAGAAGACTCGAGATGCCCTCCCGCTCACTTATAACAGGGATGCTCTCCCGGAACTCATTTACAAGCCCGATGCCTCTCTAGACAGTCGCAAGTCCACGAATGGATACCTGGGGCTTTACAAGGGCGCCCATCCGAGTCTTCATAAGCCTGTGCTGGTTCCTGGGGCTGAGGCTCTTGGTATAGAACGCAGAGTAGGACCTGGAGAGAAGGCTTCAGAGTTGAGTTTGGCTGGTGCTGGTGGCAGCTACCTCCGCATGCCGTGGCTCAGTCCATACCCTGAAGCGAGCATGTTTCCCTTCATGGACACATCCAAGTACGCAGCTCTAAACATGTACAAAGCTTCACTGCTCAGCCAGCCCAACCCGTATCTCCCCCAGCACCTGCCCTACCCACCTTTGTGTGCAGCCCAGGGGGCCAATGTTACCTCTGCTGCAGCTGTTTCTGCTGCTGAGAGGCTCTATTATATGCCTCCATATCCTCACCCACCAATTTCTTCCTCCCTCGTGGCCCCTCCCATGAGGATTCCGGCAGTCACGGTGGCCCCCACGTCGCTGGTACACTGCCAAGACAAAGGGCTGGGGGTTGCGTCTCCCTTCGGACAGCAGCTTCATCAAGCCTCTCCTCATCCTCAGCACCATCAGGCAGCTATAGACAGAGAGCGTTCTCCAAGCAGGAGCAGCAGACCGAGCAGACCTCCCTCTAGGAAGGGCACAGTCAACAACAATAACACCAGTAGTACCAGCACTACTGGCACCAGTGTTGAGAATAATAACAGTCTGCCTGCTGATTCCTCTCATGTGACTGCTCGCCTCTCCCAGCCCCCCACTCTGTCTACTCGCACTGATAAAGCACTGGATTTACAAAGGCCAGTCGCCAGGATAGGGCAACCATCCACCTCCGTGTCTACAGTGTCTGTGTCATCTTCCTCCACGCAGTCCGTTCCTCATCCCTTTTCAGTAAGCAGCATGGCATCGGAGCAGCCCTCCCCTGCCCGACCCAGCCCCCACAAGTCCAGACCGAGAGACACTGGCTCCGAGCACAGAGCTGCAGGGGAAAAAGTACGCAGCAGGTCTCCTTCCAAAGCTAATTTTGAGAGGCCTGCTCACCAATCCCAAGCAACCAAAGACTCAGCAGAGAAGCCCCTGGATCTGTCTGGAAGAATGATGGACTTTGGGCTTCCTGCCAATGGATTCCCAGTTAAGCTTGACACAATGGCGTCAGGCGCTTGTTACGGACTTCCCCCCAGCCGAGAGCTTCTAAAAGAAAACATGTCTCTCTCTCCCTCTCCTCATCATCATTCTGTGGTCAGCAGCACTTCTTCAAAGGTCTCTGAGAGGCCGGAGATGATAAGCACTTTACACTCGTCCTGGATTGTACCGAGTCCGTCTCCCTCCCACACGCAGCACACAGCAGGCTTGCCATCCTCTCCGAGGCCGAACGCAGACCTGGGCCTTTCACAAGCCAAAGGCACCTCATCCTCAGTTATCAAAAACAAGAGCCTGGAGAGGGTTCTCCCTCAACAACGGAGCTCTTCTTGCCCAAGGATTGGAGACCCCAGCCAAACAGTTCCCTCTTCTCAACCATCTGGTCCTTCTCTGATTAGCTCCAGGGCTTTTTCTCCCAAAGCTAGCGGGGAGTGGGACAAACACAGCCCTAGCCAGTCAGAGCATCACAGAGAGGCAACAGAAAAGCCCTCCCAGGCTATTAAGAGAGGTGAACCAGCTCCAGATGTGTCGTCATACAAGAGACCATGTTTGGAAAATGGTCACCCCACTGCCCACATTTATCTTCCTCAAAGTGAAGCTTATCTGAACCCCAGCTTGGCTTATGCCAACAGATACCTGCAGTACCCCATCCCTGACAGCATGGCTATACACTCAATTTCAGGGAAAGGCTACCCTCCCTCAGTACTGCTGGGCAACAATAGCCTTTACCCAACACACTTGGCAGCAAAACACCCTTTACCCTACCACAACCTTCCCACTGGTTCAGGAGGGGAATACCTCTCTTATAACTCACAAGAGATGACCCATCCACTGATGCAGACGCACCCGGACAACAAGCTGCCAGAGAGAGCAGATGCAACACTGAAACCCAGAGGACAGGAGAAGTCACGGGGTGCTGCCGAAGAATGTGGGAGCCACAGAGATCACAATACAGGGAGAGAGGCAGGCGAAGGCAACCAAATGAAGCATGACAGGGAAGGACATTGTGGCAATCAAAGCAAAAACTCCTCCTCGTCTGCAGCATCCAGAGAAAAGATTGTCTGCATTGACCTTGTACACTCAGACACTGATATTGAGTCTACCCCACCAGCCCACAAACAGCCTTCTGCCGAGGCTAGCAACAAGGTTAACCAAAATGAATGTCATACTAACCAAAATCTGACAAAGACTGACCGTGGAACAAAAAATCAACTGTATCCGAGCCACTCTGAACAGAACCCCATTCTAAAGCCCGTCGACGGACAGCAACATACTCCTTCTGGCAAAGTGTGGCTTCCCCATGACGCGGTCTATTCTGCACTGACCGTTAGTACATCCCATACGTCTCCAGGGGAGGTCTCCCAAGCAGAGGACAGCTCAGAGGAGCGCAGCCTCAGCCCAGACCCTGGAGACCAAGACCAGAGCACCTTGCGTTGCGCTCGCACCTCAGGGGAGCGCAGCTCCGGTAAGGACAGAGGCGACGGTGCCCCTCATTTCACGCATCACACTGCTAGAACCCTGGAGCCGTCGCACCAGGGTGAACGGGAGACTGACAAAGAGGACAGTATTGTTGATTTAGGGGAGTCCCACGGAGAGGGGGACGATGACGAAGAGGAGGGTGGACAGACGTCGAAAAACTGTCGCAGATCCAGTCTGGCTAAAAGGATAGCCAACTCGTCGGGCTACGTTGGCGACCGTTTTAAATGCGTCACCACGGAGCTGTACGCTGACTCCAGCAAGCTGAGCCGCGAGCAGAGAGCCTTGCAGGTAAGTCCAAGAAACATTTAGATGCTTGTTCTTAAACCGTGTTATGTACTGGGCTAAGTTTGGGCAGACATTTCACACATCCTTGTCTCACTTTTTAAAAAACCATGTATGTAAGCGCACAGGAGTAAACCCAAACAGGCTTCCCTCTATTCGCTTGCTGCCTGTTGGAACTGCATGAAACTCGTGCATTTACAGCTCAGTAAAATAATAAGTGCTGTCATGCTGCCGCCCTGGCTGTAGATTTGATCATCCAGTTCTAGTTTATCATTGTCATGATTTTAGGCCCTCTTTTCCAGGATGGTCGGTTCAAAGGTTAAACAGAACTGCCATGTCTGTGTGTTGATTAGCAAGCGACCATTGTAAAGGTCATTCTGTGAGTGTTTGTGTGTCCGTATGTGCTCATCCTTGTGAGACTGCCTTCGGGCTAAAAGCATGTTTGTGCTGACTGTGCTTTGGAAACATATACAGTGGCTTCAGAGCATGACTGTGGCACCCTCACAGATCAGATCGCCTTTGGCTACATTTAACCCCCAGGTTAGGGGTGGTGGGCTTTCTTGCAGGGCGCTTTAACAACCAACAGCTGCCCCCTTTTTTTTTGGAGGGTTCCTCTTAGGCTTTCTGCATGTGTGCCAGTCACTATCCCCACCCCACAACTAACTCTCCTCCCCCGATGGCCTGGCCTGGTTGCTGTCCAAGGTCATAATGCTCCTCACCCCGTTGGCTAAAGGACCTTGTCTCCTAACACGCAACACATGATCCCCATAAACTCAAAATTACACGCTCCTCCACTGTCATTTATTCGCTCAGATCGAGTCACTTGCTTTAAACTGTCACCTCTGCGATTTTCCGTATGTACAACGCTGGAAATCACAAAGAAGCTCTGTGTTTTATTATCCACTGGCTCTGAGGCAGATTTCTTAATAGGTTGCACATGTCTGTCTATGTTGTGAATGCATTTAGGGGAAAGTGTGGTTTTTTGGTCTGTCATGCGTTTCCAAAAAAAAAAAAAGAATTAAATAAATTTACAGCTGCAACAAAGCTATCAAACACTGCATTTCTGAGAATGTTTAAAGTAAAATGAGGCCTGTTTGGATGCAATGGAATGAAAAAAAAAATATTAAAAGTGAATAATTTTCAGTTTTTTTTCTAATTTGTTCCTTTCAGAAATGATTTTTGAAAGTTTTGATGCAGTTTCATTTTGATTGTGTCATTTTTGCGGGACTGTGGCTGCTTTTTTTGTGTGTATGTGTAAAAGAAATAATGTGGAGAAACAAATTAATTACAAAAAAGATGAAATGCTGGACAGATATATTGAGCCCCCCCATTCTAATTGCTTAGATGGAAGTCTTATCACGAGAGGGGAGTAATATAAGCCAACCTGCAGCTATCTGGGAGGTCAGTTCTTTATATTTCTTATCACATTTATCTCTGACAGGCTCTGTCTCCTTTTTTTGTATTCTGTATCGCTGCACACTTTCTTTTTTGCCTCCCTTTTTGATTTCTCTCCTCTCTCTCTCTCTCTCTTCTCTGCCTCAGGGCTTAGATGTATATGTTTCCTAGCCATGTTTATGTTACAGGAAGGGAGATGCCAGGACTTAAGCCCCAGAGCGCATGGACTTACAAGTGGCTGCACTAGTCTAACCTGTGTCTTGATGCTTGTGATTTATCTGTCCTCCTTTTTGTCCTGTCTGTGTTTTGTTTGTGTGTAAATGGGTTTGATTTCTTTGACATTTTTCTTTTACATTAAGATAATGTGATTTTCTTAAGCAGTTTTTTTTTTGCTTCTGTAGCTATTTAAGTGAGTTTATTACACCTGTATGTGTGTGTGTTTGTCGGGGTAGATGAGGGGTTTTCATGTGCCCTCTCTCTGCATTTTCTGTGTGTGTTTACGCAGCGGGCGATGATGCGGTTCTCCGAGCTGGAGCTGAAGGAGAAGGAGGGCGGCGGCGGAGTGTGCGTCTCTGCCTCGGCAGCAGGACGGGAGCTGGCAGACGGCCAGCGCAGAGAGCGAATGCTGGAGCACTGCCAGCACACCGCCAGGCAGGCAGAGAGGGAGGGTGAGTCACACACACACACACATATATACACACACATGAATGCAGGGACGCAAACAATAGCGTGCTCGCGCACGTGCACTCGCAGCGAGCGCTGAGGCAACAGCCAGGGTCACTTCTCTGCACAAACACACAACTCTTACACAAGGCGAGCGGGGCCGACGAGCGCACCCGAGGAAGACGGCGAGGGGGAGTTTTATTTTCAAGAAGCCTTTTGTGCTTATCTGCGCTGAGAGATGGCGGGGAGGGAAGGGGGGGACGATTGCGTGAGGGAAAGCAGTGGGTGGAGGAAGAGGGG
>JAUBOC010000160.1:16247791-16263441 GCA_032275365.1 Anablepsoides cearensis | reverse complement strand
TGATCCGAACCGTGCCTCAAAAACCGTGACACGATCCGAACCGTGAGTTTTGTGATCCGTTGCACCCCTAGTTAAAAGCCAATCAGGCGCTGAAGACTGGACAGAAAGGTCGGGGTGGGGGTAAACTGTTTAAAAGACTTGTTCCCCAAAGCCCCCCCCCCATCTTGGCTGGTTGTGTTTGCTCTTCCTTCAACGCTCTGACCTCCACGCTGCCTCCTGGCAGGAAGCCCTCCTCTGTAAATCCTCATTTTCCACCTCGGAGCCGCGGCTCGACATGTCCGTCTCTGTCATCCCATCTCCCCCCGCGGCGCTCCTCCTCCCCTCCCTCTGCCACCTGTTAGACAGGGATTCTCGTGCCGCCGCCGCCTCTGAGCTCCTCCATCTGGTTACCAAGCAACGGCCACTGTGTTTGCTCAGCGTACGTGCGGAAAACGGGGCTTCGCTCTGGCTGCAGAGGCTCTGCTTTTTGTATGCAAGCGCCTGTCGTTTGCCACGGCAGCCTCGCCGGAGTCTGACACTGTGTGTGTGTGTGTGTGTTCGTCTGGATGTTTGTAGTTAAGTTGAGTCAACACCACTCTGTGTACAGGAGGAGAGGGAAATGAAAGCGCACACTCGGTCACACACTTCCTCTGCAGCCAGCTGCCTCACATCGGCCGAGCGACGAGCCGGTTAAGACCCGCTGCGTGAGAGCATGAGGGGGGGGGGGAACGGACAGGTGGCGAGTGGAGGTCCGCGTGTAGACGGCCGAAGCGGCGTCGGCGCGTTCTGAACAGAACGGATGGATCGATGTCGGCAGAGAGCGAGCCGGAGCCCTGCAGGAAAAAAAATGAGCGAGCGCTGCCCTCCCTCCACCTGGTCCCACTCATCTGGAGGCCGTTAATCCCTCCAAACACTCGCCAGCCGCCCCACGCCTCAGCGCTGGCACGCAGCCCGGCTCTCGCTCTGCGAATGTGCGTGCGTGCCGAACACACACGGCGCCCCTCGCGGGGTGTGTGTGCTTATCCAGTTCCCTCAGCTTGTTTGTTTCCAGCCCTGTGCGTGTGTGTGTGTGAGTGTGTGTGCGCTCTCAGCGGCTGTGTGTGGTTCTTGTTTGATTCCTGGCAGCCGTCTGTGGCCCCGCTCTGAACTGAGCCAGCTCTAACCCAGCGGAGACTGCCACTCTCCTCCCCGCGGTACAGCTGCTGGCCTCTGACCACCCCCCTCCCCTCCCCCCACCACCACCTTTTAAAACATTTTCTCTGTTTGTCTCTCCTCCTCCTCCTCTGTTTTAACATTTTTTTTTCCTGCTGTCGTCTCTGAAGGCTGTTGCCTTTGCCTTCTTCTCCGTCTCTTGAATAACCGCCTCGTCTCCTCTCTCTCTCTCTCTCTCTCTGCAGATTATTTCGCTGACCTTCAGGGCCGCTCAGATGACGACCCAGGGCTTTATTGGGAGTTCTATGGCAGCGTTGTGTGTGGTGAGTTCCGATCAGCACCGTGTGTGTCCTTTTTACTGCTTACTGAGGCTTTTTTTTTCTTTTTCCACGTGTCATCAGTGTCCCCCTTCTTCAGTCAAGGCAGCTTTATGATAATGTAGATGTTTTTATCTTTTCCAGAATCTAGTGCAGCGGGTGGAGTTTATGACATCCTTGCAGACCCACCAGGCCCGGACGATGAGGAAGAGGATGATAAACGGGAGGTGTTTGAGTTCGAGTTCTCCGATCGACCTCTGCTGCCTTGCTACAACATCCAGGTGTCCCTGTCTCAGGGGTGAGCTTTGATCTCTGAAGCAGACACGCCTTTCTTTTAACCCTTTTTATTCCCTGTTTTTTTTTTTTTTTAATGTCCGTAGCTCATTGCTTTAACATTTTCCCTCTTTTAGACCAAGAAACTGGCTGCTGCTGTCCGACGTGCTCCGGCGGCTGCGGATGTCGGCCCGCGCGTTCCGGCAGACCTTCCCCCACATGGAGGTGGTGACGGTGGCGGAGGCGGAGTTCTACCGCCAGGCGTCCCTGTCGCAGCTCTTCTCCTGTCCGGAGGAGTTGGACGGCTTCCACCCGGACAGCAAGGAGCTGCTCGACCTGGTGGAGGACAGCGCCGAGCTGGCCGCCCTGCTGGGCTCAACACTGGAGTGTCTGGACGACCGCTGGGACCACCCAGGGGACAAGCTAAAGGACAAAATCAAGGCCGTCGGCAAGTTGGGCTCCTTCTGACGCTTTGACCTGCTGAACTTTGACCTTGCTCTTTTTCCCAAATGGAGTTTGCTTTAGAACCAATGAGAGGTTACAACAATATGCCTTAGCCTGACCTGGACTGGCACCGGTCCACTGTACTGATGAACTGACCTACTGCCTGACTGGGTTGTTGAATCATTTCCCTCCATTAACTAAGAATCAACGTTTGTGACACAAGAGACTTAATAATGGTCTTATTTTTATAAATTAATATATGTATAAATAAATATATACAGTATATATAATATTGAGTTGTTTGTTTTTATTTTTTGGTGTTGCTTTGACTCCTCTGTAAGACTTTGTATAGCAGCAGAGTGCGGTCATTGTGTGTGAGCGCACAGCACTTTGTGCATGTGTTTAGATGTACAGACTAGTCCCGAAGCTGTGCTGTTCAATCCGGTTTTTGTGTTTTATAGGAAGCACATGATGTCTTTTTTTTTTTTTTCCTCCTCTCCTCAAACTTTAGTGCTCGCTTGAGCCTCAGGGGCTACTTTGTTGTAATGTTTTTATTTTTAGTTTTTCTTCCCTTTTGCTTTCTGATTAAGCTGTAATTTAACAAGCAGAACTGCAATGTTTTTTGTATAGTAAAGTTTTAAGACAATGTTGATAATTCCCCCTGCGGCACAGAGCTTTGTACATAACAGGGAGGCTACTGCAGTAAAGTAAATTTTTGGTGTGCTCAGTTTGATTTTTTTTGTTTTAACTTTGTAATTAAAATATCCCATAATTTGTATTTATATTTTACAGAAGAAGTTGCTTTAAAATAAATATACAAACTGCAAGACGAACTGAGTGCTTCGCTCCTGCCTCGTTAATTAATTTGAAGCCAGATCTTAATGTTTTAAAAGCTTTCTCTCAGCCTAATTACCCAGCATGGGGGCGGTAAGAAGACAATCCTATATTGCCATCTTTTGGAAAATTTATGTCAGGCAATTTATTGCTGCAGCCTTGGGAGAGCGTGCTGCCAGCTCCCTTTTTAGATCTTGAATGTCTGTTGGCTTGGAGCGCCCTCTAGTGTTCAAAGATGATAATTAGACTCCTTTTTTTATTATTATGGTTTATATAGACACAAACATACTAACTTAATAACTTCATCTGCCTCTTGCACAGTTTAAAAAGTGACAATACAGAAAGCATATTGACTTTGGGTCATGTTTTAACCCTCCATCTGAGAGTTACGAGCCTGATTTATCATTTTGATCCAAAGGGCAGCAGGAAGGTTAAGAGTAGCTTTAAAGAGTGGAGGCCCCTTTCACAGAGTGTTTTTTTCTTTCTCTCTCTGCGAGTATATGTGACCCATCACATCGAAACGAGAAAGTCCAAAAGTGGAATGTGTGGAAATAGGCAGGGTTTTGATTTAAACCTGTGCAAATATTGCATTTTGTCAAAAATATAATGAATTAATGTCTTACCAATGTATCATTTGATTGAACTGTCTGAAAAATAATTCTAAAAATAATTTTTGAAGCATTTTTTTGAGAAGTAGCAACATGAAACCTGATTTTGAGGAAAAATGCCCTAAAATTATGATTTTTCCCCATAAGCTTGAAATGTTTTTGTTTTTTTCCAACAAAGAAATCTTAATTTGAGGTTTAATCTTTATATTGACATAAAAAATGACTCAATAAATGTACATAAAATTAGGATTCAAACCAAACATTAATGTATTATCGTAACAAACAAGACACATTAGGTCATATTTCTAGATCCACAAATGTATCAAAACGTAGCTTTTAAAGCAGGAATCTGAAAATGTAATGAGGTCATTTTGTTCAAATTTGACTTAATCCTCATTTCGATATGATTGGTCACGTATATAAACTTAACACACACAATAAGTAAGAAAATTTGAGTTTGATAATTATATTTGTTGCAACAATGCTTTTTGGAATAAATCTTATACTGAGCATCTGATTGGCAGCACCTGCCAGAAGCTCAAAACAAGTGTCAACAACAAAATAAGCTGTGTCAATGTCAGAAAAGGCTCATTTTATGCAACCCACAGATTTACCATTTATTATTTATTTTGTGACTTGAAGGTTTTAAGAACAGCTGCATTCTCTTGACAGCGTCTCCGTTATTAAAGTCAGCCACAGTGTTTCTCAGAGCAGAGCATTGTTTGGAATGACTAATACTATCATACACAGCTGTTTAAAACAAACACACACACACTGCTGCTGTGGCTTATTTTGAAATGATTGCATCTGGAACCGTTGCTCAGACATACCCACAGCTTTTTTCTTGCGGCTTCTCTACAGTTTTCACAGAACGGTTTTGGTCACTGTTTGGTATTTGAAAAGTTTTTTTTGGTTTTTGTTGCACACTGTATGAACTGTTCCTGATGGGCACTTCAAGTTGACTGGATGCATGTAATGAGCTTTGATTGGGCTCACAGTCCAACAACCGCCTCTTTGGATTCATCCAACAGTGATTGGCTGCACGTCTTGAGTATTCTTCCTTCCCCTCTCGTGAAAATTCTGCAATCAGCCAGCGAATATTTGGATTCAAACGCTACAGCAGACAAAAGAGTCAATCAATGAGCCTTTGAGGAATGTCCTGAAGTGACTGAAATAAAGCACTTGCAGTTCAGACCATTTTACCAACTGCTCTGTTTGCACGATGGGTACAGAGAGATCCATCAGAAGCTGCCAAAGTCAAAAATTCACTGAGATTTGAAGTTCGGTTTTACGGTTAGGCATATTGGAAAAATCCTGCTGAAAATAGTCTCAAATTTGTTTTTGTTTGGAAAAACTACAGAATATCCAGTATGATTCAGCAGAGGTGAAGAAAATCAGGAAGGAAGTTGAGTATCCTTCTTTCAGGTGAAGGGGTCAGGTGAGTATCAGGCAGATAATAGAGATACTAAAAAAGAAGTTAGTATCTCAGTTCAAACAGGAAATTAAGAAAACTGTATCCTGAGGCAGAAGGTCACACTGAACACTGAGAGCGCAGCTTTGATTATGTAGATTTAAAGACTTCCCTCTGAACAAAACTGGCTATTATGGTTTCTGAATGGACATAAAGTAAAAATGATGAAGATATTAAACAGGATTAGAGTTTGGTCCACTTACTTCAAAAATAATGACTTTGTCTTCTTAACTATCAGAAATCTCGGAAGCAGCTTTGTTTACTGTTAGTGTCTAACTAAATTATATTTTTCCTCTGTATTATTTTTATTATTTATTTTTTGTTATTTGAAAAAAATTTAGCTTGCCTAAAATCTGCTAGGGCTTGTAATATGTATTACTTGTTCTGAAAACTGGCACTAATTATAGAAAACATGTCAACCATCTTTTTCATGTATTCTGGGGAAAATACACAAAAAATAAACAAGGTCTGTGCTTCTACATCTCTATGAGCATTTCCAGAAATGACAGAATGTGGAACACAAAATCTTTAAAATCCAAGCTCCAGACTGACAAAAGACACCTTCTTTAAATTTACTTGATGAGGTACAACAAAGAAATCAAAGGAAAAGAGAAACCAGAAGATAAAGTCGAGGGGGGATACATCATCTAGTAATAAATACCAAGCTTTGATAAACTGAACATGAGGTCAGCTGGTCTGGGACTAAAGATCAAAATTAAGTTAAACACACAACCAGTTGACTCTGACTGAAGTGCTGTAAACCACCAAAAACTTAATAAGAAAATGATAAACAAACCCACTGATATCAATTTTTAAATGTATTAGGTTCAAATGGATACAAATTTCAGATATTACTGCAAATATTATGAATGGAAGTTTATGCGCAATTTCTACCAGTAGTGTAATCCCTTCAAATAGCATTACATTATACTTGTTGTTAGTATGTTCAGTCTTTAATATTTTAATTAGAAATTTCAGTACAGTTAAACCAGTAGGCTACATCTGTTCCTTTTTGTTTTTGGAATAAATAAAAGTGACTTTAATCATAAATGTAATCATTTACAACTAAAAAGGATTTTTAACTCCTGCATCAATTTGATCTATTTGTATTACTCATCATCATCATAATGAGGGGTCTTTTGCCCATGTATAATATGTATGATACATTTTCTCCTGTGGAGCCTGGCACAAACACTGTTTAAGGTGGGGATGGTGCGCTGCTGACCTCAACTTGGGATGTTGTGGGTCAGTGGGTGGAAAACTTTGAAAACCTCCTTAGTCCCATCGACACGTCCTCCCAAGAAGCTGCAGAGCCTGGAGACCCTGGGTCAGACTCTCCAATCTCTGGTGCCGAGGTCACTGAGGTGGCTAAAAAGCTTCTTGGGGGCAAGGCACCGGGTGTGGATGAGATTTGCTTGGAGTTCCTCAAAGCTCTGGATGTTGTGGGGTTACGTTGGTTGACCCGACTAACTTTAGGGGGATCACACTTCTGAGCCTCCCTGGTAAGGTCTATTCAGGGGTCCTGGAGAGGAGGCCCATCAGATAGTTGAATCTCGGATTCAGGAAGAGCAGTGTGGTTTTCGTCCTGGTCGTGGACAGTATATTATTCAACTCAAATTAATACTTATGTGTAATCTGATAAATAGTCTCTTAAGGGGGTTGGTATCTGATCTATTAAAAAACAATAAAGCGTATGTGACTAGATTTTGCATTATTGACTTGCACAGATATTTTAAAATGTATTTTTGTGAACAAAAGTATCTAATTTTCTGAAAAGAATGGTCAAGACTAAATTTACACACACATCTGTGTGCTGTCTTTGATTGTAGAACTGAATACACTGCATACAGGAAAGCCCCTTTTCACTAAAGTAAATATTTTTTTCTGTAAAAATGAAAAAGAAACAAAGTTTGATAAAATCTAATTTCTTTAAAATGCTATTTAGGTAAAACAAATGACAGATTTTATTATTTAAAAACAAGATGAGTTTTCAATAAAAAACTAAATCGTGATGTCAGTAGATAAACTAGTTTTCAGCCGCGGTCCTGTTACAAATTTTCCCATCATGCCTTGCGTCAAGACGTCAGGTCAGCTGACCGCTGCTGTAGCAGAAGAAAGATGTCGGTGACAAACTGGGGAAGGATGGAGGTTGCTTTTAACGTCGCGTTTGTTCTCTGCCTTTTTGTCACAACTGGTAGGAAATGTTTAACAATAACAAAACCCTGTTTAACATTTCTGTGCTGTTCTCGTCTTGTTTAATCGCGAGTTTTACAGCTTCCGGGATGAGCTGAACCGGTCAATGACAGGATGCAGTTAGCATTTCATCATGTACTCTGACATTTATCTGTCTAATGTTATACTGCAATGTGGATGTCAGTAGAAATGTGAGAGATAATCAATTTGTTCTTCAGGTTCTCTGAATAATTTACCGAATACTATTAGGTTACAGTAAACGTCTTCACTGCTGTGCTGTAGCTCAATAATGTTAGCATGTTGCTAACTAGCATCGAGGGGCGATCGTCTTATCGTTTAATATTTCAGAGGAATAAAAATGTCTTCGAGTGAAATTGAGAAGTAGTGCACAATAAAGCAGATTTCTATCAGACAGTTGTGAATTACCCTGTTCTGTCATGTGATAAAGCTGCAATCCAGTTGGTTCCTCTTTAACATCTATGACCATCCCTCTCAGTCACGAGTTTAAGTCTTCATCCACAGGCTGAGAATAAAGCTCTGTTTTCATAACGTTTTAATGTCTGGAAGCTTAAAATTAGATATATTTAGATTGCAACACAGAAAATGTGGATTGAATTATTTAAATTGTGTTTAAAACATTTTTCGATAAGGCTAATGTGTAATCTGCTTTTTCATTTCCTCATCCATTAAGGAACTTTACAAATTTGTGGCTAAAGTGTTTCATTTCTATTTATAGGTTGCTGCTGCTGTGAATGATAACATGTGGCTAAATGAGCTGGCAAATGGAATAAAATAAAAATAAAAACAAGTCTGACTGTTTATAGGCTGAGACTCAAAGGGAAGTAAAGTTTTTGCAGGAGCAGCTGGTAAATTTGTCAAAAGAAATCCCAGTTTTCGAGCCTGGCAACATGAAATAATAAAGCTTTGAGAAAATCCATAATTGTGCAACTTTGAAATAAGGGATAACTCAAGTTTCAGAGTGACTAAAACATGCTTTGTCTGAAGTTTCCTGCTGCATAGCAGTTCATGACTAACTTCATAATATTCTTTCTGTTCAACGTTAAAGGTAAAGGATGTCAGAATATTTTAAACTGGGAAAAACGGTTTTGTGTTTAGACGTGCGTATTTATGCTTATACACAAATTTATATGGTGAGTTCTAGGAAGTGCATTTATAGAGCTTTCATTTATATTACTGTAAAAAAAATTAAAGCAAAAACATTTTTGTGCTTGCCACAGCACAGTTTTGAGTAAAGCTTGCTCAGTAAGAACAACAGTGTGTGGATCACAAATCATATCTAGTGATTTTAAACGTACTAATACATCTTGTTGACAAAGTATTAAAATATAGGAAAAATAGCACACATTTTCCCAGAGGTTCAGAATAATGTCAGTGAGTCTGGTAAACTGGACTGATCATCTGTCCTTTCCCCCCCTCAGGTGTCCATGCAGACAGCTTGACGGTGCTGCAGGCTCCAGAGTTTGTGGCGTTCCAGAAAGGTGACTGGCCTGTATCTGGAGAGAAGATCCCAGACCTGGTTGCTCTAATAATGGGCTTCTCTGTTCCAGAGGTGCTTTGTCCTTTATCATTTATCATGCTTCGTGTTTATTTTAGGATTAGTTTAAGCTTAATGTCATAAACTGATCTTTATTGTCTCCTCGTGTCTTCAGGACTTGTCCTGGCCTGGACTTCAGGCTGGTCCGTTGTTCCAGCGACCCCGAGCTAATGTGCTTGTGGCAGTGAGAGGAGTTAATAACTTGTCCCTGCCTCAGAATGTGGCCTCCTACCCCCTGGAAAATGTGAGTCAGACGTTTTTTTATATCGGAAATCTGTCTGAAATAGTAAAAAAAAAAAAAAAAAGAACTTACTTACGTTGTCTGTGGTTTATCTTCCTCCATTCAGCCAGTGCCCTTCACCCTGGACAGTGTTGCAGAGACTGTCCACTCTTTGTTTGCTGAGTACACCCCTGTGGTGCTGCAGCTGGCCCCCAGCGAGGAGGTGATAAGTCTCAGCAAATGTCCGAGCCATCGCTGTAAAGACACATCTCTGTAATCTCGCTGACCTCTCTCTCTCCCTCTCCCTCAGCGACTTTATATGCTCGGGAAGGCTAACGCTGTGTTCGAGGACCTGCCTGTCACCTTGCAGCAGATTCGTGCCCGGCTGTCCCAGGATGGCTCAGTGCTGACTTCTCTTCCCCTTAACTCTCTCAGCAGGAACTCAGAGGTGAGTTTCAGATCCCCGTGGCACCAGGAGGTAGCTTTGACTGTCAGGTGATTTGTTTGTAGAGCAGAACTGTACATGACTCACCCTTAACTAAAATAATCTAATACTGTTTGTTTTTTTTCTCAGGCTGATTTGCTCTTCCTGTCTGAGGTTCAAGTACTGCATGATATCACAGCTTTGGTGAGTCATCAGCAATAGTTGAGATGGTTTTTATTTACTCTTGATGAAGACTATAGTTGAGTAGGTTTGACTCCTTGTCTCCTCCTCCTGTAGCTACAGAGGCACAGACATTTGGCTAAGGACTATTCCCCGGACCTGTACTCTCTGGAGCTGTCTGGCTTGGAGGAGCTGAGTCGACTTTATGGCAAAGACTCTCCTCAGTACAGCGACGCCACGGCTATTCTCTCTTCTGTCCTTCAGAAGGTAAGGAGGACACCTGTAGGAGCGACGCAGCTGAAGATTCTTACCTGGTTTTGACCACCTGTCTGCCTCTCATTACAGTTCGGTGAGGATATGTATCGTCTTTATGGGAACAGCGCTGTAGTGGAGGTTATTACAGTCAAGACTTTTGAAGCTCCTTTGACTAGAAAGTCACGTTCGATCCTGGAATCCAAGCAGATTGTAAGTCTGAAGCAAGCTTCATAGCTTTCGGTTCAAATGTGTTGTGAACCGAAGCAGTGTATATTTAGGCATATTTATTTATTTTGCTTACATGGAGCCAAGTTTTCATGTAATATTATAAATTCATCATGATCTTTTTCTCCAGGCTTTATATAGAGCTTTTAAAGTTTTTAAGAGTGTGGCTTTCTTCACAAATTTTTAGTCCAGCTTGTCTGTTTCTCAGAGAAATATTTTTGTTAGCTTGCTTGTTGAAGTCACTTAACTCTAACCTATGAATCATTTAAGTATAGAAAAAACTGCTGAACTCTACTAGTTAGGTTTAGAAGTATGGTGTGAATTCAGTTTTGGGTAGGGTTTGGGAAAATGTCTGGGTTAGGCATAAATGCAGTTACAAAAATGAATGGAAGTCAATACAAAGTCCTCAGTTTGATGGAAGTACAAGGATGTGTGTGTGTTACTGGTAAAAGCATCCCACATCCAAGAAAAACCTGAAAATACATTCCTTAAATTCTATAGAATGATTAATGAAGGATTATATAAAACCACTTATAATTAACTTATAATTGAGATATTACACAGACGTCTGGCTCTTTAAAAGACAAGTGTAATCACACCCGAAGTGTTAAAAACCACCCCACATCTATTTGCAGAGTCGTGTTTATCAAAAAAGCTCAACTTCATAAAGACATGATTGTTTAAAAAACAAAACTAAATAAAATAAAAAAAATGCTTTAAAATGTTATACCCAAACAGTTTAATAAGGTATTTTTTTCTTCAGCAGTTTAAACAGATCAAAATTTTTTTTTTTAAAGAAGTATCTTAAAATCCTATATAAGTGTGCTGGGTCCCATCTACACACATGGGCATAATTGTTGTTACCCCTGGTTTAAGGAAAGAAAAACCCCACAACGGTCACAGAAATAACTTGAATCTGACAAAAGTAATAATAAATAAAAATTCTATGAAAATGAACAAATGAAAGTCAGACATTGCTTTTCAACCATGATTTAACAGAATTAAAAATAAAACTCATGAAAGAGACCTGGACAGAAATGATGGTACCCCTAAAAATAATGTGACCAAAGGGACGTGTTAAATCAAAGTGTGTCCACTGATTAGCATCACAGGTGTCTACAATCTTGTAATCAGTCAGTGGGCCTGTATAAAGGGCTACAGATACTCACTGTGCTGTTTGTTGACATGGTGTGGACCACACTCAACATGGACCAGAGTGAAGGAAAGAGTTGTTTCAGGAGATTAGAAAGAAACTTATAGACAAACATGTTAAAGGTAAAGGTTATAAGACCATCTCCAAGCAGCTTGATGTTCCTGTGACTATAGCTGCACATATTTAAGATCCATGGGACTGTAGTCAACCTCGCTGGACGTGGCCGCAAGGAGTAAAATTGATGACAAATCAAAGAGATAGATAATAAGAATAGTAACAAAAGAGTCCAGAAAAACCTTTTTAAAGAGATTAAAGGTGGACTTCAAGCTCAAGGAACATCAGTGTCAGATCGCAGTGTTGTTGTTTGAGCCAAAGTGGACTTAATGGCAGACGAGCAAGAAGGACATCAAATCATTAAAAAGCCAGAATTTGTCAAACTACATGTTGACAAGCTACAAAGCCTCTGGGAGAATGTCCTCTGGACAGATGAGACAAAAATGAAACTATGTGGTAAAGCACAAGTTATTTCTGTGACCATTGTGGGTTTTTCTTTCATTAAACCAGGGGTATCAACAATTTTGTCCACATGTGTTTATGTAAGTCGTTTATGATCTGATATGTGGATCTTTGTATACACGCAACAGTCACATTAAGTGAACCTTCCGCCTTTCAGAGGCTTCTCAGCAGTTTCTCTGACTTAATATTTCATAAACAACCTAACCTTAGTTCTGCAGGCAGTAATATGTAGCATCTTTTATTGCTGATAAGTTATCTTATATCAACTTCATTATGCAGTTAAGATAATGTTGGCAATTGGCGGAAGGCCCAAATACAAAATGATTTAGTTTAATTAAGACAACAAACATGACATGTAGACAGGAAAAGAAACACATTTTATTTCATGTTTATTTTTGTCAACACATCCAGCCTAATGTGGAGATAATGACAATAGTGATCTGTACTTACTATATAATTGCTAACATGATGGTTGAGGAGTACCATATTATAAAGAAGTTTTTTGTCTGTTTAGTTTGTCCTAATTGACTTCTGTAACAAATTGAACACAGGCTGCACTAATGAAAGGTTTTATTGCAGAACTTTTCTTATTTATGAAATAGTTTTAATTACAAATACCATGCAGCTAATTTAATTACTTGAATTATTTAAAAACCTTGTTTAAACTATTCGCTGGTGTATGTCGTTGCTTTGACGCTTGTTAAATGTTTCCAGAGTAACCCAGGCAGTCCTTACAACCTGGCCTACAAGTACAACTTTCAGTACGCCGTGATCTTCAACATTGTGCTGTGGCTGATGATCGCCCTGGCCCTCGCTGTCATCGCCACCGCCTACAACCTGTGGAACATGGACCCTGGATATGACAGCATCATCTACAGGATGACCAATCAGAAGATCAGGATGGACTAAGTCCTGACCTGTCGTCCCTTTTTGGAGCTCCTTTGTGAATGTTTGTGTTTCATGTGAGATCTTGTGTAGTAATACGTAAAAACGTGCTGGTTTGATGGGAGGAAGAGCACAATACTGAGTCGCCTTCCTGTTTACAGCGCTAACATAAAAAGTTAGGGGTTTGATAGTAAAAAAAAAAAGATATCAGCATGATAGTAGTGATATTTTAGCTTGTCTTTAATATTATCCTTGGCTGTATTTAAACTTCCTCCCTTCAACTACTCAGCAGACATCATTCCATCCACCTTTTAACTCCTCACTAACTTTATTTCCTCTGGTGATTGCAACTGTATTTTTTTGTTGCAAAAATATTAGATATGATCTAATGTCATGAAAGAATGTGATTGGTCTGGTTTGTGTTTGTTCTGTTGTGCAAAAGTAGTTTTAAGTTAAATAAAATCTATCTTTATATATATTGAATATACAAATATGTTTCAGGAACTGCTGTAATGTTATTGTAAAAAGATTGTGTCCAGGTTGTTTTATTGCTGTGCTTCTAATTCAGATAGATACTTGCTGGATTACATAAAAAACTTGAATATAATGTTTTGTTGTTAAGATTGAATATGGTTTAAACAAAGCTCTGTGAATTGCATTGAATGGTTAAAAATAAATTATGTGGATCTACCTGATGCATACTCATTCTAGCAAACAATTACAGTTTGAATAAACTGTACACAATTCTGTAAATATTATTTTATGGGGAATTTAGTATATAGGTGAACCTATTTCAGCTTATTTAAAACCAAATGATGCTGTGAGGGCAATTTTGTTTCTCAAATTTAAAACTGTAAAATGAAACGCCTCTAAACAGAAAATACTTAAAGTAAATTTATAGAGAAACTAAAAAAAATTAAAGGCCAAATAAATAAAAGCTGTTTAAATCATGTGCCATTTAATATAAAATACTTTTGTTTTTTGCAAAGTCATCCTTACACAGAACATTCCTTTCACCCACAATCTCCATACTCTTCTTTACATGCTCTTGATTACAAAAGGCTCTGTGTTGTGTTGTGTAACCTCTCAGCCAATCAGATTGTAGGTGTAGTATTTAAGTCCCGCCTTTAGTGCTATCTGCCGTATGTGATTGGCTGGTGTTCTTGCGCAGGTTCGGCTATTAATATGTGTTGATTCAGGAAGCAGCGATTTTATAATAACAGCTGAACGAAAGAAGAAGGTTGATCTGTGACGGAAACAAGTAAAAGCGAAACAACAAAACAATGGTGTGACTGATAATTAAAGGTAGGATTTGTCTTGTTTTTCATGTTATAAAACAACAGGACGACGCCCGTCTTTCGAGAGAAACTCGTGTTTTTAAACACCAAAAACAGAAAGGCATTTCTCGCGATTTTTTTTATAATATAAAAGTGATTTTTTTAAAAACCCTAAATTCTTTGTTTTTATTTTTGAAGTCTGATAAGATAAATAAAAGTGAGAAATCTGTTGGAAAACAGCAAAAGGTTTCAAAAACAATTTTTTATAAGCATTATGCATTTACTTTTAAAGTTTAATGTGCGCTTTTATGTTTAGGGTGGGCTGTATGTAAAGCTAAGATGTGATGAAACAACTGTTGTTCAAGTTCAGAGATTTTATCAGATGTTTGAGGAAACTAAATGAGAACATGAATAAAGGGTTTGAGTAGATACATTGGCAGTGTTACAACTTACTTATGGTGTTTTTTCTGGTAATAAAAGCAAAGATAAAACAACAGCTTTCCAACAGTGCTTTTAGTCATACTGTAAGTTTGACATTAATCTACAGTATAATTTATTATTTTTCTTGTTTTCAGCTTGCAGCTATGTGGTCAGGAAGATCCGGGCTTCTGCCTCTGGGGAAGAGCGAGAGGAAAAGCCCGTTCAGACACCATGTAGTTCAAAAGGTAAAAACAAGAACAACAAATCTTGTTTTCAAGTCATGTAAATTAAAATGTGTGACACTTTCATACTCGTGTCATAACTCTTCATCTTGTAGCTTTAAAGAAAATGGAAGGGAAGTCAAAGGGGTCTTCCTCAGCTGCTGCCCTGAACCCAGGGCATGAAGAAGAGATGGA
Organism: Anablepsoides cearensis; assembly: GCA_032275365.1. NCBI lineage: Eukaryota > Metazoa > Chordata > Actinopteri > Cyprinodontiformes > Rivulidae > Anablepsoides > Anablepsoides cearensis. The sequence continues at coordinate 16,248,644 of JAUBOC010000160.1, read as the reverse complement.
TGGAGCAGCAGCCTCTGGAATGATGTCCCAGTCGGACCTGCAGCCATGTGGATCCTGACGTTAAAGATCTGGCTGGACACTGGCACTGTGGTCAACCCAAGTCCAAAATGTAATATGTTATAAGTCAAAGTCCAGGGTGAACAATTTTCAATTTACTGTATACACATAAAATAATTGTAGAATTTGGTTTTTAGCAAAATCACTTAAAAGAATGCAAAGAAACTATTTTTAATATTTTCTCTTATTACAGTGACCAGTGTCTATCCAGTCAGTAGGTTTCCTGTAAATGGCCTCATTTTATGTACTGCAGCGTTTGAAGGCCGACTTACCAACCTCTGTACCCAGAGGCTGAGTTGGCCTGATGTTTCTGCTGTGACATCAAATAATTTATGAAGGTTTACATTGTTTGCTGTAAGCTAAATCCTGTAACAGATTTTAGTATCATTACTATCAATTTGTGGAGGCAAATGTAAATGCGGCTATTTGTAGAATTACATGGTTACATTTGTAAGAAAACTCAGTTCATCGCAACTTTTTCATTGGTATAAATTTTGCTTTGCCATTAATTGTTTTTCCAAAGAATTGTGCAAATAAAGTCATTCAAAAGTTGTGCTCTTCTCCAGGGAGATTGTTTGGTGTGAACCTTCATAGAAACTGACATTACCACAAGGTTAGTGACAAAAATAGCTTTGTGGGGGAGGTTTCGCTTGATGCACCATGTGGGCATCTTGCACACAAAACTCAAAAAATCTAGTTTAGGAGGTTAGATTGAAAAGAACAGGGTTCCCACACCTTGGTCAACATCAAATTCAAGGACCTTTCAAGGACTTTCCAGTACCAATTACCTCAAATT
>JAUBOC010000160.1:16215519-16234825 GCA_032275365.1 Anablepsoides cearensis | reverse complement strand
GTCAAAAGTCCACTCAACACCTCTCCATTTCTTGCATTAGTCAATATATTGTCAATTATTGTAGCAGTAAGTGTTGTAATTCTTGTCGGTTTAGAAATTAGTGGATATCGTCCCAAACTATAAATAAAACCAGAAAGCGTTGACAGAGAGGAGAAGGTAAAAATGACTCAACCTGCAGCTGAAAATATGGATGAAGGACAACAGAGCTGCTTCATGAAAGAAGAATCTCAGCTTAGCCTGTTAGCTTTAGCGTTAGCCCCAACACTATTACCATATGTATTAGCTCAGCGCTACACATTCTGGGTAATTGTCATCAATTACCCAGAATGCTTTGCATGTAAATAAAATGGCTCCGTCCGTGTTAAAATATATTTAAAAAAAATTATAAAAACTAAACTGCCTACAGTATTTTTACAGTCTTTATTTTACAATTAAAATAAATGTTTATTAAATAAAGTCTAATGTTACAACTAATCAGGGATCCCTTTAAGGTTTCGTCGCAGCATTTCAGTCAGATCCAGGTCTGGATTTTGACCGGACCATAGCAGCACCTTGATTCTGTTGTTTTGGGGAAAATGTTTCTGTTTTATGATCCAGTTTACTCTGAGCTTCAGCTGTCAGACAGATGACCTCAACTTTGAATGTCCTGGTCTACAGAGGAGTTCTTTTTCAACTCAATGACTGCGAGGTGCCCCGGTCTTCTGGCTACAAAACAAACCATCTGCCCTCCACCAACCAGAGGTGGTATGAGGTGGTAATGCTGCGTTTGGTTTTCTCCTAACATGGCACTATGAATTTTGAATAAACATATCTACTTTGGGCTCAATTACCAAATAAAAGGTTATTCCAGAAATCTTGTGGTTCAGTCAGATGCAATTTTGCAAACCTATGTTCTGCTGCCATATTCTTTTAGAGAGATGATATTTTTCCTTGTAGCCCTCTCAAACACGTCACTCGTGTTCAGACTTTTGTTCTGCTGATGTTTAACATGTTAACTGGTGCTTGTAAAATCTTAGATTTGCATCTGCTTTGGTTTCCAATTGTAAATAATCTTCCTTTCTGTAAAATGTTGGACTCTGGATTAGATTAACTCATACGCAGTTGATGGGCAACGGTTGCTTCTCTAGGTCATTGCTGATGTTTTTTTTTTTTGGTGTTGTGTTACAATGCATTAGTATGTGGGAATGCAGCAAACTGTTGTATAAAGGAGGCAGATAGTCAAATAATAAATAAACGCTACTTGTTTCTCACAAATCTAATGGAAGGAGTCATGACAGGCTTAAATTTCCACACATTTTGTTGTCCCATTTTTTTAAATGAATTATGACCTGGTGGAATCACTTGTGTTTTTAGTCACTTGAAATTAGATTTAAACAAAAAACAGCTAATTTGTTTTTATCATGACCTGACAGATGAAACCTTAGATCTGAAACAGGGTGAACTTTTGTCCAATGACTGCAGTCATTCAAATAAAAACACAGAAATGTGACAATTTTTTTTACTTAAATGCCTCAAGGATGCATTTTCTCTAATAATAATAATAATAATAATAATAATAATAATAATAATAATAATAAAACAGAAATTTTAGCAAAACACAGATGTAATGTAATGAGACTCAAAAGTGATTTGAACTTTTATAATCTGTATAAAAGCCTTGACCCATGTTTCCTATTTTAACACCTCCACAAAGTTAACCCCTAACCTGAATTTGTATCTCCCACTGCACTGTCTGTAATTCTGTGTGGAATGTACAAAGTGTTTCACCATTTAGAAATATAATATCAGCAAATTAAAAGGTGTTTTTTTTTTTAAATATTTTTCAGCACACCTACTTCAGCAAGTCAAGAGGTTTTTGATGCTCCTAAGTTAGGTCAGTTTCACTCCTGGTCACACCGTTGAAGAAGACAATTTTAAGCAAAATCTACTAAATTCATTGTCCACAAATTGTTTAAGTCAAAGTATTATCAACAATCTGTCTGGGTTCTGAGCTTTTGGGATTATTTCTGGTTGCAATTTATAAAATTAGCAGAGGTTCATGTTCACAGATCATGGATCAAATTCACCTAAAATATATTCTCTCTATTAACCCAACCATACAGAAGTTACAAAAAAGGAGGAAACAGCTCCCATCATACCAGAGGAGAGTCCAGTGAGTGCTCACACACACACACATACAAACACACACGCACACACTCATGTCGTGTGTGTGCTCTCCTTCACTCTGATTGTGTGTGTGTTTCTTTCACGGTGCAGCTGTCCAATGAAATCACGGTGCAGCCCGGCAGCACCGCTGCTCTGGAGCAGGTGGTGGAGCTGAGCATCCTCCTGACAGGGGAGGTTTTCAGCGACGACCTCAACGATCCAGCCAGCCTCAAGTTCCAGACGCTCAGCAGGCATCTTGTTGAAAAGGTTCATTTTTGCCTCCGTCTCTGCTTCTGCCTCTCTCCTCGTAGCTCTGCCATGCCTCGGCATCAGCCTGAGCTGGTTCTTGCTCTGTGGTTGTTGCATGGTTGGGTTTAACAGCACGTGCTTAAACTCAACAGCCCGGGTTCAAAAAGTCAGGTATTTTATGGCGCACGGTTGGTGAAATAACTTCTCTGAGAGCTGGAAATGCAGCTTTATGAGACTTCTTGAGAATAGATAAAATCTTGCTCATGCATGCGTTTGAAAGCAGCTTTAGTATTTTTTTTTAATAGTTCCTAGAAAATTCCCTGAATGCATCTGTGGGTCTGTTTTTCCTTTTAAAGTGAGCACAACTCACCAAATATCTGTTTGTCCCAACCATTTTGTTTATTTTGATAATGCTACGTTTTATGAGTTGGCATGCATTTTTGTTTTTTTCTTTTTTCCTGTAAAGATTCTAGTAACATGAACCTGCAAACACCTCCACACACACAATATTGCATACCTTCAGAGAGCATGTGTCTGCAGACTGAAGCCCCATTGAGGCCCCTATTCATTTATAATGTTTTTTGTCTTAAAGATTAAATAGACTGGGTCAGCAGGTACTGATTGTGTTTCTTTTAAAACACAAATATCTTTCAGGTCAGTTTTTAAACAAACTTTAAAAAAAAATCACTTGTAGTTTTAACGAATTGCTTTGACTTTATTTATGCAGATAGAAACTGCTCTGGTGGGGCTTCCTGGATTCAAGAGTGTTTCTGTAATTGACTTCAGGTCAGATTTTGTCTCCACATTATGGCCAAAACCTTGTCATTCTTTAATAGCAACATGCTTTCTGCTCTCTGCAGAAGTTTAACAGCTGCTTGTTTCATTTAGACCTCAGAAGGACACCCAAGGGTGAGTTATTATCTGTGGTAGTTTGACTTTGAATGTGTCGTGTTTAACCCTGTGGATCATTGTCATTCCTCAGGTAGACCTGGACCATGTGTTTAGGTGTATCACTAGTTGCCTGTGTTAATGGTCTTAGTGCAGTCACTCACATGTTAAGTGGGATCAGGATGGGTCATACCAAGTAAGCAGGTGCTCCTTTCTAGAGACAATTATCAGAGCTTTATGACCTCACTGATCTCTAGCTGACAGACTGAGAAGTTGTACATTTTCAGAAAAATAGAAATGTCACAAAGTAGAATTAAACAACAAAAGCAATATTTGGGTTACCTGTTGTAGAAAGCTCTTTAGCTGAATAATTGAAGAGCTAATAGCTATTATGAATGAGGCCAAGATCAAAGTAGAAAAACTTTAATCTCACAACAATTCTTATTAATTTCATTTTAAAGGTATTTCTGTTGTGGGCTCAACTCTGTTCAGATTCTTACCAAGCTCCTCCTGTGTTCTGAGCTGATCCATCACCTTCCTCATTATCTTCCTCCCCCCATCAGGCAAGATCTTAAATGAAGCTCCAAAAGAAGGATTATTGATGATCATTTCTTATTTTCTTCCACTTCTTAATATTTGCTCTAAGAGCTGTCAGATTCTCAACAAATTCCTTAAAGAGGATCTTGTAACTCCTTGCGCAGATCTACCATCTTGTCCCTGACATCCTTTGACAGCTCTTTGGTCTGCTCATAGTGGTGGAGACGTTGGAATGGAATAAATCGATTTCTGTGGAAAGCTGTGGTAGTTGTTTATATCAGGAGAGTATTAAATTGATTAACTCACTTATAGTCTGTGTGCCACATGGGTACACAGTGTGGGAGTGAGAAATCTGGCTGGATTTTTAGAGATCAAAAATAAAACCAGCATCAAAATGCAAGACTGTATTTTTTTTTTAATTTTTGCCCACATACCCAAATATTTAAACTACAATTAAATAACAGCCATGAAACTGCAAACTAAAACATAAATTACATAAAGAAACTTCATTGATGTGAGCATTAACTTTAAATAACAAAGCACGTCAATAGTAGGGACTAACAAAAGAAAGAAAAAAACGTATATTATTTTAAACGGGGCTGACTTTGGGTCTGTGTGCAGCTGTCTGCCATCAACCCCACAAACTAGGTCAGAGGGGAGAATTTGCAGCAGTCAAATGAAGGCTAATGGATGTTTTTTCCAGATCTTGGCCCTGCAGTGTTTTTTTTTATTATGATGACACTTCTGCTGACTCAGCTGCTCTTTCCCCATACTGTCACACTAATGTGTTTCAGAAAGTCTTACAACATAACTCAGTGAAAAATAAAACTAATGTCACAGACAATTGTTTAGCTGTAACAATTACATTAAGTCCTAACAGAAGTATATATTTTGGACCAGTCCTGTCAGTCATAAATCAGCCTCCTGTTTGTCTCACCAGGTTGGATGGCATTGTGGTCGACTATGCAGTCACAGTGGGGGTGGATGGAGCAGGGGTGAGTTTGGAGCAGCTGAACTACCTGACCTTGCAGTCAAACCGGGTGGAAAACTCGTATCATGAGATCCAGGATCGTCCCACCACCGTCTATAGCATCGGTGAAGGGAAAAATGGTGAGATGACAGCCTCTTGATTTTTAATTGTGTTTCAAAATCTTTGTTTCTTTGTAAACAAGATTTATGTTTTATGATTTATGTTGCTTTGGAAAGCCATTGTATCCCTGACATGTACTTTTCAATAACTTTTACTCGGTAGTCGTCACCATATAGAGCAGGGGAGTCAAATTCATTTTCACAGAGATACACATGAACTTTGACTTTTATTGTTTAACTTCGACTAAACACTAAATGTCACATTTCTCGTCTCAATGCTACAGCTGAGCACTGCCAACAAAAAATAACTTAAAAAATATACATTTGTTTATAACTTTATTTTTCAATTTATTACGTTCAATAAAGTCAAACTCAAACTTATAGCTTTATGTGGTATTTCCTGCATAGTAACAGTGTTTTAACACATCCTCTTATAAACACTGAAAAGTACTGTGTAGATGATTATTAAAAGTAAAAGAAAGAGAGTTTTACTCACTGCTGAGTTTTGAATTCTGAACATTCCCACTTTACGACAGGAAATTCCCACTGAAAGTGGGATTCCAGTTTAAATTTACGACTTGTAAGTGGGAAATTCCCACTTCTCAGTACAACTTGAATGCAGCAAAAGTAGTCAGTGCCAATGCATTGAAAAATTTAGCTGGCTGCCTGTTCATTTTGAACCTTGTGTCTTTTTGCAGGTAAAATAATCTACATGCATTATGGTAGATGTAGTTTATGGTCAATGCTGGCTTCAAAGCAGCTTATTACATTAACACATCTTTTAAGCTCTCACTGGCCACATTAAATGCGGTGGCCTTGAGTTTGACATGTGTTACAGGAGCTGTATATTTGTGCAATCACGTGTTTTACATGGCATATTTCTGTCTAATTTGTATCTTCAAATTTGATTTTACATTATCAATGAAGAGTTTTTTTAATTAATTTTGTCAAAAAGGCAAATTATTTTAAACATGGTTTTATAATAATAACAAAAAAACATAAAGTGGGTGAATATATTTAATAGCCACTGTAATTTGATATTAAATTCAAATCAATTGATTCATTTTATGTTTATTAGAATCAATGAATTGGCATTACACTTTTATATTTTACAGGTAAGTTTTTAATAGTATCTTAATCTCTTGAGTAATATTTGACCTGTTTTGTCCTCTTTTAGCCAAAATAGACCACATTTATTTAAAGAGAGAAAAGTTGTTTTTAGCTTATTTTACTCCTTGGATATGTGCACTGTTGTCAGCTCTTTCCTGTTATTTGGTTTGACTGAATCATTTTTCAGTCTGACCTCAGCTGAGATTTCAGGCGAGTTGAGCTCAAGTTAAAACAAACGTGCAGAAACCTTTGAACGTTCACAGCTCAGAGAAAACTCTTACCTGAAGCAGGACCAATAACACCTGCTGGTGAAGACTTGCAGACACTTCCACACTTACTTTTTTTGTTGTTTTTTGAAAAGGAAAAAGCAGGTTGCAGAGCTGCACATGTTGTAGAACAATGCTGCGATGACGAGCAGCTGAGCCCAGACGATGGGATGAGTCTGCAGTGGAAAATGAGGCATAGATTAGCTTAATTGATAAATTTGGCTGGACAGATTTATTAGAGCGTAATCATGGGGCATACATTTAAACTAAATGATCCAACCTGCAGAATTTAAAATGTTGAGGTACATATCATCCAAAATCCAATTTTTTTAGCCGTTAAATGCATTTTGTTGTGTTCTCTGAGTTTCTAGGAATGCAGAAAATTTGGGTCATATTTTTCAGCCCGTTCAGTTTTCTCTGATTTTTATGAAGTTTTTGGAACTACTACGTCACAGTTTTTGCGACAGAACTTTCTGCACTGCTAGATAGTCATAAACCCCTCTCTCCAACTGCAATGAATCTGTCTGGAGGCTGGAGGGGGGCGGGGTGTGAAGGGTCTCTTTTGGATTTAAAGACACAGCCTAAAAACGAGTTGACCTGAGACAGACATCAGAAAAGGGGGAATCTAGACCAAAGCATTTCAGTTCTACTTTTTGTAAACCAAAAGAAGGATTTAAAAGCATGATATGTCTACTTTTAATAAAATTTTAACCCTTTGAAAACCTCCTGGTGCAGAAATCACTGCTCAGCTTAACACCTGCAGGCTTCAGCAGAGTCGCTCCTCTCTGTTTCACACACACCCTTTTCTTTCTTGTGAAAACATGGCGTGACAGTATGATAGAGATTAAGATTATGCTATTAGCTCATTAGAGCTAATGTCTCCAGCCACTAACCTCAGAGACCTAGAGAACTTCACTGACTCCAGACGACCCAGTTTTCATCTCGACGGTGGCGGTAAATCGCTGCAGCCGTACACGTGATGCTTGGACTACATTTAGTTGGACAATGTGATGATATCTGTACCGTCTTCTTATCTTCTTCCTCTTGTCAGATTTTTTTTCATATCTTTAAAGAAAGCATGTTGCGTAGTTTGCTTGGTGAAAATGGGGATTCACACATTAGTTATAGACTGTGACATGTGAAATTACGGCTAAACACTCTCATATGGCCCACATGTGTGTCCGAGTAGCCTGAAGACACAGCTCTGTTTTGTTTACACCAGATTATTTTAGCACTGATTTGTAGATATTTTGCCCCCTGCCTTAATGGTGACTAAAACAGATTTTGCAGGCAGACGCTGGCAGGCCAGAAAAATGTCAGCCCTTTTTACGCGAGTGCGTTTTCATTTTTGTTTCTCCTCAGGTTCCACAGTGTCTCTGGTTTCTGAATCTGTCAGCACTGCAGGCGAAGCCACGGTACGTGATCTGCTCAGCTATTCAGACATCAGCCTCCCTGCAGATGGTCCAGCTGCCTTTCGGCCCAGTAAAGTTGATCAGTCCCTCGTTTTTAATGCCGCTGACCTCTGCCGCTCGACTGATGTTGCGATAACCTGTAAATGGCTTGGGATGTTATCCAGACTTCATCGGCGCAGGTAGCAGATGAGCTCACTGGGACGGATGAGGCGAAGCTTTGTGGATTATGTTGGCTCTTGCTATAATAATCCGCGCTTATACTCGGACAAAGAGAACAGTGCACAACACCTCGCAGGGTCCAGACAGGGGACTGTTTCCCAACTAAAACCTGTCTTTGTTGATGTTGTCTGGTGGCTAGATTAGCTTTTTGATAATGAGCAATTTCTGGATTGTTAAATTTGCCTTACATTTTATATCATTAAGGGGTGATAATTCATTATATTTAGTTTTCAATTTCTTTGAAAATAGAAAAGTGCAGTTAAAGCAATTAAAAGTTAAGACATAATCTGAATTATTTAAAAATTTCCTTTATATTTGAGAACATAAAGAATAAAATATTTTTAATTTGTCTTAAAATGATAATTTGAATCTTGAAAGATGAAAAGCACACTGATGATGCTCCATGTGTGGAAAGGAAACACATGTATGTGTTTTATCTGGTCTGAATGGGTTAACAGATCTCATTCTCTACTATGAGTCCCACCTCTTTAATCCAATATCACTAACAGGATTAGCTTGGTTGTTTTCCTTCCAACGTGTGACACACTGTAGATACTTCTGCTTGTAAAACTTCATCAGATTTCAACAGATCTGATGACACAGAAATTTAACAGCTGCACAACTCTTTGTCGTTTTTAAACAGTCAGCTCACCGTTTTTATACATTTCAAGAACTATTCTTCTATTTGGAAAGTCTTGAGTTGCTTCACTGGTTCATCTTTTCATAACTGAACAATTAAATACTGGGATTGAATTTATTTATTTGAGAGAAAAAGAGCAGATATAATAGATTTTTTTCTTCTTCTGCTAACTTTCATTTAATCTATGATTTGTATTTTTGTTGTTTGTTGAATTTATGTTGTTGTCCTTAAAGAAATGAATAAACATAACTAACTAACTAATAAAATAAAATGATGTAAATTGTTTGTGATGCAGTCCGGTGTTGTTGATGAACTCCCAGAAGTCATGACCCTTGATGAGCGAGGCGGGGATGCCACTCTGTCCGGACCTTCAGAAACCAACACGGTGCCATCGGCAGATAATGACGTTGTTGTTTTGGAGGAGAGCGCAGTCGTGTCTCCTGCAATTGTGTTTAACAACGATGGACCTGAAGCTGGCAGTAAGTTTTGATTTCTAACAAAAGCTTGCACTGATTTATGCAAGTCCACGCTTTGTTTCCATGTTTTTTTCTTTCAAATACTGATTTTTCCCTGCGATAGGGTCACATTTCTGAGTTTTACTTCTCATTTTGTTCTTTTATTAGTGAGTTACAGTCATCAGACTTTAGAAAAACATGCAGTTGCATTGTAAATAAGACAAATAAATCAATTTCCCTCTCATCTTTCTTCATCCAGGCATTGAAGAGGAAGGACTGTTGTTAGAAGAGGCTGTGCCAGCTCCAGAAACCACCTCATCTAAAGAACACTCACCTGAACCTCCCCCCAACGAAATACCAAAGAGCCTCACGCTGCCTGAACCACCTGTGGAAAGTGAGGCGTCCGGCTCAGGCCCAGATCATCTGGACAACCTCAATGAACCTTCTACAAGCACTGCAGGAGATGAAGACGTGTCCCTCAAGGAGAGTGAGGATGATAGATCTGAAGGTGAAGAAGAGACGGCTGCTGCTGCGGAGGAAGAACCTACTGATGCATCTTTAAAAGAACATATCAATGAGGCTGAAATCTTAGAGGAGCTTGAGATATCCACAATTTCAACTGAAACCACAGAAGAGGGAGACCCACCTGAGATTTTACCACCTGCAGAAGCTGAAGTTCTGGGAAGTGAATCAGAGGCAGCTTCAGCAGAAATGACTCCGCTTCTCGATAGTGTTGATCTGGTGGTTGGAACGCCAGAGGACTTAGTTGTGGAAGTTAACCTCAAGGAGCCTGAAGAAGATGCAACCATTAATGTGTTGCTGACCCATCCCGAGGAACCTGCATTTGAAGAAACAGGCTTTGAGGACGTGATAGAGAGCACAGGGCAGGAGATAAAGGATGAGAAGTCATCTGAAGCTGTGGGGATCCAGGAAGAGGCGCCTCTCGCACCAGAGATCCTAATAGAAGATCTTGTAGAGGATGAGATCTTACTGGTGAACAAAGAAGACCCTGACCTATCAGAATCAGGTTCTCCAAGTTCTCCCCGACCGACCTCGCTGTCTGCAGAGGTGGAATCACCTTTCACCATTATCTCTGACATTATCACAGATTCTAAAGGCCAACCTGATACAGCCATCACTTTACTGGTGGAGGTAAAAGATCAGCATCTTAACTAACATGAAGATTAATTTACAATATGTTGTCTTTTTGTATGTCTTTTTACAAATCCACATAGTCAGATTTATTAAATATTACCAAATGAAAACCATGTTTTTATAAATATGAAGGTGCTTCCTTGTTGACAGAATATGTTCCAAAACCCATACTTTAACCAGTCAGCATTAATGGTGCCTTTAAACGCACAAATATTACTCATGCTGTGCACATGAATGCACTTCAACATTGGCCTTTGAGTCTCACATTGATAAGAAACCAGATAATTCCTCTCATTTAGCACAGAAGGCACTTCATTCATGATTATTTGAAAAGTTTAGGATTTGAAGCCAACGAGCTGCAGAGAAGTTTTGTCTCATTTGACTTTATCTGAGCTTAGCTTGGCCACAGTGTTGATCTTGGAGGGTTTACATAGTTTCTATGCTAGGTCAGAGGTCAGCAACTTGCGTTTTTTTGGTCCCTCTACAGCGGCTTTTTGTCACTTTAAACTTTAAAAAGGCAAACAATAGTAATTTTCCTGTCAGTTTGTTTGCAAAGATCCCTATAACTAATACAACGAGTGAAACGTGGATTAGATCAAGCTAGTAGCTTGTTAGCCACTTCATTAATCCAACTTCTAGCCTTAAAGAAGAATCCTTCTCTCAAATTCATCAGGGTTACCTTTAAAGACCTTTAAGACTAGATAATGAGAAGAATTAAACAAAAATGTCTGCATAGTTCAGTTGTAGTTTTAATTAAATTTGATATAAACCATATGCAGTATTTTTCTTGCTTACATGAATAGGGTCTTTTTTTTGTTCTGAAATGTAAAAATAATTATAAACATGAAAAAATTGCCAAATATTTTTAGTTTTATAATGTCAACCCCACTGGCTGGAAGGGCCCCCATTCAACAAACTTGAAGTGGCCCACGGACCACCAGTTGAGAATCACTGGACACATTTTATTGTGAGCCAAGTATCAGAATTAGCTCTTTCAGTTGTGAAGGTTGCAGACCCCAGGGCTAGGGGGCTGTGGTAGCTCAGTGGTCAGTACTGCTGTCTTATAATCTCGAGGCTGCAGGTTGCATCATGAAAGGCAGCTGATGTAAAACGATTACCCAATATTTCATGTGCGTTCGCTCACTGTGGGGTTCTACTGCAGAGGGATCAGCTGAAAAATCACACATTTTATATGCTAGAACCTCCATTTGAATTTGCAGTTTCCAGTATTTCAAAGCCCATGCAGCAAATGTTTTAGTATTTTTGATGATAAAGACAAATCAGATCTTTTAACATGCAATTACATGATTAACGACCATTTATAAATTAGAGTTCTCATAATTCAATCTAAAACTTGATTCAGTTAGGTCTTGGCCCCATTTGAACTAACTGTTATCTTGTCAATTCGGTCCGATTCAAAAGATTTTTTTTCAAACTGAGGCCATTCAAAAAACTTTGTACAACATAACAAATATTAATTGCTCATAATTCACAACACCCCACTTATTTATTTTTCTTAAGGTTGGGCTTTTTATTCCCCAGATACCAACCATTCATGAGGACTTTGGGGATGCCACTCCTGAAGACCAGGAATACGGTGTGGTCTCGTTTGGTTATGGTTTGTCAAACCACACAGAAGAAGGTAGCACTGGATCTCCGTTTAGTGTGGTGGATGACACAGACCAGGCCAGTATCGCCATGCCTGCAAGCCCCAGACGAGCTCTGATGGTCTTCTTCAGTCTGAGAGTGACCAACATGGTCTTTTCAGAAGATCTTTTTAACAAGAGTTCCCCGGAGTATAAAGCTTTGGAGCAACGCTTTCTGGAGCTGGTAAAAACCTACAATTTACAGCATGGTTTTTGTCACACCGGTGTTTGGTTTGAATTTGATTTTCTTTTTTCCCAGCTCGTGCCATACCTTCAGTCTAACCTGAGCTACTTTGAGAACCTGGAGATCCTGAACTTCAGGAACGGGAGCATTGTGATCAACAGCCGGATGAGGTTTGGGAAGCCTGTGGCTCGTGGCGTCACCACCACTGTTTATCTGATCCTAGAGGACTTCTGTAACACTGCTTACCAGACCATGAACTTAGCCATTGATAAATATTCGCTGGACGTGGAATCAGGTGAGGTTTTGATACACTTTTTTCTTTTATTCAATCAATCAGTAACACTTGAAGTTACTACGTAGAGCAGGAGTGTCAAACTCGTTTTCACCGAGGGCCTAATGAGCATTATGTAATCAACTTTGACGTTTCGTGTTTGACGTCAACTAAAAACATGTAACGCCGCGTTCCTCATGTCATTGCTATGACTGATCGCACCTAACACCTAACAAACAATAACAGAGCTCTGTGGTATTTCCTGCATAGAAACTTTAACATGTTCTTTGATAAACACTAAAAAAATATATGAATGAATACTAAATATGAAATACATAATATAGAAATACTATTAAAAGGGAAAATAAGAGTTTTACTCATTGTTGAGTTGTAGTATATAGCGCCATCTTGGATTCTGAACTTTCCCACTTTCTGACAGGGAATTCACTCTGGAGGGAATTCCCTGTTTAAATTTAAGACTTGAAAATGGGAAATTTCTATTTTCCAGTACAACTAGGAAAAGTAACAGGCGAAAATTAAATGAAATTTCAACGGCAACCTGTCAAGATGTGTATTTTCCTTAGTTTTTTTAGTGTCTCTGTGTTCCCCGGTGTATCTCTGCCCTGCTCCAGCCCCGCCCATGCTCACTTCTTTCCTTTTGTGTCTCCTCCAGGTGTTTCTTGTTGTCTTTAATTAGTTTGCCTTTATATTCTGTGTTCTGTCTTCGGTGTTTGTCCGTTCCTTGTACTGTCTATCAGTCAGTCAGTCAGGTTGTCTCTCGTGTTCCTTGTGCTTGTTCCCCCCGCAAGGAGATTTTGTGGGTCTTTGCTGCCACGACAGCCCTCCTTTTGTTTAAATAAACTTTATTTTACATTTTGGATTTTGCCTGCGCCCTGGGTCTTTCTGCACACAACCTCACACAACCGGCTACTTTTGATGTTAGGATGCCGTTACTTTGATGGTAAAAAAATCAACATGCATTATGAGAGATGTAGTTTATGGTCGATGCTGGCTTGAAAGCAGCATGTGTTTAGTTTAAGACCTTATTACACCTTTAAAGCTCTCACGGGCCACATATAATGATGTGGTAGGCCACTTTTGGTCTGAGGGCTCCTGATATTTCGAGCAGGACTTCAGCAATTTTTAGATACCTCTGTGTTTTCTGTATGGTTTGCTAATGATTATGTTGGCAATGAGATGAACAACTGAAACTAGGCATTAGGTGGGTGGTTATTTATAGCATTCATATGGACAAATATTTCTTAAATATTACAAGATAAAATTACTGACATAAAAATTCATTTTAATATGTGAAAATACCTTAGAGACCAAGTGTGTTAGATTTTTTTATATTCACTCTTAAAGTGAATAATCTCTGAATTCCAGAATAAAGACTTGTTCAATGCTTTATGCATTATTTTTTTTATATTTTTATATATACAATGGCTTGCAATTTTAAAGTATTACTTTGAATAAAAAGTTTATTAGTTGGTTCACAATACTCCACTTTATTAATGAGCCTAATAGCTTTTTTTGTAACTTGACTTGCAATCATAGTCATAGATGTGCAATATGACAAATACTGCATAATCAAGTAAAAAACATACAAGCTTTTTACATGTATTAAATCTACCATTTTAAACAATATTCCAATAGTTTTTTTAAATTTCATTTCTAATATATTCAATGTGAGAATGTGTAGAAATATACCTAAAAATTTTGTTTCTTTCAATTTCAACTCCATTTATATGTAATTTTACATTATTGTAGATCTGATTACCAGAAAATAACATAAATTTGGTTTTATTTACATTTAAGGTTAGTTTATTATAATCAAACCACATTTTAAAAGTTCTTTTTCTACTATTTGTATTAGTTTCTCTGTATCCTTTAAAAAATGTTTGTTATCAGCAAACATTATAACTTTTTAAATATTGAATAGTGTGAAAATATCATTGAAATAAAATATAAATAATTTAGGTCAGAGAACTGACCCTTGAGGAAGACCACATTTCATGCAGTTTCAGTTTGTGACTTTGTTGTTAATTTTTACATTTGAGTAAATATTGACAGCATGATGGCTCAGTGGATAGCACCAAAGCCTCACAGCAAGAATGTCTTGTTCGATCCGCAGTTTGGACCTGGGGTCTTCCTGTGTGGAGTTTGCATGTTCTCCTTGTGTTTGCGTGGGTTTTCTCCGGGTACTCCGGTTTCTCCCACAGACCAAAAACATGTGCAGTTGGTCGCCTTCAGGCCCAGGCCGCCCCTTAAAAAAAAAGATCTGTGATTTCAATGGGATTTGCTTGGTTAAATAACGATAAAAAGGAAAAAAAAAAACTCTTTAACCACTGATGTGTCATCCCACAAAAGCCATATTGTTCAGATTTTCCCAGTAGTCGTACATGGTCAATAGTGTCAAATGCCTTATGTAAATCAATGAACACACCCACTGTATTAAGTTTCTGGTCAACTGCTGCAGCAACATGTTCCACAAACTCCATCACAGCTAAAGTTGTTATTGTTGTGACAAGAACAGTAAGTGAGAAAGGAGAAACCTAATTTGGATATTTTGTGTGTTTATATATACAGTATATATTATTTTTACACCTGATGTAAAGAATGACCATAGAAAAACAGAGAGTTAAAAAATGTACACGAGAAAACATTCAGCTTATTAACGCATCTGTCAAACAATGTAGCAGCTCGTGGCCAGAGTTCTGGCTGAGCGTTCGACTGACCTAAATTCCTACAGCATGTCATAAAGACAATGTTAATTTGTTTTCACATTTATCTTGTTGTGCAGGGATGTGGCCTAGTTTTAACAGGAAAACATTTCAAAACATTAAAAAAGAGAGGACCTCACAGCTGGTACTGATTTTAGACTTTTAGATTATTTGTTTCTGTTTTAGCAAGGCCAAACGTACTCAGAACTTTTGATAGAATAATGGGATATAAGAACTCACAGATGCATGGTTTTTGTATTTATTTACAGTTATTTTTTTACATGATTATTACAAAAAATGTTTTCCTGAGCAGTTTTTAGACTATGTTGCGTTTAAAAATAAATTCAAACATAATGTTAATTGCAGAATAATTTTAAACATTTGAAATTACTGAAGCCAGATGACATTTGGGGACACTGTTAAGGCCTTTTTCACCCTTCATGATTAATCTGACCTATGTATAGATGGCTGTACTGAAGTAAATTTGGAAAACAGCTTTGAAAAAAAAAGTTGATATCATAAAAATATTTTAAAATCCAGATAAATGCTTAACAATATGAAACAGCCTCAGCATAGCTGATAATGTTTTAATATAACATATTCAAATTCAAAATCTGAAATCCGAATTATTTAAGACTAAATGGATTTTATTTGGACAATTACCAACAAAAACACACTAGTTGTGCTCAAAATGTGATTTCACTTTAACCAATTCATATGAATAAGCAACACTTTTACACTAGAGCTTCTAGGTTTTTTATACTTCAAGTTAAAGACAGGGTCTTTTATTTCCAGGTGACCAAGCAGACCCCTGTAAGTTCCAGGCGTGCAACGAGTACGCAGAGTGTAAAGTCAACAAGTGGTCAGGGGAGGCCGAGTGTGTTTGTAACGCAGGTTACTTCAGCGTGGACGGCCTCCCCTGTCAGAGTATCTGTGAGCTGCAGACGGACTTTTGCCTCAATGACGGCAAGTGTGACATCATCGCTGGACAGGGAGCCATCTGTAGGTGGGTGGAGATTAGTGGAGTTTAATCAGCCTGAGAGTGTGAGAGTATTTGCATGTGTGTATGTATGAGAAACAGTGACTAAGTTTGCACTAAACAGATTTTCAAGTGTAATAACAGGCCATGTAAAATCTTTCAGTCTAAAGCTGATTTGTTTTGGCCGGGCTGATTCTTGGCGGCATAGATTAGCTCTAAGGATGTGGAACATAACCTCACTCATAAGGAGCCTGCTCACTCACAAGACCCCGGCTGTATGCCTTGGTGTTGGTTTTCACCTCGGTGAATGAGGGGGTTGCTTCTCTGCGGCTTCATGCTTCAGGAGGGAAGGTTCTGACTGTTGTTGGTGCTTATGCATCAAACATCAGTTCCTTGTTGGAGTCTTTGGATAGTGTCCTGGAAGGAGTGCCATTTGGGGATCCCCTTGTTTTACTGGGTAACTTCAATGGCCATGTGGGCAATGATGGAGTAATCTGGAAGGGGGTGATTGATCAGGACCTGAATGGTGATGTGTTATTGGCCTTCTGTGCTAAGCACGATTGTCTGTAGCAAATATGTTTGAGCATAGGTTGGTCCATAAGTGTACTTTCTACCAGGCCACCTTAGTCCAAAGGTCAATTTTTAAACACGTCATCAGACCTGCGGCCCTATGTCTTGGATACTCGGATGAAGAGAGGGGCAGAGCTGTCAACTGATCACCACCTGGTGGTGAGTTGGATCTGGTGATGGGGCAGGCTGCTGGACATAGTAAACCCAAACGCACAGTGAGGGTGAAATTAGCCTGGCCCTTGCCTTCCTACGCAGTTCCGCTCAATTTTAGTTTCCCTTCAAAGTAAAGGACAGGGTCTGGTTTTTACCAGGCTAGGGTGAAATGGGAATGTTTGGCGGAGCCCCCTGTCCGTGAGATCTTCAACTCTTACTGAATGGGCCACATTCAGGGCTTCCCTTTAGGAGCTGTAGCCTGAAGATCATCTGTGCCTGTTGCAGTGGACATCAGGGGTGATGGAGGCTATCAGGCTGAAGAAGATGACCTTCAGGACTTGGCTTTCCCAGAGGACTCTTGAACCACCTAATGGGTACAGGGTGGCCAGAAGGGCTGTGTGGCTTCGGTGGTTGCAGATGCACAAATTTGGGCATGGGAGAAATTTGGGGAGGCTCTGGAAAACCGTTCGGCAACTCAGAAAAGATAAGTGTTCCCTGTCCCTGGCTGTACTTGGTGGGGAACTGCTGACCAGGACTGAGAATATTGTTGAAAAGTGGAAGAAAAACTTTGAGGATCTCTTCAATCCACCCTTTATGTCCACCTTTGAGGAGGCAGAGACTCAGAGGAAGACTTGGTGGAAGTCAAGTCCATTGAGGATAGTCAAAAAGCTCCTCAGTGGTGGGATACCAGGGGTAGACAAGATTCGCCCAGGAATGCTGAAAGATCTGGATATTGTGGGGCTGTCATGGTTTCTTTTCAACATGGCATAAAGAACTGGGACAACAGAGGCAGACTCAGGTGGTGGTTCGCAAAGTTAAAGTTTGTACTCTAGGTTGAAATTATGAACACAAACAATTAGCATCAATAAAGAGCTGGATTTGGAACAAGTGAGCAACTCTTTTATAACTATTTGGTCAATTTATTTGTTTTTTTTGTTTAATACATTGTGCAGAACTTTAAGACATAGTTGTTAATAATTAGTGTCTTAAAAGTGACTATTTTGAATGCAGTTTATGAATACCACATACCCCTAAATGACATTATTATTCTATATACTATAACAATTGTTTCAGTCATTGCTTGATTTTACTGATGAGGTAAAATTTCCCCAGAAACATATTTGGATGTTTGCTTTTCAAAAAACAGTTCAGACATTTTGACATAGTTCCTTGGAGGTCTCGAAAAGACTGAAATTTGTATTAAGTGTTTTCCAGGGTTAGATAAAAAAAAGACTTTAGAGGGTGGAAAAGCATTAATGTTATCAACTCTTTTTCACTAATTAATTCTAAATAAAATACCAGATTTTTTCAAATTAAATTGCTCAAATATATAGATTATTTACTGTATATGTATATAAATATTTTTTTATATGGATAGATAGAGTTACCCTCTTTAGCAGCAGCTTGTATTGTAGCAAAATTTGAAAGACCACATTTATAAACTTAAAGAAGCTAAATTACTGCAGCTCTATTGTTACCAATAAACATATAGCATTTAGTCAATCAAAATTGGGTCAGCCTAAACGCACACATTGATTTTTATTTGACTCTAAATGGCAACATAGTTTTACAGGATAACATACAGTAATTTGAAGTCCTTGATGAGTATTACTTTTTTTAGCCTTTAAAGCAGTTTTGAGTCATTCAAAGGCCTGAAACAAATAAGATATTAGCTTTTCATAATGTTTTTCACAGAGCCCCATTTTAAAATATCTGGACTACCACTTTATGTTTCTGCATGTGTTTTCATGTTTAGACATTCAGAGCTACAGTGTGTAAGATGTCTAAATTGCAGATGAGTTACAGAAACAAGTCTCTCTAGCTTTAGTAATGAACACACATGGAGAAGACTTTGTGCCAAGAGGAGTGCTAATCTGTGTTTCACGCCCTGGACACTGTAAACCATGAGGGCAGCTCCAGATGCCGGTAGATTAATTACCTCATGTCGTCCAACTGAAAGTATTGGTTTGTTCCATGGAGACGGAAAACAAACACAGATTTATTCCACAACAAATCATTGATCACTTTATGAAGAACTGAGAAACATTTAGCATCAATGTCAGTACAATAAAAAATAAAATCTTGTTTTAGATCTTTAGATCATCTCTATGAGGTTTCATCTCTGAAACATTTTAAGACTATATTGATACCCCCCCTCAGGTGTCGTGTCGGGGAGAACTGGTGGTACAGAGGTGAACACTGTGAGGAGTACGTGTCAGAGCCACTGGTGGTTGGCATCGCAATCGCCTCTGTAGCTGGCTTCCTGTTGGTGGCATCCGGAGTCCTCTTCTTCTTGGCCCGGACGTTACGGGACCAGTATGACAAAGATGAGACGGAGGATCCCGTACGGTGAGAACATCTACCGGCACGCTCATCGCTGATGAATAAATTTTGCAAGTGATCTGTGCCGTGGCACTATTTGTCCATACATATCAAGTTGTACGGATTGTCTGTAATTTACACGGATTTTACCATAATTTTGCAGGTGTATGGACATACAGGTGCTGGTCATAAAATTAGAATATCATGAAAAAGTAAATTTATTTCAGTAATTCCATTTAAAAAGTGAAACTTGTATATTATATTCATACATTACATACAAACTCATATATTTC
>JAUBOC010000160.1:16143150-16155864 GCA_032275365.1 Anablepsoides cearensis | reverse complement strand
AATAAATGGGTTCGGGAAACTGAGAATTTGGTTCAAAGAACAGGGTTTAGTGTTTTAGCAACTGAGAAAAACTGTAACAAGGCCTTAAAGGACTTGAGTCTATCTTTTTGGTAGATGGCTCTGTCTAACTTCATAGACTCTTCAGATGTGAACGTTGGATGGACTGTTGGTTGTCACAGAATCCTTGTTAATGTTTGCAACAATGCATTTTTTTTTATTTGTATTTATCAAAAATGTCACAACAGACAAAAGAGGATGGGATCTGGGTAAACCAAAACAATGAACTTACATTAAAGAATATTGGGAAGCTGGCTCCCAAACTGTAATAACTTGTATGATAATATTTATCAAAGAATTATAAATAATCTGTGTGTAGACAGACATTTGAGACAGAAATGTCTCCAGTATTTGTCTGTCAGTGAGCACACACACTGGTGAAGATCATATAGACACAAAGAACTGAACTGCAGGATTTTATTAGCAGTTAGTTTGCACAGTATGAAACTTTTGTTTATATATGTATATGATGTAAAATAGGATGCATTATTACAGGGAGAAAAATAAGATAACCTAAATCTGGACTGACTGCAGCAAGTCAAGGGTTTATCCAAATTTTGAGATTTATGACTTAAAATAAACATATTTGTTATATAAAGCATTTTAAAAATGGAAACTTCACATGCAGAATAATTGTAAATAGAAACGTTTTGTCGTTGCAAGTTTCTCCCTAATCTCCTTCATGACTGCACTTGCTTTAAGTACCTTGTATGTTTTCATCAATAAAGTTTGTTTTTATATTTACACAATCTGAGTTGTATTGATGGTGATAAACAGGTGGAACAATTTGTTAGATTGTCTTTTCTTTCCTTTGACACATGGCTTTATCTGGAGTATTAACTTGTGAAACCAATAACTCATTTTTCAAACTAAAATTCTGTTTTAAATCAAACGTACACCATACCTTTACACTTTCATCCGATATGCCACAATCCAGTGGCGGGCCTGCATTTTACATCTGGGGGGTGGGAGTGGGGTTCAAATTTGGAGTGGACCTGCCCTCCATGCTCCCAGCTCCACCTCTGATTGATCAAAGCAACGCTATCTGTAACCTGCAGGTGTCTCCAATGTTCCCACTGAAGGTTTTGATGCAGATTTCTTTGACCCTAGCAACAGATAATCTTCAAATATGATCGAATAAAAGCTCCTGGAAGCTCTGCAGCCAGGAGACAAGCTATTAAACGAAGAGAACAGATATTTCAATAATAAAGAATATTAAAATGTAAGATAGTGATTCTGATAGTGTTTAAGCTAGCAGAGAAGGCATTGCTGGTCCACCACTGCTGCAATCAAACATTCCATTATAAAAAAGTTAAATGCATGAAGCCATTGTCATTAAAAAGCTCATTTGTACTGCAATAACTTTGGTTGGGCTATTTTTAATCGAGTGGTTGAAGGATTTGGCTTTAAACATAGGTAGAATAAGGAAGAATAAAAATCAAGTCCAGAGAAGAACCAGAGGTTTCTAGAAACAAACTAAATTTTGTACTGAGTTCCACCTGCTGTTTATTTAACTCTTCATGTATTTTTCCTTTACAAGCTGCCACTTAAACTGGTGATTTATTGGTGAACTCCTATCTTTTAATGCGTGCAACAAAAAATGGTGTATTCGTCCCCAGTAGACTTTATTTGTACAAACACATCTATTCAAAAGGATATTATTTTGATTTAGTTTAAAACCAGATATTTTGATTTTTTTTGCTGTAAACACATTACACTATTTTTATATTATTTTTTAACAATGTAACTTATGTGAACGTCTGTAGTGTAAAGTGCTTTGGAGTCTGACAAGACTTGATAAAGCACTATGAGTCCATTTCCCCTCTTTATGAGCAGATTTTATTGGTTTTCAAAAAAATAAATTAAAAAAAGCGTGTTTATCATTGCACTAGGTTAACATGGCCTACACTAATTGGTTTTAGCTCAATAACTCAGAATTAAAATAAATATTTAAAGCATCAATAAATGACATAGCAACAGTTTCCCCACTGTGTGGGCAAAAAAATCACTTTCTTTTCCAGCATTAATCCATGAGAATAAATCTCTCAGGAACAACTAATAAAGACTTTTCACAGTAGAGAAACATCTACTTAGCACTTTTTTACTTGTACACGCTTCTCTAAATGATCATTAATGACCGTGTGTGCTTAGTTTGACATCGTAGACTCACCACATACTCCCTTGCTACAAGTCCCCACCAACCACAACCCACAGACAGAAAAATAAACCAGAAATACCAGCATTAGCACAGTTTTCCAAATCTGGGTGGGGAGAAAGGAAAAGACAAGCCCAACTTAACAGACATGAACTCACAAACCACAAAGAGAAAAAAAAAATACCAAGGGAATAACTATAGAAAACAAAAAAAAACCATTATTAAAATAAACATATCACAGACTTTTACTGGGTTTCAATCATTTATTAGGTTCAAGAAAAAAATGTTAACATTTACATAAACAACTAATATCACTTGAGTGGAATTTGAGTTGATATATTAGTAAAAACCAGTGAGATAAGGATTTAAAGGAACAGCAAGCTGTACTGCAGGAGATATATAAACAACAAAACCCTTCATGACTCAGATCTACACGTCCCAGGAGTCTTCACTCAGCTAGTGTTCCCAACATGGAGCAGTTTGCACTAACAAGTCATTAATACCAACACGGTGGTGATCAAATAAAGAAAAAAAAAAAAAAAGAAGGGGTGAGATGATAGTGTTTTATGACTGCATCTAAACTCATCTCTTAAAATGTTTTGTGGCTGATCTCACTCGCAAAGTTACCTTTACATGAAAAGGAGCGGTTTGTAGAATAGCCTGTTTTTGGTCTGCAGACAGACTGGTTACATTGTTACACCGAGGACACAGGAGGGCGGAGCAGCTGGAGGGGGAGTAAGACACAGAGATACAGTCGGGTCAGAACAGAGAGGCGTGTTACAGAGACGGAGGACAGACCAACTATCAGACAGGGGGGGGGGGGGGGGGGGGGGGGGGTTGCTTGTTTTTTTTTTTGTTTGGATTTGATATTTGTACGAGTGGGCCACACTGCAGTTGAAAGACTCTCTGCACCCACGTTGAACAGTTGGAGCCAAATATGGGTGATGATGGAGGGGTTCAGGGGTGCGTGAGGACCAAAAAATTATTTTCTTTTACCGGTATCCAGGACCTGGCTGAGTATAGCCCTGCCCATAAGGGGGACGATTGCGGGCGTAAGGATTAGCAGCTCCGGGTGGAGGAGTGCCAGGGTTACCTGGAGGTGGGGTATACCCTGGGCGGGGTTGATACCCTGAGCCAGGCTGGGAGCTGGGTGGCATGCTGTAGTTGGCAGGCTGGGAGGCCTGGGAGGTATAGTTTTGCGGAGGGAAGGCTCCTGGTGGATATTGTTGAGCTCCCTGAGATGGGTGGGGTTGCTGCTGCTGCCCCCCCTGGAAGCCAGGAGTTGGGGCAGGACCAGTGCCAGGAGCCTGGGAGGTGGGTGGAGGGTAGTTCTGAAACTGCTGCTGCTGCGGCTGCTGCTGCTGTGGCTGTGGAGGGCCGGGCGGAGGGGCTCCAGGCTGAGAGCTGTATCCTGCTGAAAACAGAAAAAGTGGTCCTGTTAATTCATTGTGGAGATGAAAAAAAAAACATATCTCAACACAGCAGCTCAATAACTTTCTTACCAGGGTACTGCAAACTGTACTGCTGCTGCGGTGGTGCACCTGGCTGCTGAGGAGGGTATCCACCTGGAGCCTGGTACTGCTGATACACCTGACCTGAGAGGGCAGAATCAAAAATGATCAGACCAGATTGATACCACCACATACAGATAAATTCCAGATGCAACACATCTACAAACCACTCACTTTTGTTGCTCAAACCAAATATCTGATGGGAATAAATCCCACTCAGTCAAGACCAAAAAGTTGTGGAAAGTTGTGCTTAAGTTGTTTAGTTACAATTAAAACTTGGTAAGAACACTGCTGACCAACAATGGTCCATAAATTAAATTCAACCACATAACACAAATCACATTTTCTGCCCTCAATTGTTCCAGACCTCTCTGCTCCCTTCCTCCTGGTTTGACTGATCAAGTTCAAACCATCCTTGCTATTTTTCTACCATCAAACAGCATCACATATAATGGCGTGCAGATGAGGCATCTGTATCTTGTTCATCTGGACAGAAAAATCAGGTAAATGTTTTGATGAAAACAGCTGCAAACACAAACTCTTTCGCTGCTAGAAATCCACCCCAAAGGTTTATATTCTGGCAGGTTACAGAAAGATTTGGCTTTCAGATACAAACAGAAAGCTGGTGCCTGAGCAGATGTGAGTGCACAATATGCGCTCAGAACCATTATTTTTTTTAGAATCTCAATGAGTATTTGAAACTCTAAAAAGTGTAGAAAAAAAATCAGGTTTTTAAGGCATCAATGCATTGAATTATTTTTGTGCCTTGCAACAATAACATGATTGCATTTTTATTTTAAAGCCCCACACGTTTTTTCTTTTCTGCTGTGACTAAAAAAGACATTAAGTGTGCAACAAATGTGCAAAAACCTGCCCAAAACGGTCATAATGTGTCTCTGTACAGCTAATATTTCAACACATTCATTTTAAGACAATTTGCTTTGTCCTCAAGGAACTAATTGCTAATTTATTTTAAAACGTGCCACTTAAAAGAAGAAAAAGCACAGCCTCAGTTTGAGAAACACTTGACAACTAAATGTACTTCTTTACCAGACTAGCCTTCTTCAGGACATCTGTTATCTCCTTTAAGATGATCACTGCAGTTTTTATTGTGGGAGAAAGTTCTTCATGAAGAATCTTATGCAAAAGGACGACTTTTAAAATCTTAGGGCATGGAGTTTGCTTCATTCAAGAGCAGTCAAGTCATCAGGGAAAAGATACGACCCGGGCTATTTGAAGCCGACTTCAAGAGAAATCAGAAGAACGTTTTTTTTAATGAAATTTGAATTTTTTACTGTACATCTGCTTGCCTCTTTCTATGCCTTAAGAGGGAGTCAATAAAATGAGATGACATTTAAAGAAATATATTTGACACTAAACACCATCTGATAAAAAAGACATATGTTTTTCTTTCTGGCACAAAAGCAAATTATTGCCAAAAGTTGATGATCATCAGTCATCAGAGCACAATCTTTACCATCTGCTTACAGATATTGTTAACAGCATTCTTTTGCTATAATGTAATCAAAAAAGCTTATGTTAAAAGTGTGATTCTGACCATCTTCAAAAAGCCACATATTTCTTGACATTACATAAAAACTTAAACGGGTTAGATTGGTCTTCAGATAGTCTTGTCATACTTACAGTCAAACCGCAACAAAAAAACTAATCCTATCTATCTCTATTCTTTATTAAATATCCTTCTGAAGCAATTATCTAAGCTGCTGCTCAGAAAAAAGTTAAAAATCTCAAAAAGAAACGTGAGCCCTTGTCTTCTTCCCATTCAGTTAAGAAATAAATGTATAAATAACCCTATATGAGTCATGCAGTTTGGTAAAATATTCACCTCTGAGGTTGCAGCTGCCTTTAGCCTTTCAATTAATAAAAATATATACAAGTCCACATCCCACTCTGAGCTAAATCTTTCAGTGGTTTTGTGCCTAAAAAGTTGTTTCCCCTCACATGCTTTGTTCATTTATTCTTATCAATGCTTCATCCAAACATGTCAGCGTGTAAAACAACTTGGGAGGACAAGGGAGAAGCACAAGAATATTGTGCTGCGTGAGATGAATTTACCTCCATGGATACTCTTGTTTATACTGTTTTTAAAGATAACACTGCACTGATTTTTCAACCACAACTCATTTTTTTAAATCCAAGCATGAATCTGACTGCCAAAAAGGGAAACAAGCTTGCAGTACATTTGGTAATGAGTGCGCAATAAGAATTTAGTGTGCGAACAGTTTCTCACCATCCATTCCAGCCGGGGGTCCCTGCTGTACTGCAGCATAAGGAGCCTGTGGCTGAGGGGGCACTCCAGGCTGAGGCGCTGCAGATGAGGAGGAAGCGATGCTGTCAGGTGTTCCTGAGCGCTCCTCTGCTGCAACTGCTGGGGCCACTGCACAAAAAGAAACACATAAAACAATAAAACATGGACACTTGGCAGGAAAGCATCTTACTTTTTTGTAGTTGTGGAATTTGAAGTACCTGGGGTTTGGTCCTCACTCAGACCAAAAGCAGAGATTACATTCTTGTTGACCTCGTCCTGGTTTTTTAATGGGTCAAAGGCCGACATGCTGGCTGCACTGACTGGAGGGGCCTGTTTGACTGAAGAGTCTGCTGCTACAACCTTCCCATCACGTCCATCCACCGACTCTATAAACACAAACAAAAAACATATCTGAGCATGAAGAAATTAACAAATTGATCATGTTACTACAATTTTAAACAAGCTTATGAAGTGAGCTTTAAGTGTTATAATTGTTTTTCACATTCAACTCAAGCTAAAGTACCCGTTTTCTCCAAAATGACAAGATCAGAGACTAAAAATCTTTACTTCTCTGTGTCAAGAATATGTGTTTTTTTTAGAGGTTACTTTTAAAGTCCCAAGTTTCTCTCAAGAAGCAAATTATAAAAAGGCATCGACACCCAATAACAACTTCACACAGTTCTCATAAAAGCTTTGATCTTTGTTACGATGAAGCACAGAGAGCCAGTTTCTGATGTTGTGCATAAATGTGGGTTAGTTTGACCACAATCAAACTGGACAGAACTAGTCTGCTACAAATTCATTACACTGCTCGAGACAAATAATGAAGCAAGAATTCAATAAATTATATCAACAATGACTGACTCTTGTAAAAAGTCTCAGTTCGGTGCCAGTGTCTGTGTGTCCTTACAATTTTGGCCATAAAATATGTGAAATATATAGAAAAATTCTTTGTTAAGGTCATGCACACGATTTGAACATTACAAGCCTAAATTTAAAAAATAAATAAATCACGCCCTCTAAGTGAAAACGTGTTTGCTGTAACAGTGGGCCAGAATCACAGAGGATTCTGAGGCTCTGAATACATTTGTTTGAGCAAATGTACTCAGTTTATTGGATTACTTTGTGTGAGGGGATTCTTACCACTTTCCAGAGCTGAAGAAGTCAGACCAGGCTCTGAGGGGGGCTCCAGACTGTCAAGGAGGTTGTTTACTTTATTCCTGAGCTCAATCAGCTCTCTGCGCAAATATTTCACCTGACTGGACTCCAAAGGCCGTGGCTGACCATTTACTGCAGGGATGAGAATATAGAGAGGTGACAAGGTGAAGAAATTAAAGCAAATGCTTGATGAGTATTTCAAAAATAAAAGTCCTACATTTCTGAACCATGGTTTGTATAAATTTATTACCTGTGCAAACGTAAAATATACATACACACACCAACACACACAAAAAAGATGGAAAGTGATGCCTTTTTTATTCCTTCCTTTATGTTTCTCAGAAGGCTCCAGGAGACATTACAAAAAGAACGTTAAGGTGATGTAATGGATAGGGGAGTCAAACATGACAATTCTTAAGTGACATGTTGGATCAACAATAAAATAATCTTGGTGACGTGTATGTGAATTTCCCATTATGTAAAGTTTTACATTTGCAAGATAAGGTGAAATTATGTGAAACACCAATAATTCTGTGCATAAGTGACTCAACAAGTTGTGCAAGTTTAACTACTTTTAACCCACATTTTTCTGCATTAATTGAATTGGGAAAAAACAAAATTAAAAAAAATATTCTGCAACTCCAATGTGATCATTGTTTTACCAAAAAAAAATAAAAGAGAAAAATGTGTTAGCAGCAGAAGATAAAAAGTAATTGAAAGCAAAAATTATAAAGAGTTTTTTGATAAAAATATTCCATTTTGGCCCCGATTTATAAAAAGTCTATCTATTACATAGGATTTTTTTCCCTATTCAACCAGAGATCAAAGTGATCTGACAAATACATGTTATTCGCATGTTTGGAGCAAACTGGCACAAAGCCAAGCCTTCATGAAAATATTCATAAATGACCTGTTATTTGTTTATTCAACCACTGCTTAGCAGCACAATGAAATATTCAAAATTAGTCAGATTGGAGTGCTGGCAGCTTCATTAGTTTAGTGCAGAGGTCAGGTTTATTGTGTAAAACATAAGTTGCACTGCCCTCCAGTGACTTTTTGATGCAACAGCAGACACAGAAGATCTGATTTCTTGCAGTGAATATATCGTTTATGAAAGACTCATGAGAAGAAAATGAAGTGGCTTACCAAATAATGTCAGTTTGAGTATTCTACTGCACTGGATTGCAAAAGAAAGATCAGAGCTGTCAAAAATAGTGATGAGATCATCATCTGAGGAGAAAAAAAAAGTCAATATGACTTTGCATTACATAAATACTTCCAAAGAAAATCTGTTGACATGAAATTAAGCATTACACATTTGTGGTACCAATAAAGAAAATTTAGAAAGAATAATTCAGAGCATACAAACTCTCATATTCACCTTCATCCTTGTATTTGATGGTGACCTCGTCATTGCTCTGTAGCTTGCCCCGGAAAACACGCTGCATCATCAACACCAGCTCGTCATACGTAATGTCTTCATTATGGATAGGAATGCGTCTAATGTCGTCGCCCAACTGGGCTTTGATGATCAGCTTCCCACTCAGGTCCAGCTGACCGTTCATGTTGCCCTCTGACCTCTAAGGCTCCCACCACTTAAATGAGAACAAGAGGAGGCAGTTTTAAAAATAACCAAGAAGATACTTTTTGTTGTTTGTAAACAGCTTTCTATTTAAAATGTCACTGAAATATTAACCAAATATATGCATGGTAATGGGATTTCTATTTAAGCAGATAAGGCAGTACTGTTTGAGAGAATGGTCAAATGTCAACAGTCATTAAAATATATTTAACTCATATTTTTTAACTAAAATTTCACTTCATAAATGTAGTCAGACTGAAGGTGGAGCATGATGCTGCATCTATGAGCTGTAAGTAGATTAACAGTTCAGAAATTTGGCTGCTAAAAGAAGTATGATTAAAATAAAACACTTTAAAAAGGACAATGCAATTGTACTGGAATGTTTGTTTTCACTGTATGGTAACTAAAATCAGCTGCTTAATAAATCCACATTACAAAGTTAAGGACCTTTCTCATCTGCTCAAAGCTTTAAAAGAAAAAAATCAGGCTGTTCCACTGAACTGTAGAGTCTAAGGGTCAAATATCACCCAGTGAAGTGGCAAACGCTTACTGATTACTACAAATCTGTTTACTGACTTTAGATTAAAATTTGTTTGATAAGAGAAACCTTTGGCCTAAATCAATCACTATCACATATTACATAGAATATCTCTCTTTCATTTACAGATAAATAGCAAGAACTAAATTTCCATGCTGTTTCATTAATTCTTCTGATACAAACTATTAAAAACGTTCTAAGGAATTTAACTGGTTGAATTTTATTAATTGCTATGCATTCAAATCATGTAGATGCAAACTAGCATCAATGCTTTGATTTGATGCCCAACCTCAAACATGAACTAAACATCCAAGTTGAGGAGTTAAATTAAATTTAAAGTAATCAACAATAGCACGTTATTTTAAATAAGACATCACTGTTTGTGCTTTAGTAATGTGCCCCTTATTTTCTGCCTGATAGTTATCAGCTGATGTAGTGAGCTGTATCCTGCAGTGAATTGAATTCCAGAAATGCTACAGCGCCGGCCAGATGAGTAATTAGCTAGATGCTAGGGATTGTGCAGTGGCTAACATTTTAGCACACAGTTATATTGAACGGCGACGAGGGGAAACCGATTTCCCGGTTGAGGGGAGAAGTAAAAGATTATCAACAAGACTGGATATACACGACTGAAAAGTAAACAAACTACGTGGCTGTTTAAAGATGCTAATTTGTAGCACAAAACAACTATGCACTGGCAATGACAGTTGGAGTTTGGCAGGCCATGTTCACCACTGACATGTCATTAGTCACAATATAACCACACAAGCTGAACAAAACACGATGAAATTAGCCTTCTTTCACTTCATAGTTTAAATATTGGGGAAAAAAATAGCCTGCTTCTTTTGACTTCAAAATCAAATGGGTCAGCAAACAGGGTTTCCTGAGAGGCAACATTTTTAACGAAAGATCAAAGCACGATACAGTACATTGTTGGGATAAACGTGTCAAGCTACAATGTTTAAGTCTTTAGTAGTTTAACTTTCCACAATGTGTCCTAACAATTATTTGTAAATGCTAAGGTATCGTTAGCTCAATGCTAACATTAGCCAAAAGCAGCTAACGACATAGTTTGCCAGCTAACACATTGATGCTCACAACTAAGCTATATTACAACAACTAAAGCCCGAACCCAGTAAAATAATTTACCTGAATCAGACGACTTAATCACTTTGTGTATAACGGGTCTTAAAGGGTGAGAATCAAAATCTTTAGCTAGCCTAGCTAGACCCGGGGAGCAGCATCAGGAAGTGTCCTCCAGACTGTCAACGTCAACCAGTACGTGGCAATCTATCTGCGCAGGCGTAGAATGAAGCAATGCGCTCCTCTTTAAAAACAGGGCTGGGTCACATTACCTTTAAATCCTGTTCTCAGAAATGTAATAAAAGATACAAAACAATTTTATTATTAATTATTTCCCATGTTAAATAGAGATCATAAAACATTAGGATTGGATCCACTTACTGTTGAGGTCAATATTCATGTAATAAAGGAGAATTGACAAAACATCTTTATTAATAACATTTTTACATTAAAAGAAATGGTTACCAAGCCTACTATTGTTACTTTTTAACTATAATGAAATTATTGCACTTTATACTGAAAACTGTTTACTGATATTTTAGTCACACTGAACATATAATTTAAAACATAATAATTAATACATTTGCATTTTTTGTTAATTATTTATAAAGTCTAAATAATAAATAAATAATAATAAACACCAGCAACAAAATAATTAATTGGAACACATTTTATTAATACTCACATCATGTCATCCAAACAGTACATTCAGGCAGACTGAATCATTTATTTATCACCTTTTATAAACATATGTTTTAAATGTGACCATCAGTGAGTTAAAATGAGTTACTTTTGACTGTGTGACCTTGAATAAATAATGTTGAACAAAAAATAAAAATTACTTTTTAAAACATTACACATTCTATTTCATTTCAAACTCTTTGTTGGAGAACACTGAACTCAAACATCTTTTTATGATTTGTTGAGTATAAGATACAACAGATTGTTGTGATAAATAAATATAGCTCATCTAAGATTTAAAAAATAAAATTCCAGTCACAAATGTGAGGCTACTTCTTCTTCTTTTCCTGAGTTGTGTCAAACCACGAGTCTAGCAGTTTTTTCATGTAATATAACTGCCAGGCATGTACTTGAATAGCAACCACCATGACCAGGTACATGACGGTCACTGCAGAAAAACCAAAAATGAAGCGGTAGGCTTTTCCGTGGCGGTAGAGCTGCTGTGCGACAGGAAACATCTCCATACCTCCATAAATAAGAGGCGTCACAGAGAACAGCCCGGCACTTAACATGGATATGACCAAGTAGCTGATGTTGTTCTTTGGGAGTGATAGGCTGCTGCAGAGCAGAGGGAGGATGCTGAGCAGGTAGGGGTACTCCCATTGGTATGGTATGGACACTGTGTCATGGGATACCAGGTTGAAGTGGCTGACGGTCACTTGTGCAGCTACAAGCAGCCAGATCAGAAGGTGGACCAAGTTTAGTTTTTGTACCTCAGACTTCAGAGAAGCACTGGAAATAAAAAAGGCAACAGACTTAGACTGTTTCAAAATAAATGCAAGTAATAGTTAATATTGCATTAAGAAATGTGCTTGCCTCATCTGGTAATGGGGGACCACCCTCTCTCTGGGTTTAAAGTCACTTCCATTAGGACTGCCTGCTCTGGGTCCAACACGAGATGTCATGTTGAGAGGATCCTCTTTAGCACACAAACAATACAATTAAATCTGCAGCTAATTCATCAAATAATCATTCACTTTCCACATTCTAATCACATAACTACAGATTTATATTTATAATGACTATAGTTTTACACAATTGCCTAAAACCAGGAGACATCATTGCAAGTCTAAATGCAAAATTAGCACAAAACTAGCTGTACCACACATCTGGAAGAAGAAGGTTAGCGATTAGCCGCTAACGTTTAGCTCGATTCATGAAGCATTTTAATTGAACATTTACGTGTTTTTATTCTGTATTTGAGTCCGTAACGACATTAAAAACAAACACGTCGGATAATTTAGCTTACCGCAGTCTATTTCTTAAATCCTGGAGGCACTCGTCGTGTTGAAATGAACTTACTGCTACAGAGAAGATGCGACGAGAGAGTGTGGAAAATTCGGCGCATGCGCACTCTGAGCGCAGCATCAGCATCCGCTCTCAGGGAAGTGAGGCAACATATTAACTTTTAGCAAGGTTTTGTGTTTTAGGATTTTAAGTTACGTAGTGGGAATCTCTCATGACACCCTACTAGTTTAAGTAAGTAAATGAATCAATAAATGCAAAAAAAAAAAAAAAAAAAAAAAAACATATATATACACACGTGCTGGTCATAAAATTAGAATATAATGAAAAAGTAGATTTATTTAAGTAAATCCATTTAAAAATTGAAAATTGTAT
>JAUBOC010000160.1:16038677-16050645 GCA_032275365.1 Anablepsoides cearensis | reverse complement strand
CTCAACAACTGTTCATCTCAGCTGCATGAAATTTGTTTTGCAATATGTTGCCAATGTTACCTTTCCAAAAATGCATTTATATTTATTACAAAAAAATGATGTCACAGGTACTTTAAATAGTAGTCAACATGGGTTTAGAATAAATAATTTGATGTCAATAGCTATTATGGAAATAATAGAAAAGAAAAGAACTGCTATTGATCAAAAACAGTATTGTGTTAGCATTTTTGTTGAAATAATAAGATCTGAATTCTGTAATATTAGACATGGAGTTCCTCGGGGGTCTTTGCTTGGACCAAAGTTGTTTATTTTGTGTGTGAATGACTGTTAGTGTGAAATCCCACATAAGTTATTTAAGAATAAAAATGGTCAAATTAATTGCAGTGCTACAAAGTAAGTGATTAATTGAATGATAAAATTCTGTAAATGTTGCATAATGCAATGATTGTTCCACACTTAATCTGTTGTATTAAAGTCTGGGAAAAAGCAAATAAATAATTACAAGTCCTATTTTTATTTTACATGAAAGTACTGTGAGATTTATCACTAGAAAACAGCATCCACCCATTAAATACATTATTTTATCAGTTGAAATAGTTGAAATTTTACAATTTGGTTGATTATAATATTTTACAGGTTATGTATAAGGCTCACAAAGACATACTACTTTTTAACATTTAATTACATTTTGTTAAGAGAGAGAGTTACTATAATCTTAAGGAAATGGAGATTTTTGTCAAAAGTTTCAAACTAGTTTGAAGGAAATAAGTACTTCAATAAAGGGAATAAAACTGTGGACTATATAAAACTACCAGATCAATTTCTATGTTCAAACAAATAATAAAGAGTAGTTTGTTGAAGAAATCTGATACAATATAGTGTGTACTGATATAAAATGCTGTTTGGGAAGGACCTGACCTTTTTAACTGTACATTATTATTGTTTGAAATCATTTTTGAAAAAACTAGGCAGATATAATAAGAATATTTTAATTCTTTCTGCTTCCTTTCATTTCATTTGTGATTTGTGTTTTTCATTGTATTTAGATTTTTTAAATAAAGAAAAAAATAAATGAATTAATAATTATTTAATTAAATAATTAGTTAATTAATTAATTCATTTATTCATTCATTAATTAATGTTGTGTAAAAGTATTACATCAGCACACTGCAAAAGAGAATCAGAAAACTAGTCAGAGAGTGAACTGCCAAGAATAAACAACAAGTGACCTTGAGTTTTCTGAAACTTCACCACACAAACCCACGCAGGTCTCAAAGTTGCAACTGTATTCATGAGCATCTGGCTGACTCTGACTTATATGGAAATGTGATGCATTCTACACAATGGACAAATCATTCATTAAGGTTACTCTGTTGCATTTGTGTGTGCGTCCTACAAAATACTAATACATAAAACTCCACATTTATTCCAAAAGTAAAAAAAAAAAACATGTTCATTCCAGTGAAAGTAAAATCTATTCTCCTGAGGTTTTATCAGTATTTTGTGGATCTGTAGAGCTGAAAAAGTCAGTCAAGGTTTTTGTCACTTGTTTCTTCAGATGGGATTACGAAATGAATGCCCTCCTGTAGATGTGTCAGGGGGTTATAGGTAAGACAGAAGGTACCTCAGCGAAGACGTTGTTACTGCAAAGGTTCCAGCGACTGTCGGCCTCACCAACTGTCACGCCACATGGATCAGGCCGCACCTGATGGAGGGTTTTCAGGGCACACGCTGCAGAGTGTACTGAGAGGGAAACAACAGCTTAGAGGTTACATGTTATCCGACCAAATCCTCAGATGGCATTCGAAAGCACCGTGGGATCAACGAGGTTACCTTGAACACAGAGTTCTTCTGCTGGAACATGTGATGCCAGAACAAATCAGAATTAGTTTGGAGAGTAAAGCCAAAAGATAATTTCAATCGTATGGTGCAAAACTTAAAATTATCATTTTGGGATAAATCAAATCCAGCAATCAAGATGCCACTACATTCAGAAAAAATTATCCCTTCTTTTACAACACATTGTAAAGATTGTGCAACATTATAAAGAACTGCCAGCAGTCCTGACTTGCCCCCATTCAGAATGTGTTGAGAGAGATGAAAAAATATGTGAAATCAATGACTATAGCACACCTTAAAATTGGAAAATGAGACAAACTAATACCTAAAAACATTTAATTGTTTGCTATCCTCAGGTTCAAA
Source organism: Anablepsoides cearensis (assembly GCA_032275365.1). Classification (NCBI taxonomy): domain Eukaryota; kingdom Metazoa; phylum Chordata; class Actinopteri; order Cyprinodontiformes; family Rivulidae; genus Anablepsoides; species Anablepsoides cearensis. The sequence goes on along the minus strand of JAUBOC010000160.1, from coordinate 16,048,443 downwards.
ATGTGTCAAAGTGTTTCTTATATTTAAGGCATTTAGCACAATACACATGATTTTACCAATTTTGTCACATAATAGGCCTATTTCTTGTTAAACTTGGTGCAGCCAAAGTGAAAGGAAATAACATCAAAGGAAAACATTTTAAAAAGACGAACTCCCTAGTCTTTGTTTATGGAAGCATTTGAAGTCTGACTCTTCTTCTCTCTGATATAGGCTCAAAATCTAAAGAAAAATCTAATTATTTGCTACAGTCTGTGTTGTTAGTCATTGTAGCAATGCTCTATTTTAGATGCAGGTTGTCATCACTCCCAATGTATTAGAATATCTCCACAGCTGTTCATCTCAAAGGCTTGATTTTTATTTTTGCAATAAGTTATTAATGTTATCTTTCCAAAATTATATTTGTATTCATCATGAAAATCTGATGTCGCGGTCACTTTAAAACCTTCTTCATACTGGATGATGACCTCACCATGATGTAAAAGATAATGAAAAGTTTTGGTGAAGCCTACAGGCATGATTTAATAATGCACTGAGCTCCAGAGCAAGATGAGTGGTGGAGCGTGATGGTAGAACTGTGGCAGCAGATCCATGGTGTTAGACCTGCATGCACCAGGGGCACCGCTAAGTGGGGGGCAACGGCCACTCCTAAAAGACTGGTGACACCCCCAACCCACAAACACTGGCCGCCCTTGGTCAGAGAGTTTTATCCACTCAAGGTTCAAGCTCTTGCTTGATGTCTATTTTAATTTCTCCCCACCATCAGTGGAACCTATAAAAAAGACGTTTTTTTAAGCAATTGGGAGTTAATCTTAGAAATATATATTTTATTTAAAAATTACAAATAAAACTTGAAATCTAGTCCCCCGAATTAGGACAATTGATCTAAAACCAATGTCATCAACTTTTGGGTGGATGGATTTAATCCAACAGATTAAAATCTTAAATATGAGGGCTGGTGCCAGGGAGGGAGCAATGTGAGATCAGGCTAGATTAATGTCAGCAAAACAATGTGCATTGCCCAGAAAAAGTTTGATACACTAAAAGAAGCTGTGATTTTCAAACATTTGCCTTGCAAAATGTGGCCACATGGCTCGTCAGTCACTTGGTCACAAACACTCAGATTTCAGTGAAAATACAAAAAAATGCAAAAAAAAAAAGTGTCTCTTTTCTCAGTTTTGCCTCCCAATCTCCAACAGATTCTAACTTTTATAAGATTTTTAACCACTATATTTTAGTTATTCTGAGAAAAACAACAAATTCTAGCCACAAGTTTAAGCAAATGTTATCTATGACAATAAAAATACAAACAAGGAGATAAGTTAGTGGAAATGGCTGCAGAGTTTTAATTTTTTTGTTTTTGTTTTCTTATATTTGTGCATATTGTCATGCAATGTTAAGTAGCTCCCAGCTCAAGCTAATAATAACGCCACCTGGTAAAGGGTGACAGCACGGACCAAAGAGAAACTCATTAAACTCAGACCTGGATCACTTCTGTTAAAAAACATCAGAATCCACCAGTGCAGCTTTGGCTGCTGGCTCCAGCAGTCATTGTATTAAAAAGCTGAGCTGGAGGCCAGCAAAAACAGGTGGGAGAGAAGTGACACACACATCACAACATGGAACACAGAGGAGCAGAACAAGGTGAGACAGGACTTGTGGGATGCACCTGTCAAAAAGGACCTTGGTCCCTTTGCAGAACTTTGTGACTCAGCAGATGTTTGTACTTGGACAGTGTGAAGATTTCATTTCATCTGTCCCTTTTGTGATCTATAAACATCAAATCATGATAAACTGAAAATAATGCCTTATGTTTAACCTCAGTCCAGTAAAGCTACAAAGAAAAGCAAAGATTTTGTGAGATGATAGATTTAAAAATCTAAAGTAAATATGTTTTATTATGATCTATGTATGGAGGTTTGACTCCAAACACCAACCTCATCATTACATTACCAGAAGATTTTGTTTCCCCCTCCTGTTAGTTTTGGCTTAAAGAAGATTATATCAATATGCAGCAACAACAAAAAAAAAAAAGGTTTTGCCAAAGTTTAATATTTAAAGAATATTATTATTATTATTTTTTTTTGCCTTTTACATTATGAAAAGTCTGCTTTAGTGTAACTGCTTGTGTCAATGTTCAGTTGTCTGTTAGTGAGATACCTGAAGCACGGAATGTATTTTAATGAAATTCTCAGAAAATTAATTGGAGTTATTCCAATTCAGGACGGCTGCAAAGCTGGGGGGTAGGCAGACACTTGAGCCCACCCCCCATTACCTGTACAGGTTAGATTTGCTTTTTAAAATAAATGTATATAAATTGAATAGGGACAGAATTTGCTTTCAATAAGTAATATCAATCATTTTTCATCTTTTTTTCCACTCATTCTTTACAAAAAATTAGAAAATTAGATAAACACAAGTCAGTATATTAATACCAGAATATGATTCTTGATTTTTGTTTTGTTTTCTTTAGGTTTTTGTGATTCATGTCTTAATTTCCTTCTTGCACCTTACAGTGTTTATTTCCCAGTTTTTTCCAGTGTGTGTGAGTGCGTGCATGTTTTGTTACCTAGCGCTAGCTTTATGAGGACCCACTGTTTTCTTTGGGGATGAAAGCCCAGCCTCCATTGGGGAAACACCATTAGTGGGTTTAGGGTCGGGTATGTACTGGGGTAGTTTGGCTATAGAAATGACCAGTGAATGAGTGGAAGTCAATGTAAAGCCCTAATGAGGATAGAAGAACAAATGTGAGTGTGTGTGTGTGTGTGTGTGTGTCCTTGAGTTTCACAGTTTTTGTATTACTTTTTTTGTAAGTAGAACCGCTGCCACATCTGCAAGTAACTTTTTTTTTCCAGCAAGTTATTTTGTTTACTCCCAGCTCTCGAGTTTTGTCTGTAACTTTGGGTTCCAAATCTTCCAGAAATCATGACACCTTTCATTATTTTTTAAAAGATCCACCAAGAGCTACAAAAAAATGATAGACACTGCCAATAAATAGCTGCCACTTCCGTAACAATAAAAATAATAACCAAAAGGGTTTAGCTAATTTTATTATAGGATTTTTCTCAGCACTGAATTGATCTTCTTAATTGAACAAACAAAACTTTACTACAGTAAAAATGTGACTCTGGTACTCTCTGTTGACATAAACAAATCAGATAAATCAGTATTTGTTTGTCATTATTATTATTTGGTCTTGTTGAGTACGTATAAAAATGAAAATTAAACAACGCTAATTAATATCACATTTTTTATTCACATTCAAGCTTAACTTTAATTAGGTCAACCTGCATCAAAAGTAAGAAAAAATGACACAAAGCAGAAATACTGACAAAGTTTAGTGTTTGTTCCTTCAGAAGAAACAAATCTACAGAGCGGTTTGTGCTCAGCCCACTGTCAGGCTCTTAGTAGTCATCAATAGCAATCGCTGTGGAACTCAGCGTGAATGTTATTGACTTAAACTGGGGCTTGAAAAGACCAAATGCCTCGAACGCCTGCTTGTATTGATTGTTTGTCAACAACCGAGACTTGACATTTTACACAAATCTGATTCTCTCCTTTGTTGAAAACATATGAATTTATGTTCCCTTTTGTGAAACAGTTCATCCATGAACTGTGGCTGTACAGCTGGGGCGTGTTGTATTGGCTGGTGGTATTTTGACTGAATAAATGAATGGAAAAACAGACAATCATACCTGCTAATTAACTGGCAGCAGCTTTGCTAGGAAAGAATGCAGTAAGAGAACTGTAAAATCGAACAGAATGGGTTGTTATGTGTCCTGTTTATAAACCACACTTAAAATTCTTTGGTTTTGTTAGTGAATTTTCTTATATTCACATTTGGACTCCATCAGGGTAAATGCAATCTGTTCTATAGATTAAAGCCAACTTTTTTTTTTTGCTGTATCAGAAAGTTCCCAAAAGTAACTGATGGGTATACCTCAGCACTCCGATTGGAGTCATATTATGTATTTATATCCAAACAGAAACTCATATCCATCAGCTTCCACTGGAGCCCTTTAAAAACTTGTTCATGAATTGACTTGAGTGTTTCAGTCCCACGACCTGAACTCCTGTAACGCTCATCTGTCTGGCAACTCGTAAGACATTCCTGCACACTGACTGTTTCAGTAAAAAGTACAAACTCTGACGGTACCAGTGGTCTCATTTACAGTACCTCTTTCTTCACTATATCTGCTGTGGCTCTGAGGGTTGTTTCCTCTGCAGTGTCTTCAGCACCAGCCACTCTTCCTGGTGGCTGAGGAACTGTTCAGCACATCTGTCAGATAAAACTCAGTTTGTGTGTCCAGGACTTTCCCTTCAAGTAAGAAACTATCCTGCTGTCATTCCTGTCCACACTCAATGCATCATAGAAACAGAGCAACTGTGACATCCGAAGATGTTCTCTGCTGTTTCTGCAGTGGTGCCGTATCTCAGAGACACAGAGGCTGAAGGACCTGGACCTGGTGTAAAACTTAATGACTGGTTGACTCACTGTCCAAACCCACCAGCACAGATGTGTCTATGGGTAACACCTTAACAAAATAATGAACTATCAAGGAGGACACAAACAGATGCTTCAGTGAGTAAACAGTGAGACTGACTCTCAGCTACCAAACCAAGTTCTACTTCAATAGTCTTAAAACTGGCTATGCTATGTCCTTTTATTTGTGTTTTCAAAGGTCACAGCAGTAGTTTGTGGTCAATTCAGTTTTATTTTTATTTCATAAAAAAATATTTTATGTACAATAAAAAATAAAAATAATATTAAATAAAAGGAATGATAAAATAATAGTAAATAATGCTTACAAAAGGAAATGAAAGGCAGCAGAAAGAAGGAAAAAATCTTGTATGTTTTAGATAAACACTCAATGGTTAAATATGGGAAGGGTAGTTAAAAATCCAGCTGGTTCACGAGATATTTTGCAAACAGTCAGATTGAGTTGCCTTCAATAGTTAAAAACAAGTTAAAAACAGATCAGTTTGTTAAAATATTTCAAATGCATTGTGGTCTTTTTTTGCCAGGAAATGACAAAGTGTACAGTATTAGTACTTTAATTTTAAGAACCGTTTTTTTAAATTAAAAATATTCCCATTAAGTTTCACCTGACGTCAACAAAAATAATCATTCAAATATGCAAACTACTAGAAATACAATAAAACAAATAATCAAAGAGTAAAACAAATGTTTAAATAAATAATATTGTAGTTTAAACATTTTGTTGTGGTGAGGTTCTGTAGAAATGTTACAAATAAAATCTGTTGATTGACCTCAGTGGGGAGAAATAGGGTTTTCATTTGAATCAATGAGCTAACATTAGAGATCTGCAATTTTAAAATAACTTTAATCTCAAAAGAGATATTTTATGAGGACTCTATTTTCTAAACCTGCGTTGCACGTTTAAAAAGCAGCAGCAGGAGTTAGATGTGTTTTTGGTGCAGCTTGGAGCTTCCCCAACAAGGAATTACATTGCCATAATTAAAGTGAGTCAAAAGACCTAAGACAACCCTTTATTTTATTCCAGTGGTGGCTTTTGAGATGGCTGCCATGGTTTTGACATTGTCTGACAGGTCCTTTCCCCATCATTGTCACTTTTCTTTCTGAAATAAAATGATGTCCTGAGACTTTAGACTCACCATGAATTTAATGTGTCCCCACGCAACGTAGCTCTTATTAAATCTCTCTATTTATTCTCCCATACAAAAAAAACTTGAAAAGAGAGCTGTTGCTGAAAACTTGGGCCAAAACCCCACTTCATCACTTCAAGTTTGCACACGTGTGATCCAAATGTCGTCTGGGGTTGTCATGCAACAAGGTCTGATTCCTTATCCCCCCGCTGTCAATACTTATGACAACCTACATCAACAGAGATCAACATCAGTTTGATCTGCAGAGTTTGGACAAAGGGCTGAATGGTACCCAGGACTGAATCCACCTCATGCTGCAGGTCAGATGAGCATGGATAGAAACAGCTGTAATTCAACATGGGTGAGCCCAAACAGATGTTTTGAAGGTCAACCTGCTGCAAACTGGCCTGCAAACACACAAACCCTCCATTTGCTGCAGGAACCGGGGCTGTGAATTCCAGAACTGTCAGTTTTTCAACCAATGAGAGAAGACTCTTTTGAAGATAACAAGTTGGGTTGGAAGTAAAGCAGAGACTGGAGGGACGCAAATCATTATGCCTTTAATGTGATTAATTTTTTTTTTTTTAGTTTATGGTTGTAACTCAATCCAATGCCTTACCAATATGTTATAAAAGAGAAGAGGAGGAATATGAATGTATGTTTTAACTGATTGTATGCATAATTATACAGGAGTTTAGAAATCACATGCACACACAAAAACGGGGCGTTTTCCTGTAGATCCTCATTGTGGAATATTATCCTTTGAGCACATTTTTACATTTTTTGTCTTTGATTTTTAGAACAGCAAAGGATGTGATTCTATATCGGAAGTCACTTTTTTATTATTCTTCACCTGCAATAAAGTTTTTTGCCTGCGAGCACATCCGTGAGATATGTTATCAATTTGAGTCTTGGTAAATCTTCTGTTTATTTTATTCTGCTGGGATTTTAAAAGGTGTACACAGCAACGCATGAGCTGAGGTAACTTAGGGTTCCAGAGATGCCCCCCTTCATAATAATCCAGATGACATTAACTCAAAAAATAATAAGACAAAATGTTTTACAAACATTTTTGGTGACCGTCAAGCTGCTAAAAATGAAATACTTTTTTGTTGCACCATGATCTGAACTAAAAACACTACCATCACAGGAGGAGAGCTAGTCAAACATTTATTTTGTTTTATATAAACCCAATCATCTTTCATTTGAGTTATATTGTGAAAATTATTTAAATTACACAAGTAAAAATGCTTAATGTGTAAATATTTTCACATTATCTTTTTAAATAATACTCAGCCACATTTTGACTAAATTAATTTTTACTTTAATAAATTAAAGGTGATTTTTTTTAAAGTTTAATAGGGAGACATATTAAGTTAATTTTGAAAATAAATCGTAAAGTAATTGTTTCAGAAACAACAGAAATCCATTTACTAATATTTGCATAATTGGAGTAAATTCTCTAATGGACATGTCTTGCTTCAGTCCATAATTATGGTTGATTATAATCAAAACACATGCATACTAATGCTCTTAGTACTGCCTCTGCAGCCCCGCTGCCCTATAAGCTTTATGTAAATAAGTAATCAGGCAGGAAAGCTGAGGGAGATCTCACACGCTCCATGAGAAAGAGAGTTGAAACGAAAGAATGGGGAGAAAGCAGCAGAGAGGAAGAGGGAGGAGGGAGTTAGACTCGGGGCAAAGCTGCGAGAGGGCGAGTCAGGGTGTCCCCACAGGTCATGAATAAAAAATGAAAAGAATAATTTGGGGTTGTTCTCGACCTGGTACAGAACGTCACACCGAAGGTATCAAAGGGATTAAAAAAAAACACTGGATCACAACTCAATCGCTTTCCACTTTTGTTTTAACTCCTCTTATTTTCTACACACTCTTCTGCTGTCACAGGGAGACATGTTCATTGATGGGAACTGCTAAAAGGTGATAAAGTAAATTTGGATGTTCATTTATCTGTCTGTTAGCACAATATCGCACAAACTATTGAACCGTTCTTAATGAAACTCTCAGAAAATAATTACTGAAATTACATTAATATCTGAGTCCCTCCTGGGAGGAGTTCAATATAGAGTCGCTGCTCCTCCACATCGAGAGGAGCCAGTTGAGGTGGCTCGGGCAACTGGTTAGGATCCCTCCCTGGTGAGGTGTTTCACGCACGACCCACTGAGAGAAGACCCAGAGGAAGACCGAGGACACACTGGAGGGACTATGTTTCACGGCTGGCCTGGGAACTAGGGTTGGGCATAATCGTATCGTGCGTGATTAATCGTCAGAAAAACACTAATCGATTACTTTTTGGCATTAATCGATTAATACAATTAATGCCATCAGGCAGAGCCCACTCGGTGCTCCTGTCCGCTTCAAAAATAATGAACATTAAAAAAAAATTCTGTAATTTATTTATATATCAACACAATTTAAAATTTGATGTATAGCCTGAAGTCTGTAATTTTGACACAATTTGGAACAGATTTTTATGAAGAGCAAATCTTTCCCACTAAATTAGTCATGTGACCAGAATATAAGGGTGTCCAGGGACTCCAGGGCATTAATCGTCAAATTAATCGTTATCGGCTAAATACCACAATTAATCGCGATTAACTTTTTTGCCGATATTGCCCAACCCTACTGGGAACACCTTGGGATTCCCACGGACGAGCTGGCCCAAGTGGCTGGAGAGAGGGAAGTCTGGGTCTCTCTGCTTAAGCTGCTGCCCCCAAGACCTGACCCCGGATAAGAGGAAGAAAACGGATGGACGGACATTACCAGCTGATTAACATTTGGGGTCAACTTAAAGATGGCTGCCACGCCTGACCAATCTTTGCAAACACAGAAAGGACTCCAACTCAGTCAGTTTTTCCAAAATTTTTGCGGTAGTTGCTGAGCATCTTCCCCAGCTTACACCGTGAGCACTACAGATCGTGCAAAATCTGGTTTTTAGATTCATGGATGCTCAGGTACAACTGATCAGCTTTGGGAGTCAATATGAGTCAGAAATAGCCACCAGAGCTAATCAACCTTTGCAAACACATAAAAAGCTGTGACTCAGTCAATGTTTTGCACAGTGAGCTAAAACTGGGTGTGGTAGTAGCTGAGCGTTATCCCCAGCTCATTCTTTAAGTGCTGACAGATTTAAATTAAAAAACTCTAGCTTGAAAAGTTGTATGGGATGTGTATTGTTTGTTTGTTTGGTTGGTTGGTTGGTTGGTTGGTTTGATTTATTTATGTATTTATTTATTTATATGCAACCACAGAAACATGGTTGACTCATAGCAGTTGCTATGAGGAGTTTACAAAATGCAAATGAATCTGGGTATTATTTGTTTCTCTGTAGCCCCCTGCAAATCTGTGAGATATGTTATCAATTAAATCTCTGCTCCAACATGGACATAGATATGTTTTGAGAGCTTGTTCAAGCAATAAAACAGCAGATGAGAGTGGTTCTCAAAGCTCAAAAAGGCTAAAAGACTTTGTTATATTATCTGAAAGACCTACAATAAAATGTTGAATGTTAAGTTAGTTTTCTTTGCAGGATCTGAAGCACAAATGCTGCATAATTTGTCTGTTCGGCTGTAGGAGGTGATAAAAATGTCAAATGCACAATGCCAGCATACAGTAATCGAACCAGAGAGTCTCAAACAAAGCCACTGTTTTATCTCTTTACAACACTTATCTGGTTTAGTGACCTCTGCTGCCACCGGAGAATTTCCTGCAACAACTTCACCACAATGACAAATCCACCGTTAGGGACAAAATTTATTGATCAGATTGGCAAGCATTCATTTTTTTTTTTAGATTAACAAATTGATGTCAAAGACAAAAATGTGTGTATCCCTTACCTGATTAATAATAAAGAATTTTCAAAAACATAATGGTTGACTGTATCCTATGGGCAAAATAGGCTACAAACTATATTAATTTATTCTGAAAATACGTCTTACAACTTAAACTTATATTTATAATCAAATGTGACGAATACTTGTTTTTTTTTTTTTCATTAAAGAAGTGCTAATGAAAGAGGATGAAAACATTAAAACAACCTCAACAGCATTTATAACTAAAATGTTTCTTGAGCATTGGTCATGATTAGTAGGAGGTTTGGACCCAACACAAAGAGCCCAAAATT
>JAUBOC010000160.1:15976773-15986945 GCA_032275365.1 Anablepsoides cearensis | reverse complement strand
GCTCAAATGATCAGAATGTATAAAATACAAAACTGCATCTAATATTCAATTAATCAGTTACAAAATTTCCTTCAATAGCTTGCCTTTTTATTCCTTTAGTTTTTAAGAAATTGCACATAAATATACACTACTAAATTGTAGATTAGTTTTTTCTGCTAATTTACTCCATTGGGTGCAGGAAGCCCTTCAACAAAGGTTAATCTGCAGTTCTGCACAGTTTGCTGATTCAATTCAACCATAACCCCTGTGATGAAACTTATTTTTGCTTTTTTAACAACCACTAAATCTGAGCCAAGTCTGCAAAAAGTCCCTATCTTGTAATGTTGACTTTTTAAGTGTCAGAGCTACAGACGGTTTGTGGGACAAGAAAGGGAAATGTGCAGTCCCATCTAAGTAGAGACATAATCATTCTATGCAGATGACTTAACGTTGTTAACTTATTTTCCTGTTGATTGTGCAGGTACAGCCTTCTTGCATGTGGGGGGTGTTTCTCTCCTACTCTCTTCCTCTCACTCTCTGACTGCCGCTGTTATCGAGCTGCTGGGACTGCAGCTGTAGGTGATATGACAGCTAATTAGCTGAATTATCAGTGACCCCGTTAACAAGCTCATCATTTAAAGCTGCACTTCTCCTCTGAGAGTCCAGCAGTCCTGCTTAGAGCCCAGAATGTGGAGAAGAGGAGGACAAAAAAAAAAGAGAAAAGCAGAACGATACACAAAAAAGAAGTGATTAAAATATTTCCAGTAGGAAGAAATGTAGCACAGTAAAGAATCTGTTGCCGTGAACTGGCGATTGAGAGAGCGAGTCGCTCACAAAGGGAACTAAGAGGACCCATAAAAAAGCAGAAGAAAATAGAGCAGTTCGTTGATGACGGCTTTTTCTGGGCGAGCATTTTCCAGGAAAAGAGAAAAAAAAACAGAGAGAGAGAGAGAGAGCAATAGAGTAATGAGGAAAAAAGGCTATGAATCAGCCAATGTAATGATTTGAGTGTAAATGAGGACAGACAGCCATGGTCCTCCTGTGCTGTTCTCACCTCAGAGTCTCAGAAAGCCTACAGCATACAGATGGCACTGTTAATTACACACACTGCAAACAGAGAGGGTCAGTTCTTGCTTCCTCCCATCGCATAACCAATTTCAAGATGATGCAATTTTGGGTGAGTAAGTAACTGTGTGAGCAATCTCTTCTCCTGCCTCTTTGTTATGTATCTCTTTGGCTGCTGAAACTGTCTCTTTCATCTGAGAAATAATAATAAAAAAGCAACTTTTAGGACACTGCAGCAGTTAAATGTCTCATTAGTGTCCGATCGGACAGAGAAACAGCATCTGTGCACAGCTGCACAAAGGCCTTTACAATCGTGGAAACATGCAATAATCATGAAAAGATTTTTGAAATAAGAAAAGTAACAAATGTTATCATCTTATAGACTTATTTTTTTTTATTGGTGTGATGCTCTGTTTTTTAAATACATCTTGTTTTTCTTGTCCCGTTTTGTCAAAGCAGAAATGAGTATCAAGATTGTATTACTCTGACAAAACAAAAGCAAATAATGTGTAAGTTGGCATTTGTGGAACAAGCAGGAAATGTAGTTTAAATGTACAGAGGCCACATCATCAGTGTTAGTTTTATTAGAAATATAAGAAACAAGCAAACCAAAATAAAAATACCTTTTTTTAATAAAAACAGAAATCCATTCAGTGCCATTCATTGGGCAAACTGTCAGATTTTATATAACAGAAAAGAGACAATAAAACCAAAATCTAGGACAGCATCACTGAGAATTTACTCAAACTTTGTTCCCATAATAAGTATGCTTCAGTGTTATGGCCAAAAGTACAGAATAAAAATACAACCAACAATAGGCTGAAACTTTTAGAAGTGTGACTGAAACAATGGCAAAAGAGAAAACTTAAGGGGTGATGGTTATATCAAATACAAATTATTCATGTACCAGTAACCCATTTAGTTACATAACACTGGTGATTATGTATACGTAACTGCGCTTGTCAGCTCTGAGAAAAGTCGAGAAAATTTACAGAAAAACGACGATTGCTTGGATGAAATGAAACCTCAAGCTTATTCTCTCTTTTTGACTGTTTATGGGCACATTATACAGCCATATTAGCAGGATGTACTTGTGAACGTAGCCTACAGCACAGTGTGACTGTGTGCTTTAAAACACAGACCTGAGCTCATCAGCTAGGATTTGGTGCAAAATGCTCTGCAGCCACAAAAACACCTCAGAATTCACCCAAAAGTAACTCATGCCACCATAATAATGACAAACACTGTCAGGCAGCAATAATGGTGCAGTACTGAATGTTCAGTGAGTTAAAGAACATCTTAAACCAGTAAAAACGGCATAAAGTGGGTTTGTGTTATCTGATTCTGCACAGATGTTATGAATATTAATAATTATTAAAAATGTTTTAATGTAAAATATGCAATACAAAACTAAACATTTAAAATACTGATTGTTTAATAAAAAACTTGCATGTTAGGTGTAGAGCTGCACACTATAGACATTTGAGACAATTACTTTATCCATCCATCTATTTTTTAACAGGGGGCAGTTACCAGTTATTATGAGAGAGGTGGGGTACACACAGAACAAGTCGCAGGTCTATTGCTGGGTCATGTCAAAACAAACAACTGTTCACACTCTCACACCAAGAGACAGTTTAGACATACTAAATAGTAGATGGAGGTACTTTTTTTACTACTAATCAATCAAAAAAAATATTTTAAACAAAAAAAAAAGTATGTTTCAATCAAAGTAAAATCCAACCAAAAAATAATTTCAACCAAACCAAAAAGATAATTCAATTAAAATAATGTGGCATGGAGATCCATACTGTAGCTGGTGGTGACTCCAGACATTGCTAACAGTTGCTAACAGACAGACAGCAGAGTTTTCCGGGTCTGCTCAGATATGTTTCAAACTTTAATCAGCTGATCTCTGTTGTGCATTAAACATTTACTAAGGCTTTCATGTATTTTTTGTTTGGTTTACTTGATGATTGGAGAGGGGAATAAATCTTAGAAAAACAAAATCCAACTATTAAACCAGCTGTGCGATTTGGCTCAAATTTCTGTCAGCCGTAGCTCTTAAGTGATAAGATTTCCCTGAAAGGTTCATCAAAATCCGAGGTGGATTTATTTAATTTTATTTATTTTCATATTTTACAGACAACGGAGCCCTTCAACAGAGGTTAGCCTCCTCGGCCCTCCTGTCCCCTCTTCTGTTGTCCAGGAAAAGAGTATTCAAGAACCACCTGGAGAAGACCTCCGTGCGGGTTGCTCTCCGTCACCGTCCAGAGTGCTTCTTCTGCGGCATGACTGCAACAAAACTACCCAGTTGCCTTCTCAAGCTTATATCTCAAAAAGTTCCACAACAAATTTATATAAAACTTTCAGGAAATGTTCACTACACCACAGAGAGCAACTGATTAAAGGTTAAAACATTTTGGACCACAAGTGGCGCGCAGATCTGATAATCAACATCTGATAACTGCTTCTTTGTCAGGTTGAAATGATTTTTTTTTTAGGTTTAGGTAGCTTTTTTTTTGTTTGGCTTAAATTTATTTATTTATTTTTTTGATTAAAATATTTTCGATTGAAATGTCTTTTTCGGATTAAAATGACTTTTTTATTTGATTGAAAAACTAAAAACACAAAATTACCTCCACAATAGTCTAGAATGCATGTACTGTATTTGGTCAAAGGCACGAAACCACCATACCCAGAGAAAACTCATGGTTGCATAAAGAGAACGTGCAAACTTCACTCAGAGAGGTCCCCGGCTGGGATGTGAGCCTTTGAGGCAACAGTTCCACCAACTGCGCTACAGTGCACTCTGCATTCAACTTTTAAACAACAAATACTGTATGTTACTTACAGATGATCACCATTTCTACAGATTTTTAACTACATTTTGCCAACAGACACTACAAAACAAAAAAAAGCTTTGTTATCAAAATACATACAATTCCCCTTTACATTGAGTCATTTGACTAGTGAAATTGAACAAATAGAAAGATCTCTAGATAGCAGAATTAGCAGCAGCACAATTATCTGTACTCAAAGCACAAGAAGCTCAAGAAATATCAATGAAGTATTTCTCCCTTGAAGTAAAGTGAAACTGCAAGTGGACGAGTAGAGTGAGCTACAAGTTGTAGCTCCCCCCCTAGCTCCTTCCATGTGGGTGGTTCCATTTCCCTTCAAACTCGGGTCTTCTACCAGGGGCCTGGGAGTTTGAAGGTTTTGTTTAGCATTTTAACTGTTCCTTTGACTGCAGTGATCTGAACAGAGATCTCTGAGGTTGTTTCTGGGATCATTTGGAGCCACTTTTCCAATTTTGGGGTCACAGCACCAAGTGCTCCAACTGGAACTACTGATGCTTTGATTCTCCACACTGTCTGCATTTCCTCTTTCAACCCTTGGTATTTTACAAGCTTCTCATGCTCCTTCTTCCAAATGCACAGTCACTTGATATTGCTACATCTATCACCACTGCCTGCTTGTCTTGCTTGTCGACCACCACATTGTCCAGTACAGCCATCACGTGTTTGGTGGTTTGGATCTTACTTAGCCTGTCCATTCTACATTACTCGTGGTGGCATCTCCAACTTTGACTGTGGGACATCCAGTCACAGATGTTCTTGTATTTTATTCCAGCCACCTGGCTATGGTGCTCCATGTATGCTTTAAATGCCTGCTATCATGTGTTGGACTGTCTCAGGGACATCTTTGCACAGCCTGCATCTTGGGTCTTTTCTTGTAGGGTAGACCCCAGGCTCTATTCCTCCTTTACTGTCCTTATTAGTGGCTTTGCCCTTCCCATGTTCTCTTCCACCTGCTCCCTATTCTCACTGCTGATTGTAATGTCAATCAAATGCAAAAAATTACTTTTCCCGCACTAAAAATAAAGAAAAAATGGGCACATTGTTTTTTTTTATGTGTGGGAGTTGCAGTGCCTGAGCATGTGTAATTTTCAACAATTATGTTACTATTCTTCCCCTCCTGTCATCTCATCCCATGTTCTATCCATGTAACATCTCACTGGGAGCCAAAACCTCCTTGACATTTTGCCAAGCGTCAAGCTGTATCCAAGGAGTAATAACAGGGATTTGTCTATGTGGAGTTCACAATACAAGAGCTAAAGTGATGGCTCTGAACAAAGCAAGCGCCCATCCCTTCCATCTCAGGGCTGCAGATAGAGATGTGAGAAGCTTCCAACTGACCTACTGTATTTTGGATCAGATGACATGAAGTGGCAGTAGATTATCCTCTCCTGTCATTCCATTTAATGCTCAGATACACAGGGAGTGTGTGCAAACGCTGCAATATGCTGAATGCTTTAAGGCTGCATGGCTGCACCTGATGAAACTGTTTGTGATCCATTGTTGCCAGAAATTTGGCTGAGGAGTAAATTTGTTCTTTCACCACGGCAAAATATTTGCAGTCCCTAAAACAAAATCATAATTAGGCAAACCCATAACAGCTATTTGAGCTGGAAATTTCCAGTTTTGCATTAATCTGAAAAGGATACTTTTAGCTACAAAATCAATGTAAACATCCAGCTGGAGTTCTGTGATTCTTTGTTGAAATACACTTATCATTTCCATATAATTTGCTGCTGTTGTGTTGCCTCTTCTTAACTCACTTTTAGACTCAGCTGTGCTCCAGCTGATAGTCATTATCAGGCTCTGAAAAAAGACACAACATGCTCACTAAACATATCTGTCACTATTGCAGGGCTTTTAACTGAAACAAATGGATAAACTGGATGAATTGATTATGCGATGATTCTATAGAATTACTACATTGTACATCAAATGTAACAAACCAGAGAGAACTCAAAAACTCAGACAAACATAGAAAGCATTTTAACAGATATGTTATGTAAAGGAGATCGTTGGAGCTGAAAACCTCAGATAGAACTGAAAGGAAAACTGAGCAGTTCTGAGCTGGTGATGACGTTACAACATTTAAATGGTAAATGGCTAAATGGTAAATAACTTGTACTTTTATCTTTATCAAATCCCTACAAACTTTAAAACACTACATTTCAATCATTCACCCATTCATGCACACATTCACAAACTATGTTTACATTGACATAAGTAATCGGATTAAATCGAGAAGAAAACTGTGGCTCAATGCACTTCGCCGTTGTAACTTAATTTTTTTCTGTCATGACTTCATTCCGATGAAAAACAGTAAAATGTGTAATCAGCATTTTGTTTCTGGCATGGAAATGAATGATCTGAACTCTGTGGATTACATTACTATGCTAAATCTTGGATATGTAAGGATTACGTTCCTACGCCACATCTTGGATATGCAAAACATACAAAAGAGAAAACAACCTCACACAGAAAAAGAGCATGCTACTGGACAGATGTGAAGAAATACCATGTCAGTTAAATGTCATCAAAACACATATTTGTGTGTGTGTTTGTGAAGTTAACCATCCATGAATGTGTGTCTCTAAGCATACACAATAATGTGATAGCTAAGCAGTAAACACCAGTAAACGCCATAGCTCTCACTGACTTAAACGTTCTTGTTTCGGTGATCGTCTTCTTTAACATGATGGTACCCCTCAACAGTGGCTTCACAATGACAGCCTGTCAGATCTGCGCCACACTTTTCAGAGATTTTGTCCGTTGGTTGTCCACAATTTTCTGAAACCAAGCGTTACATCTCAGCATCATCACCTTGGTCTTTCAATTTTTCATTCCCCCCTACATCCGATTTTTGCAGGCACGTAGCATTTCGCCATCCAATTAAATGTACATTTTATGCGTGCTGTGGAATGTCCAAAAGGTTCTCACTTGCTGGTAGCTTAAAGTCATCCATATATTTTGAGCGCTAACAGATTGTGCAAGACCTTTTTTAAATCTTCAGAAGCAAGACAATGGATGATAAGCATACCTTCAAGAGGTTTTTGCTGGTCTCAGACACCAGTGAGACTGCAATGGATAATTCGCCTATTTTCTTGCAAATTTCACAGTCTACGTTAAATAATTCACAAACAGTACTTGTGCTATCTCCAAAACCACTGAAGTGGTGATTCTTTCTAAATGTAATCAAGATGAATATAATTTTCCAGGTAACTGGGTGTTTGGTTTAGGAGCAAATGTGTCCTCTAAACATTTTATAGAGTCAACATTATGATGACCTAAGCGGGCACTTCATTAGGGCTCTGCCACTTGTTTGACTAACCTCAGATTCGTATAGGCAAAAACACACACACCCATGCTTGATAACACACATTCTGCTGTGACTAGAAAGAGGTCACACTTGTATTCTTGTATGCACATGTTGTCAAGCACCGACTATCTTGTCTGACTATCAGAAGTAGTTTCCCGCGCTGCTGCACTTCCAACAGATGGCCATTATCATACTGATACACCGTGCAACTCATGTCAGGGACCCTGTTCATTTCAGCACTACAGTAGGAAATATATGCTCTCCTTGTAACGCATATTAAATGCTTTAAATCTTCCCCCCCATAACAGTAAAAGTATATGTTAAAAAAAGGCTGCAGTGTTTATGAGCCGGCAGCATTAGAGGGAGTTTAAAGGCTTCTTTTTCAGCAAAACGGGAAACTTCCTCAGCTTCAAAATCTTCCTCATCACTTAAATGGGATTGAAGGCAGTGAGGCCTTCATAAAGCTTTGTAGTCTTTGATCTCATAGGAGCACAAAACTCAGACGTTTCTGTGTAGCTATGAGCTCTGACAGGATATAAAAGAACAAAAAGAAAGAAAGAGGAACAGGAAAACAGAATAATAAGAAAATAAATACTACTTCAGCTGTGTGCAACTCTGAGGCCCCAAAACAGTTTGAAATTTGATTTCAAAAGCATAAATGGAAATCTTGCAATCACAAAGGGTGTACTTCTACCACACCGATCTCTTCATATGATCATTTTGCCTGCAAGGAGGAAGTGGCGAATTGGTCAGCAATCATTCATAAGCCCCCTCATACATTCTTCCTTTAAGCGGGGCGTTGGCAGAAAACTCCGGGCATTTGGCCAGGCCACAGATGGTGCAACACAGACAACACACACAAATATACACATGAATTGCCTGAGGGAAACACACTGCAAACACCATATGTACGCCTTTAAAACTTATCGCGCCACTGCTGAACTACTAACTCACGAAAACTGTCCGCGTAAAAGTCAACGATCATATTGAGGTGGTCGTAACCTTTAGGCGTCTAACTGCCATTTTCAAGATAATTGCTGTGTTGACAGCTTTGAATATGAACTATTTGTTTTTTTACTCTTAAAGAAATAGTTTGATTCATTTCATCAAAGAAGGCAACCTTTTTCACTCTAGCTTTATAAAAGTCTAAAACTTGAATTTTGTTTGATCTAAATTGATAGAACGTTTTGAAAGGTACAAAATTTATGAACAGTGTTGTCTTAACTGTTCTAGAGAGATCTCATAACCTCTACAAAGATCAGGGATGTCAAACTCATTTTCACAGAGGACCACGTGAGCATTATGGAAGCCAAATTCAAAGGGCCAGGTGGTTTTTTGTGTATAGAAACAGCGTTTTAACATGAAAAGCCCCTTTGCCACTCGCATGCCTATGCGGTTCCCCTCGGTTTAGCCTCGGCCAAATGTGTCTCCTTTTCTGTTTCTAACTGAGCACAACGGTGCACTTCAGAACCACCACTTAGGTGGTTTATGAGGGTAATACTGCGTTCACACTGAACATGATTTCAGCGTCAGGAGTGTCGGGCTTGCATGCAAAGTCTAGGGTGGACGCGCGTCAAGCAGTGTCGGGAAGTGCTGCAGCGTTATTAGAGCAGCGCGATTTGAGCGATTTCAGTTGGAAAATCTGAACTTTTGCAGCTCGATGCGGTGCATCAACCAATCAGAGAGACTCCATTGTGTGACGTAGTGACTCATTTTCCGACGTGACAGTTTCCTGAATGATGTCCGCACTAACCTGAAACAGATGGGCAGGAGCTCTTTTGCTGAAACTGAGTGCCTGTAGTCGGTGTCTTGGCAAGAGAGATCGGCACCAATGTGGTTCAGCGGCTCATCAAACTGGACCCGGGACAAAAATTAGTTCTGAAAGCGAGCCTTGAGTCAGCTCGCAGCTACTGTATGATGAAACTCACCAAACTTAGATCGTCTCTGAAATATCTGGTAATTATGAATTAATTATCTGATGAAAACAATGTTCTAATGCTGTCTGTAAATAAAAAAAAACACTTTCTTAATTTTATCTGACATTAAACAGAGACCGACAGAGAAAGAGAGACCGGCAGAGAAGGAGGGGTTCAGGCTCTCGATGCGCTAGATGAACGTCAAGCACTTCAAGAGCAATTTTGACTCACATCTGACCTCAAAGTGCACAAGCATCCAACTTGAAGCATTGGACGCGATTTTGGCGCTTAAATTGCATTCGGTGTGAATGCAGCATTAAATCGCAAACTGCACGTTTTATAATTTTGAGGTCAGCAGAATTTTGCCCGTGGATTAGCTCTTGGATTGAGTGACAGAGGAAAGGCGTTACTTGAGCAAACTTATCCTGCAAACTTTCTCCTGATGAGAGTCTCTTTTGTTTTGGAATCTGAGCGTGAGATACAATAACATGGTAAGATAAAATAAGATAAAATAATCCTTTATTAGTCCCACAAAATAAATTTAGGTTGTCACGGCAGGAAGTGGACAGCACAGAAATCAGAGCATGCCGACTGCTGGTTACTTTTGAACCCTGTACACCTCAGTTGTGGGATGCCATCATTGCGTGGGTAAAATAATCAACATGCAATATGAGAGATGCAGTTTATGGTAAATGCTGGCTTTAAGACAGTATATGCTTATTTTTCACGGGTCATATAAAATGGTGTGGCGGGCCACATTTGGACCACAGGCCATGAGTTTGACACGTTTCAACTTGTGAGTTCATCACTAACATGGGACACCCTCTTTTCTGACAGTTTCCTTGCGGACAATACGTGGCATCTCACTTATCTGGAAAAAGATGAATAGTTTGTGTTATGGCTTCATGAGACCCCTTTCAAACTGAACAATGACCCACTGTGCAGTCCACAACATACAGTTGGGAAAATAAGTATTCAGTCAGTCACCAATTGTGCAAGTTCTCCCACTTAAAAAGATGAGAGAGGCCTGTAATTGAC
>JAUBOC010000160.1:15957440-15968078 GCA_032275365.1 Anablepsoides cearensis | reverse complement strand
TTTACTCGCCTCATGACTGTTAAAGTCAAGAGAAACAGAAAATTTAATCAGACTTAGAATATGGGTCTTGAAAAAAAATTTTTTCCCTCCTTGCCTTTCAGGGCTTCCGTACTTGATTGACCTTGATCTTGAAACTACCATTTTGAAAGCAGATATGGGCTTATCAAAGTTGAAAACTCGATCGTAAAACCAAAACTAGAATGTAGAAAATCCATAAATGCTGGTGTTTTTTTTAAATTCTGGACCTGAATTTAGAAGTTCAAGTCATGAAAGAAATGTCTGTCAGTTTGATCAATTTAAAAAACAGATATTATGACCACATCATTTAGGCTAAAAAGAACATCTTTCCTGATAATATAATTTTAATTGTCTTACATATTCTTTTATACCTTAAAATAATTATCTTTAGAGTTGGTCTCTAGAGCTGCACCACTAGGTGCCCTTTGCCTTTCTCAAACACAGACCAAATGTGTTTTTCCCTTCAAGCTAATTTTTGTTCACTTACTGTCTGAATCATCTTTTACTATGCTGTAGTTAAAAGATAATTAGCACAATTAGCTTTATTTGTAGTTAGTCATTGAAAGTCTTTCCTCTGACCAGGCCACTCAATGTACATTTCTGCTTCTCCTTTCTGATGCATAGAAACTAAACAGATGTAGTCATTGTTCAGTTTATGTAAGTAAAGGATGGAGCAATCATCTGCTGACCCTGCAGCTAATTTAACACTCTTTTACAATAAAAGCCTTGAAATGGTTTGTTTAGAGGTGCTGAATTAACTAAAGTGAAAATTACATAGCAACAGGGTTTATTACAGCTTTAATGGCACACCAAATGACAGTTGGTTGAAAAATTATGTTTTTTTAACTCTCTGTATGTTCAGACGGATAAAAAAAAACTGTTTATAGTTATGGCACTTTTTATGATGTTGTCCTTGTTTTGTCACAGGGTTACACAACAGTTATCTCCCACTGTGCAACTGAAAAAAAAAAGATTCAAACACAAAAAAACATAAACATATTATGACCCAGTACATCGGAAATGAGTTAATTTGTTGTCCAACTGTTTCCTGTTTCTGTGAAAAATGTCCATTATTTTGATAATAAGCCACACAAAAAGAAGGATATATTTCAGAGGAGCATAAAGTACTTACTGTGCATTAATTGCCTAGATACCCCCCCCCCCCCCACACACACACACACTTAAAGAAAAAAAAAACAATTTCATGCTCATTTGCTTATCCTAATACATCTGGACCTGAGAGTGTGGCTAAATGTGTTTTCAGAGACTTAAAATTAATTGACGAGTTGGAAACCCAACCAATAATTTACAGTTTTGAGTTTGCAACTTTTCAGTTATGCTTTTATTGCTGTCTTAAATCAGTCATAGTCACAAATCATGTTTTTTGGTCAGTAGTCTTTTCTGTTTACTGTTAAATTTAGTCTTTTTTGGTTTTATTTTCAGTTTTGTGATTCTTGTATTTGGTTTGTGTTCCTCTCTGTTTTCAGGTTGTCACCAGTCCATTACTCCCTGTACTTTCCACTCTCTGCTCCTCAGTCCTGCCCAGCCATGGAACAGGGAACACCTGTTCCCTGTTCCATTACTTCTCAGCTGAAGCCATCTCTCTATTAGCCAACTGTGCATTGTTAGTTCACATGCCACGTCCGGGGATGAACGCCAGTTTATACTGACTATGCTTGATTTATGGAAAAAAAAGTTTTATGGCAACAATACAAGTATACAACATTTAAAGGGTTGGATACTTTTGTTTAAGAGCATTGGAAGCTGCTGGAGGTAAGTGAGTTACATCACATCCAAAAATAAACAATCAATAGAAAATAATGCATAAAAGAAAAATATTAGTATAAAACACTTTACAGTTTTGGGTTTATTTGAGAATTATTTTATTCTTGTATGTGTACTCACAATAGTTTTGTTCATTTGCTAAACGGCTGCTACTTTTGTGTCTTTGCCCATTTGTAGGAAACAAAAAACTGCCACAATCACGTCTTATGGGTCATAATTGGATCAAAGCTGGTTTCAGAACAATATGGTTATTTATGACTGGACAGCAGGTGTTTGGAGGGATGATGACGCACCAGAAAAGGACAAACGCTGTCCTGACAACAGTGAACAGCTGCTCTGCACTGTGACGACTGTGTGCCCTACTAGAACTATAGACCTTGTTTGATACAACCATCACAGGTTTTGACAGCTGAACCAAAATCATTAATACAAGGACTTTGACTAAATGGTCTTACTAGAATAAGTAGGGGGAGGTGATATTTTTCAAATGACTGCAACATTTATCTGACTCAAATTAAATGTAAATTTATTGCAACAATTACTCTTCAGTGTATGACCAACGTTTAAAAGTGACATGATTAGGATAGAGATGAATGTGTGGAATGAAATGAATTGTGTGAAAAACTGCAAAGAATGATTCATTGTTGTTTGAGGTTCTATGGCACAAAAATAATTGTGACCACGTACAATGAAAGCCGTCATACTTTCTGTAATGCTCCATGTTTTCTGTTCTTCAGAGACACCATTAACTGAGGTTTTAAAAAAAATCTCCAATAGAACAGACAGACATAAATGCTAGTTTAATGGTCAACCATTACTGTTTACCATTAAGTGTTCTTCTTTATTCTAACTCACCCTCTCCTGTACTGAGCTGCAGTAACATGCAAATTTCCCCACTGTGGGATCAATAAAGTTTTATCTTATCTTATCTTAAGTAGGAAAAATTAATTACAACAATTCCTCATTTCTGGCTTTGAAGAGAACATTTTGATATTAAATACAGTACAATGTAAGCCAAGTAGAGTTTGGATGTGTGCACTCTGGAAATTTGAGAGAAAACCATAACTGCAATCACATAAAAAAGAGGATTCCATTGTGCTCTGTCCAAGATCTTGTCTTGCACCCTGAGTGGCTAAGCAGCTAATGACCTTCAGCTGTTTCCTGTGTCAGCTAATGAGATCCTCCAGTGTATTTTAGGCTGGGTGAAGCCTCTTCTCCCTGCTGGAACATTACCTCTTGTGTTTAGTTCTCAGTTTTATGTCAACCGTGTTCATCAGACCAAGCTTTTCTATTACCTTGGTAACCTCAGAAGTCTGTTTCCAGTGCCTGGTCCTTTGGTCCTTTGATTTCCTTCCTACAAGCCTCTGGCCTCCTTGGAATCCCCAGTGTCTAATTTTGAAGCCCAACTGTACTCATGGACAGTCCTGGAACCAGAGAAAACAAGTAAATCGCAATATTATGTCTCTTGTAACTGAAAAGTATTTACCTGGGAAAGACTCATACTCACTTTGTGTCCTCTAAAGATATCCCCATTTATTTTACTGTGGATCTCACTACTGTAAATAAATCACTTACCTTTATTATCCTGAGTGTTGAGTCTCACTTGGTTTTCAGTTTTTCTACTATGGGTTGTTGGAACATATGGCAAACATAACAAGAAAAGTATGTAGCTGTCAGTATACGTTCCTACCCTCACTTATGGGCTCAAACTTTGAGTAGTGACAGAAAGAACAAGAATGTGGATAAGGACAGTTGAAATGTGTTTTCTTTGCAGGGTAGCTGAACTCTCTCGGGATAATAATATTAAACACACACATTCTTATTTTGTATTATTTGTGACAAAACAACATTGGACTACACCAATTCTAAGGAAAAGCACAGAATATTTAACATGGCCATCATGCAGTGTGATGCTTAAGACAAGTGGGCAGGATGACAGAACAATAAGCTAATGTTAGCTTGTTGTTGGTAGCTCGCTACTGTAGTTGTTTAGGTAAACTCGTATGGAAAATAAGTCATAGTCTCTGCAAATGATTGATGTAAAGTTATTCTCATCTGTGTAACGTAGCCCCCAGGTCAGTGAACCAATTAATGATCAGCAATAGCTGATGTCAAATCAGGTCGAGAAGCTTGGAAGCACAGGTCTCCAGGTTCCAGTGCTCAAACTGGACCTGGGCTATAAGGGCTAATGTAAAAATGCTGAACCTGGTGTTGGGCTGTGTGGTGAAAAAATGCCTATTTCTCTCGACTGGCCTGGGAACAATTTGGAATCCTACCAGAAGAGGTGGCTGGGGGAAGAGAGGTCTGGGCCCCACTTCCCAAGCTACTGCCCCCACGACCTAACTGTAACAAGCAGAAGACAATGGATGGATGGATGGATGGATGGATGGATGGATGGATGGATGGATGGATAGATGATGTTTCTACTGTAAAGTATGTCTGAGCTATAGAGCTCTACAGAGGGCTGGGTTTTCTTATTTGTTTTCCGAAAATGTTATTGTCTATATATATTTGTTTCAACAAGTAACCTGTCCAGAGGACCTATGCACCTTTTTTTAAGCTTTTTTTTTAGAATGTTTTACCTGGATTATTGAGATGCATCTGGATGTACTGTCTAAATGGAAATTTTTAGTTTGTTGCAAATTTTGTCCATTAATGCACAATTTACTGCTACAAAAATCATAGCACACTAGTTTCTATTAAGTCACACTATTTTACGTAATGTTTTTGAGTTTTATGATGCTGCAGGAGAAGTAGCAATTAAAAACCAATTGTGACAAATATGAAATAATATTGGCGAGTACTTCAGTGTATATGCACTGGTACCCTTATGACAAAGACACTTACACAAGGCTTTACTGTGCAAGTTAAAAAAAGTAGTTGCATTTTATTTTTTATTAAACACTACTTTCTTTTTCAAATCTCATTTCCAAACAGCACCCATATAAACAGTTAAGTTTTGCACAAAGTGGCCTAACTAATCAAAAATAGTAAAGCAATAATAAAATGTAAGCTCATGCAGAAAGCTAATTCTTATCAGCAGATGTTCTGGAAAACTCTCATCCATGAATTGTACAGAGTGGTTGCTTAGTGATTATGAAGATTAGCAGCTCTCAGGCAAAGTTTCTTAGCAACAGAAGTGAAAGAGAGAGCAGGTATAAATGACTATTTATTCCTAAGAAGTCTTTTGTATTTCATCAAACCACAGTGAAATCTATATCAGAGTTTGCAATGCTCTTGTTAACGTTATGTTGAAAAAATGCATCCAGTCTTTGATTTTACTTTTTCAACATGCTTAGAGAAGAATAAAATATTAGCTTGGCATGTGAACACTTTTATCACACAGCAGTAAAGCAAAATTGTTATTATAAGAGGAATTTTATTTTTGGAAAGAATAAATACTCAACCTCTGCAGGTTTTGGGGGAGGAATGATCTGAGACTGATGAGTTTAAACATTTTAACCAATTATATTTTGTCTAGGCCATCTTTTTATGATAAATAAATGACCTGTTTTATTAAATAACTCACAAGAATAATTATGGTAGCTCAGTGGTCAGTGCTGTAGTCTTGTTTTCCTGACACGTTTTGAATCCAGATTCTGTTATAAAATGACATCTGGTGTAAAATATTTTACAAATTTTTCAGTCAAGTTTGCTCTTTGTAGCGGCCCTGCTGAAGGGAGCATCTGAAAGACAAAAACCTCCTGCATCGAAATGTTCCTATAGTTCTTCACTTGCTTGTTCTTTGTCTGATTGCATGTTATTCCCTGCTTTGCGTTGTCATGGACACCGTGGCTGACATGAGGGATCAACACACACCTCAACTCTGGGTTGTGTTTAAATTTAACTTAGCTGAGTTAAGCTAGCAGATGGTTTTGTATGCATGAATTCTGACAGTGAAAAACCACTGGAGGCAAACAAAGGCAAACATGCCCTAGTTGTCACTGTTGGAGTCTGATGTTTGCAAGAAAGAGAACTTCTTGTCTGTTGCCAAATATTACATGACAAACATGACTTTTGGACAAGAAGTCCGTTCTTTTTTCATCTCATTTGCATTTTTGATTACAGGGCGTAGTAGAAGAATTTTGGAAACAAACAAAATTGACAACTAATCATTCAAAGCTAGTCATTTTGATTCTTAACACTGTAAAGGATCAATTATCAATTGAGCCCCTTTTTTCACTTTGCCACAAAAACAGGTTTCGCCTTGTCGTCTTATATTGGTTTTAAAGGTAATACACAAAAAACAAAAATAATAAGGCCACATAGATGCATGTTTTTTGTAAGATAAGACATTTTCTCTGCTTGAAAAAATAACTCAAATACTGCATTAAGCATTTGTTCAAAAATATTCTTCAGTAGAAGATTCCGACTCTTCTTCCAGGTTGTGCACCTATTAGACATCTTCCTTACCCACTTTTCACCTAAAAAAAAGATAAAATATTGTCCAAATTGTAGGTGCAGATTGTAATGTTAAAATTATATGATTAGTTTGCATTTAATAGAAAGGTTTGCTGGTTCCAAAGGTATTGGAAATAATGATTTAGATTAAATATGTTTTGAATTGCATTAGCTTGATTGAAAATAGGAAAACACTAACAGAGTAAGATGTTTTTGCAGCTGTTTGTCTGTTAGCAAAATAATTCATGAACCACTGGTTTTAATAATACCTGACACATACTCTGAACATTACCAGGTTGTAAGGTCTTGCATAATGTGATTTTCACAAGTTAGCAAAAACGACCATAAAAAAATATTAGGAGGGTAAGTTGAATTCTTTCAAATAATTCTAGCAATAATCTAATAGTATATTATAAATATTATTATAATGGGGTGAAAATGGCTCAGGAGTTTGTCCTGGTTCAAACCCCTGCTCTGTCCACCACAGTGGTGTTCTTGGGCAGTGTCCTTCTTGGGCAGGACACTTTACCCACCTTGCCTGCTGGTGGTGGTCAGAGGTGAATGACAGCCTCGCCTCTGTAAGTCTGCCACAGGGCAGCTGTGGCTACAATGTAGCTTACCACCATCACTGTCTGAATGTGTGTATGAATGGGTGAATATCTGTAGCGTAAAGTGCTTTGAAGCTGATAAAGCACTATACGTTCAGGCCGTTTACAATAATTAGAATATTAAAACCTTCATTGCAATTTTTGAATTTACCATTATAGAATGAATTTGATTAAATACAATATAAATAATAACTTTATTTAAATTTAAATTTGGCTACAAACAATTTATTTAATATAATAAATTGATTTAATTAATTTTAAATGAACTAAATGCAACTTGATTTGGTCTGAACAAAAGTAGTTTTATGTGCAACACCCTGAGATGACTTGCAATGAAAATTAAGAATTTCAACAGTTTTCTAAAATCATCTTCTAAAGTTTTTTAGCTGTTGACTTCAACATTTTGAATATTATTTTATAAAGAATGCTTTCAACCCAACCATAAATGAATTTACATTTCAAGTTAATGTAGCAAAGCAAGAGCAAAATCTTTTATGCCAAGAAAAAACTGGAGGCTTTACTTCTAAAATGTTTTATTTTTTCAAATTTACAATTCTAGTAAAACGAAAAAGCAGGGAAATAAAGGTTTTTGTTAGACATTTTCAAATTTCCAATAAAATCCTTCAGGTTTTAGGAGGGATTTTTGGAACAAAGCCTTAGATCAGAATTGGTTCAGGGTATAAAAATATAGGTCCCACGGGCAACCAGTTATTAAACCACTGTGCCAGCCTTGAAGACAGGTCTATAAAGAGTTCATTTTCAGGTTCAAACTCTTGGACACTACAGTCACATTTTGACTGGACCCATAGACGAACTTCATATTACATGGGAAAGCACTTCCGCTGCAGCTCATGGGAGCTCTAAGCCCTTTTCTCTTTTCACAGGACACCTTTTAGGCTGGTAACTGGATTTCTTTTTGTTGGATCAATCCTGGAGAAAGGTCTTCTCAGAGACAAAAAATCTGATTAATACTTTGTCCATTCCTCCACACACTCAAAAGGCTAACACTAGAACCTGCCGACCCGGTAATAGGCCACTGTAATTAGAGAGCTCAGCTGATGATAGGCTCATAAAGCACAGCAGCAGCCTGAACGTACTGACCAATCTGTTGCTCCTGCTTTGGGTTCTAACATGGCAAAAAAGATTGTTTCTATTTATTTATTATTATACTTTTAATTTGCTTACTGTTATTTTTTCCTTTCTACAACTGTATGGCCTTTTCGTCACTACAGAAGCTGAGAGTAGTGGCTCTTTATTTTATAATGATTGCACATAAAGTTTGTGGGTGAACAGATAACTTTTGGGGGGATTTTTGTTCTGATTCAAATACATCAGATCTGTTGATTGGTGTGCCTTACACTTGCAGGGCGGTATTTATTTTAACGTTGATGTTTTAGCAGTTTAAAACAATAGTTCATTCTAAATATGGGGTCTTGAGAAATGTTATAAACAATCAACATCTTACCTGTTGCAGATAACTCTTTGAACAACCTCAGTGTGATGAAACAGAGAAAACCTTCTGTGCAGAAGGTTATGAATTATTTTAAGGCTGACACTGATGACCCAACTGATGGATGATTGTTTTGGTTTTTGGTATCACAAAGAAAGATGTCTTTGGGCCAAGCTAGATCACAATGGTAACAGAGGATGAACTACTTATACTGAGGAATAACATACTGCCTACATTAATATACGTATTATAACATAATAGAAACAGCAACTTCAAATCATAAATGGTGAGTTCAAATTAACCAAGTTGATAAATTAATACATTAAAAATGACAGCTCTGATCAATATGCGTTGTTTTTTTGTTAGGATTCTCTTTATTGCAGGAGGAGCTGGTGAGGGTGTTTTCTCTGCTGGGCAGGGTTAGCTGTTTTCTGTATGAGCTGATTAGTTTGGGTATTTAAGGCTGAGTTGAAACACTACTTTTTTGTTGATTTGTTTGTCGCCTCACAAACTCCTCATGTTCCCTCTGTGGGAGTTGTCTTACTGACTCCATGGTACATCTTGGCTGTTTTCCAATATTGTCATCTGGTGAGGAGCTCCTGTGGAGAACCTCTCAGCTCCTGGATTTTCCTCCTGCAGCACACAGAAGTCAGCTTGTCCTGTAAACCCCAACAGTGCTTACGTGTCCTGAATCCTGGAATATTTCTTGTCTTCTAAGACTTGAGACACACAAGGCCCAGTTACAAAACATTTTGCAAACTAGTTCAGGTGTTGAAATTTACCTGTATTCACCAGTGAAAACCCCAATTCCATTTCCAAACTTCTACAGATTAAAACAATCACTACTTCCTGCTCACTTCAAAATAAACCTCCTTTTACCTACTTGCGTTGGCCTGGATCTTGCCATGTTTGGGGCCTCTATTGCAAATGCAGCTTCCAGGAGCTGTTGCCTGAAGGTCATCGGTGCCTGTCGCGGTGGACTCCAGCAATGATGAAGGGCGTCAGGCTGAAGAAGGAGGCCTTCCAGACTTGACTTTCCTGGAGGACTCCTGAAGCAGCTGACAGGTGCAGGGTGGGAAAGAAGGTTTGCATCTTCTCTGGTTATGGGTGCAAAAACTCGAGAGAGTGTGTTCTAACTATTGTGGGATCACACTTATCACCCTCCCAGACTTCCAGAAAGTTTACTCCAGGGTGTTGGAAGGGAGACTCTAATCGATTGTTGAATCTCAGATTCAAGAGGAGCAGTGTGGCTTTTGACCTGGGCATGGAACAGTGGACCAGATCTTTACCATTGTAGAGTTGCTAAGGGGGTCATGGGAGTTTGCCTCTCCAGTCTACATGTGTTTTGTGGACTTGAAGAAGGATAATGACCATTTTCCTCTGGGAATTCTGTGGGGGGTGTTTTGGGAGTATGGAGTGTCTGGGTTGCTACTAAGAGCAATCCAGTCCCTATATAAACAAAGCAGGAGCTGCGTTCACATTCTTGGCACAAAGTGGAGCTTGTTCTCTGTGCGTGTTGGACTCCGCCAGGGCTGTCCCTTGTCTCTGATCCTGTTTGTAGTGTTTATGGACAGGATCTCAAGGCGCAGTCGTGGAGAGGAGGGTGTCTGGTTTGGGGACCACAGAGGTCTCATCTCTGCTGTATGCAGATGATGTGGTTCTGTTGTCGTCTTCAGCTCAAGACCTTCAGCATGCCCTGGGGCGGTTCACAGCCGAGTGTGAAGCGGCTGGGATGAAAGTCAGTTCCTTTAAGTCTGAGGCCATGGTTCTCGACCGGAAAAAGGGTGGAATGCCCCCTCCGAGTTGGGGGAGAGTCTCTGTCTCAAGTGGAGGAGTTTAAGTATCTGGGTGTCTTGTTCATGAATGATGGTAGGATGGAGCTGAAGATGGATCGACGGATTGGGGCCTCATCCTCAGTAATGAGGACGTTACTTCGGTCAGTCGTGGTGAAGAAAGAGCTGAGTCGAAAGGCAAAGCTTTATATTTACTGGTCTGTCTTCATTCCAACCCTCACCTATATGGTCATGAGGCGTGGATCATGACCGAAAGAACAAGATCCCGGATACAGGCAGCCGAAATGAGCTTTCTTTTTAGGGTGGCTGGGCTCAGCCTTAGAGATAGGGTGAGGTGCTCTGTCATCTGGGGGGAGCTCAGAGTAGAGCCGCTGCTCCTCCACATCAAAAGGAGTCAATTGAGGTGGTTCAGGCATCTGATTAGGATGCCTCCTGCACGTCCCACTGGGAGGAGGCCCCGGGGAAGACCCAGGACTCGCTGGAAAGTGACACTGGGAGAGGGATTACTGGGTTTCTCTCCTGGACCTGTTGCCTCTGCGACCGACTACGTATAAGCGGTAGAAGATGGAGATGGATATATATA
>JAUBOC010000160.1:15838673-15851212 GCA_032275365.1 Anablepsoides cearensis | reverse complement strand
GGGAGAAATCCCAGACGGAGCAGTGAAGGGAAACTAGAATTGAGCGGAACTGCGTAGGAAGGCAAGGGCCAGGCTAGCTAAAATCAGGATCAATTGTGCATTTTTTTGCAAATGAGATTGATTGTTGATGTATAAATTCGGGGAGTCACTTTATTATAGCTATATATCCTTGTCTAATGGAATGTAAACAACATGAGTTGACAAACAGAAGGCAAATCATTGTTTGCACAAGAGCTAAACACATAAATCTGTGCATTCACTCGTCAAATGTAGCTCGGTTTGATTATGAGGGTCAGTGGTCTTCTTTACACACCGTTTGATTTAGATGAGAACTGAAATGTTTATGGAAGAGTTTGTTTTGTATCTCTGATCATGAATGAACTTTTGAATTAAAGATTTGTTTTCTAAATTTACAACAAAACATCTGCCAAGATAGTTGTATTTCAGGTATGCCATTTTTTATTTTCTTTAAAAACGCTATGAACAGTCCATCTTGGGACCAGAAGGTCAGAGGTTTAATTCCTTGCCATGCCCACATGTTGTAGTGTCGTTGAGCACTATTGTTGCCCACTGCTGTTGCCCACTGCTACCTTGGGTGTATCACCTGTGGGATGAGTCACATGCCGAGCACAAATGTCATCACTGGAACATGCACTGATGATAATATATAGTGCATTACATTGATGATGATAACATTATTATTATTATTATTATTATTATTATTATTATTATTATTATTATTATTATTATTAGCCATTATCAGTCCCATAGAATGGCTTCAGACTGACTTCAGACTGTGCCGCCTAGTGGGTTATCCGTTCCATACAATGGCTTCAGACTGTCAGCTGGTTAGTATGAGGCATAAAGTCACTAATCTGGTTAATATAAGGCATAAAGCCACTAAGTTTTTTATGCAATCTGGTTAATATGATGCATAAAACCACTAAGGTTTTTTTATGCTATCTGGTTAATATGAGGCATAAAGTCACTAAGGTTAATTGTAGAGAAAATGACATGGGCTACGATAAAGTAGACCGGAGGTAGAGCGGAAGTATATGGCACTGGTAACCAGTGGGGATACTGTCGGAACAGTCTTAGGCCATTCTATGGGACTGATAACCATTAATAACGTATATTTAATGGACTGATAACATCCAAACCGGCTGAATAAACCTGAGTGTGATGTTTAACATTGGAAATAAATGAATGAAGGTTCACTCCACAAATGTACATTGCCATTCTAAAAAAGCCCTTATATCCCTGATCATGTATTCAGTTCACTTTTTTAGCCCACTCCATCCCTTGCTCTTGTCATCAATAATTTAACCCCAGAGGTTTTAATCAAATTAGCTGAATTATTTGAAATCAGCGGAATGCCTGCTTTTCACTAATGGAGTGGTGCTTTTGGGCAGATGTTTTATTGAAAAGGAGGAGGTTTTAATTCACTTTAAATGTTTGATAAGTAGTGTTATATTAAGATTATAGGCAAACTGATTTCTTCCAGTTTTAGCGGTGCTGGTAGTTGTGGACGCTGTTGGAACAACTTTACAGCAAACATCAAATGCTCTTGAGCTTAAGTGCATTCCTTATTTCCACAGAATGGGAAATTTCTATTTCTGAAAGATTGAAAGAGACAGTAATGACCATAATTGCCTGACAAGGCCCATTCACATCCACAGCTCAATAACCTACTTGCTGTGTCTGCACCTCTCTACTGAATCTTGACTTTCATTTATATTCACACACTTGTGCACAGTGCTAACTATATCTCATAGTCTTTGTTCCTAAACACCCAGTCCTCCCACCACCAACATGAGTGTCATGTTTTTGTGGTCCCCCTGTGCATCATTGGCATGACATGACTGAGCAGGACACAGCTGTTGCTGAATCCAGCAAACTTGGGCATCGGTCCAGCCTTGCCGGCAGCTGGATTAGCAGTGCAGCTATTAGCATCTGAACTCCAGTAATGAGACAATATGACACGGATTATACCGTCTAAGGGCGAGTGGTGAGAGCTGACAGAAAGGAAGAGGCAAACTGGACAGCAGGGCAAAATGTGCAACCGGCTGTCAGGCAGGTGGGTATATCCAGGTAGGGTCTGGGATTACTGGATGTTGGGAAACAGAAAGAAGAAGCTCAAATGTGAACCAGCTTAAAGTTGCATAGTGGACAAAAAAAAAGGTGAAACAAAGTGGTAGATGAAACAGGATAATGTGCTCAGAGAAAAATCCTGATATAATGAAAAATAACAGCAGCATTTGTGAACACGTAAGAAGAAAAGGTATTGTTAGGTTGAGAACTACTGCATATTTTATTTTTAAAACCTTCCCATAAATAGACTGAGCTGTAGATTTGTCCCAGAGTGATATACAGATTTGACTTTAGATATTTTTGGTCAATTGTCGCTGTATTCGTAAATGTTTTTTTTTTTTTGTACATTTGACATTTGTTTGGTGGTGGTGGTGATAG
Organism: Anablepsoides cearensis; assembly: GCA_032275365.1. Lineage (NCBI taxonomy): Eukaryota > Metazoa > Chordata > Actinopteri > Cyprinodontiformes > Rivulidae > Anablepsoides > Anablepsoides cearensis. The sequence goes on along the minus strand of JAUBOC010000160.1, from coordinate 15,848,743 downwards.
GGGGGTATGTAAAATCAACTTTTTAAAAAATTATATTATGTTATAATGTCCCTCATCAAAAACATACACAGTTTTGCTCATTCATGCATGTTTGTGGAATCATTATATCTCCTTTGGTAGCCATGTGTCGGAAATGGTAGGAGGTTCTTAAAGGGGCAATATTGTGTTTTTCAGGCATATGTTTAAATTCTATACCATAATAAAGTAACTATGTCACCTTCAGCTGTTATTAAAAAGCTGTTTTTATGTTTAAATCAAAAATACACTTGACTTCTCATTGATTTCCATTTCTAAACGCCTTGAAATTGACCTCTGTCTCTTTAAGAACCTCCTTCCGATCCCGTCACGACCATTTCAGCACGTCATTACAACAGCTTCTCTCTGCTGTTTACAAGCTGGAGCATCGTAGCATGCTTTTTTGTGATGATAATTTAAAAAGCAGCAACATTGTACAAGATTGGTTTTGAACTTTTGCATCTCTGGATACTAGGGGTGCAACGATACAGAAAATTCACGATTCGGTTCGATATTTTAGTCTCACGGTTCAATATTTTTTCGATACAAAAAAGAGAAATTTCCATGCCCTTTTTAACTTGTAATTTATTTCAATTAAGTATGAACATTTGTTTAACCTCAAAAGTACAGTTTTTAAATGAAATGTTGCTGAAACAGAAAGTTTCTCAGTGGATCTGTGCTCCACAATACAGCCTAGGTGGAGTAATCGAACACAGATCCACTGATCCTTCAACACAAAGCATCTTCAGAATAATTTTTGAAAATTCTTTTTGTTCGATACAAGTGTGTATTGAACCTAAAGCACTGTTCAATACGGTTCGATACGGGTACATGTATTGTTGCACTCCTACTGGATACAAATGAAACTTTACTGTCGGACCAAAGAACCGTACGATTACAGAGAGGACAGCTGGTAAGATTATTTCAGTCTATTTTTTTCTTGGCTGCTCTGACAAGTGGTAATGGGGACTTAGCAGACATGGTTTTCACTGTGTGTTTGCTACTTGTTCCTGCCAATAGTCTTAAGGAGTTGCGGGGCGGGGCAGGCTGGGCTGGTGGGGGAGGTGTGCTCTGTGTTGAGGCAGTTCTAGTCCCAACCGATCATTTTTGCTCTCCTGCCTGGCTGCCTCAGGACACTACAGAATTTCTCAAACATGCTTGAAAGAGTCAAAGCAAGACTCTGGGCATGTTTTTGATGAGAGGATAACAATATAACTCATAAAAACTCATAAAAATTTATTTTACATGATATTGCCCCTTTAAAGAAACAGAGGCCAATTTGAAGGCATTTGGATAGGCTAGGATGCAATGTCACATTTATTTTTGATATATTCTATTTGGAGCGTCTGTGCCGGAGAAGTTACAGGCCTCATCCTGTAACCAGATAGTTGATTCCTCATGCCAGCTGTCTCAGTCATTGTGTCCTTTGGAAAGACACTTCACCCACCTTGATGGTGGTCAGAGGGTCTGGAGGTGCCGATGCATGGCAGCCCCACCTCAGTCAGTGTGCCCCAGGGCAGCTGTAGCCACAATGTAGCTTAGTACCATCAATGTGTAAATATCTGTGTGACTGGGTGAATGTTTGTAGTGTAAAGGGCTTTGGAGTCTGATAGGGCTTGATTTAGCTCTATATAAGTTCAGTCCATTTACGATATACAGCATTTTCATAACAACTGAAGGTAACACAGTTGCCTGATTGTGGTATAGAATTGAAGTGTGCCTGGAAAATACACAAAGCCCCCCTTTAATGTTAAAACCAAGTCACTGTTAATTTAAATAAGCAGCTTCAGTATTTGATTTAAACCTCACTCTGTAAAATCTTGATCTTATCATTTTTTAAATTGAATCATATGGATGTCCTTCTGTATTTCAGTTACACTTTGATAAACGCATTTTAACATTTTTCTTTGAAGTCAAACCCACGAAGAAAACACTCTGTAGATTTAAGGTAAGGTGTTGTTTCAAAGAGAAATTGATGAACACTTGCCTTTAATATCTTGGTTCAAAAACACCTCCTGGGTGTGAAGACCTTGAGTCCCCTCTTGGTGAACAGACTTTGTAGCAATAAATGCACTAATTATATGAACAATTATAGCAGCATAGGGAGGACCAGCTTGTTGCTAAGCAATAAACACAGTTCTAAGGGTCTTTTGTTAATTCTAAGTTTATTCTTTTTGTGATTTATGTTATTTATCCATCTCAACACTTTTATTTATTGTCAACCTTATTTTGATAAATGATGAAATGCATATAAAAATGTAGTAATTTTCAAATGATCTGAATCCTAGATTACTTTGCAAGGTTGACAGTCTAACATTGTTTTTGTAAATCTAAAAAACTTCACAAAAAAAAAGACATGACAAGTCATACAACCAGAGAACAGAAGAAGATAGAGAGCACTGAGTTTAAGTCCTAGCTATTAAATTCCTTGACAAAAAAAAAGTTTCTTTCAATAATCTTGTAGAAAGGTCCTACGTTGCTTTTATACACTTGATACTGTTTCTGATCCAGATCCTGAGCCTCTTCAGCATCATTTCACTTAGCAAAAACATTTTATTTGTAAACATTTTATTTTATGTTATGTCAAATGAATCATTTGTTAGTATTGTTATCTTATGTGTGGCTCAGTTTAGATGAAATTTAGGTTTTGAAATGCCTACAAAGATGCAGCACTTTACTTACGATGCAATGATAATTAAAATAAGACATTTGTAGTCCCGGTAAACCTAAGAGTACAAGATTAGAAATAGTGCAGTGTGATTGTTAATAGGCAGTATACGCAAGTATAAAGTATTGTTAACAATGATCTATTTTATCAAATTTCAACCAGTAGAACTTAGAACCAGTAAAGTGAGGTATTTCAAGTCCAATTATTTAGATTTGTGCAGTCATTGTGAACCAAAATCTAACATGATATATAAAATTAACTTTATACTGTATATTCAAAAACTTTTGTTCTTTATCAAGATTTAAAATTAGGAATAAGCCTCAGATCAGAAACAACACATAAAATATTACATCATCATTTACTGAAGAAACACTGAATCAAAATAGTTTTGTAGGTGTTACATTCTAACAAGCTTTAATTTTCTTAATCTTCCCCCCTCAAATTAGCAGTCATGAACTTTAGAATAGACTGACTGACAGACAAACCAGGGATAAAAAATTAAAATGACCAGTCTGAAAGTGACACAGTCTGCTCTAAGATTGGCAAACAACTTGAATTTTTATATTTCTAGGTAAGATATATAAAAAGGATTAGGGAATTGTATTTGATGGAAATGTTGTTGTACCCTTTCCGTTCTTATAAATGGTCACAGAAAAGGTATAACACTTATACATGTGAAGTCATGGTAAAAAGTCTTGATTGTCATGATTTGTCAGAGTTCCACAGTGAGATTTTGTTTTCTTTATGGTTATTTATAATGCATTTTATCTCTGCACAAAACCAAATGAGTCATTAACATAATGTATGTATGAAAAATTGTAAAAAAAAAAAAAAAGCTGTTTTTTTTCTTTCAAGAGAACCAGTGTTACATATTCCAAATTGGAAAATATCATTAGATAAAACAAACAAAAAAAGAAGATTTCTTCCCAGTGATATCCACTGTCAGGCTGGGTTGAAGCCCAAGCTAATCACCTGTCCAGTCATTCCAGACAAGCCAGCGGGCACTCACAGCCACTGGCCTGCTTTCCTGTGTCCCTCTGGGCTGAAGTGCCTGTCACAGGCCGAGCTGCATCCAGATACAATGCTCCATTACATCAATAATAGATAGTGGGATGAAGGAGGTAGGCCAAATCGGATGGGACAGCTCACTCAACAGGAGATGACAAGTCGCAATGATGAGGCGAAGGTGTGTGTTTTTGTGTGCACGTGTGCAGAGTGTGACTGCGCTCACAAACTTGTACATGTTGCATGAAACCGAGGTGCATGTGGAAGATAAGATGGCGAACGAACAAGGGACGGTGGAATACAGAGGGATGTTGACTTAGTGGGTTTCTGCTACGATGGCACCATTTCAGATCAGTCTGACCCAGTTTCCACAGAGCCCATACATTTTAGATAATCCCTAAGGAAAATGAGGTTTTCACAGTCTGCCTCTCTTGCGTGGTTTTACATCGTAGCATACAGCAGGTAGGGCCACGGACACAAAATGAAGCACTTAAACGTACAAGCTGAATCATGCACGGATGTGTTAAAGAGAGGATATTCATTTCGCTTCCTCTGTTAAACCGTCTTCCTTTGCTCCTTCCTCCTTTTCCTCCTCCCTTTCTCCGCCTTTTCCCCTTTGCACCAATTGAAGTGGTTATGTGGCTTTATGCGGCAGCCATTTAAATCATTACCTTTCCCACATTGATCCAGCCAGAAGGTAATTGGCTCAATCAAGAGAATTAAAAGCCAGGGTAAGATTAAATAATTCAACTTGCAGATCGAGTGAGGAGAGGGAAGACTAGAGAAAAGAGGATGGGAGGAGGGGAATAAGAGGAATGCCAATACTAACATAGAGAAAAATAAGAAAATGGGGTGAGTGAAGGGGAGTCAACTAATGGATCAAATAAAAATGAGGCAGAGTAAGTAGATTGAATAAAATATATCAAAGCATTATTATACATAAAATGATCAGCAGCTGCACCACAGCTGAACCTGGTAAAAAAAAAACATAGGAAAGTGATTTGACTGAGATTACACACCTGCAATCTTTTGTAGTAAAATAAAGATGTCCCATGATAATTTGCTCTAAAGATGCAATGCCTAATTGGTAATGATATCAAGTCACCAGTGTGACGTATCTGTCAGCCTTTCAACATACAAACTTAACTTTTGTTCTCAAAGCAGACCAATAGTACTGTGTCTGATTTTCACTGTGTTAGAAGGGTTTCTAATTAACATATAACTCAAATTGTAGAATTAAAGGTATGATGTTTAACTGCAAAACTGCAGAAATATTACTTAAATATTACTTAAGTCAAGCTAAAGACATTTTTTTGGTTAATAACTTGCTGTTTAATACTATTTGAACTTCTTCTGACCAAACATTGTTCATTTGTAACTGTGTAGTTTACTGATTTACTGAATGCATTTGCCCAATTTGTTGAATTTGACTAAGAAAATGTGGTGGAAATTTCACACAGATTTTTTTTCTTTCTTCGTAAAGCAATGTTCCCATGTCTGAACTTAGTCACCGTCCTTTTTTTAATGATTCAAATTCTTTTTGAGGTTGAATCTGATTCACTGAAACCACTCAAGGTGAATATGTCGTGGCCTCACTGTGTGTGTTTTTGCCTCTCAGTTAGCAAAATATCCCATGAATCAGTGAAGAGATTGTAATGAAATTCACAAAGTTGGATGTGCATAAATGACTTTTAAAGTCCGCTCAGTTCAATCTGGCTGCTACAGATAATTAAAACGGGCAAAACAAAATGGCTAAAACAATCAATTTTACTAAATACAGCTAAAGTTCGAAGTTGTAGTAGTCATCCACAATAGATTGTGAGAATTTGCACATTTTGCCAAGGTAGGACTAAAGTGGCTTTAACTCATTCTTAAATGTTCGATGATCTTATTATAAAACATTGAAACGTGGAGGTTATATGCATACCTTTAAGAAGTAGATATATGTTTTAGCTGCATGGATCAGACTAATTAGTTAATCTTTCAATTTTGTTATTTTTAGATGCGTTAACATATTAGATTAAAGCATTACAGCATATGGTATAGTTACTGATAGTCGGCAAATCAACCAGACAATACATTTGCGTAAGAAAATATAGAAATAAAACATTTGAAAAGAGTATTGCTTTAATATAATCTTTAATCATAGAATGATGCTGTTGTTGTTATATGAATCGTGCTCTTGGCCACAGGAAGTGAACTGGATTCAGATACAGATTTCGAGAATCACGCATGCACTGCAAAAATTACAGATGAGCGTAGCTGACAGTAGCATTAGCCGCAGGCTGAACAATGAGAGCAGCCGAAGGTAGGAACCATCTCCGCCTGACGTGTAGGAATGGAAGAAAAAGCATCAAGGGGAGGTTTATGAGAATATTAATCAAATGTTTATAGGCTTCAGTGTTTAATGGAATTGAGGTTGGGATGTTTTACTGCTGAAAGTTGCATTCCCTCCATAATCCTTGCTTTCACTGCTGAAATATTCATTGTTTTCATTTATTAATGTGGCAAGTGAGGAAGGTCAAGACCCGCTGCTGAAATTCACATGAATGTCAGACTTGCATTTGGAATTACAGATGAAAGGTTAGAGGGACAATTTCTGCCATCTCTTGCCTCCAAGCAACAACCGATTCGGAATCTTTTTTAGGTCATGCTCCATTCCATGGAAGCCTGGCTGCGCGGCTTCAGTGCGTCTTTGATTTCAGGTCGTTTCATTCCAACCAGCAGAGCTCTTTTTTTTTTCTTTTTTTTTTTGTTGCAAACACAAAATCAGTTTTAACTGGGCATATGCTTTCATGCAATCCAGTTCCTGCACGCGTATCTGCAATAGCCTCACAGGAGTTTTCCTGTCAACTTAACTGAAGCCCTGGCTATGTTTGCCAGTCTGTCAGCATTTTTTTTTTATGGGTCTCATCCTTACCAGTAAAAATAAGTCACATGAGCCGTGTTCCCCCCCGCTGTGTTCGCCTTGCTGCCGTGCATGCTGCTGCATGAAAAACTCGAGGGAAATGCCTTGAAAGCACCAACCGTGCTGAGAAGAACACAAAAGGCTAGATGAATATTAAGCTCAAATAAACAGCACACGGGCATGCAAACCTTGATAAGAAAGCAAGTGTGTATGTGTGGTGTATAAGTAGAGTCAAAAATAGAAACAAAGGTGCTTTTATAGATTTTTTTAAAATTAATTTTAATGAAGAAAATGCATTATCTTCATTAAAGCGATGGCAACTGTAATATTTTGATCAAATTCCTATTGGACGCATATGAAAACAGACTGTAAATGAAACATACTGTGTGCGGGATTACATGTGGGGATTTAAAGCGACAAAGGCACACTGCAAAAACTGTCTTTCTAACCAAGTTGTAAAATCTTATATCCAGCCAAAAAGTCTTTTTGATCTTGTTTTGAGATTGAAATACTTGATTTGACTCAATTTTTTTCTTATTTCAAGAATCTTACCAAGTAAAAATTTCTTGCTCCATTGGCAGAAATTTTTGACTTAATTTAAGTCAAATTTTCAGGCTAACAAGACAAATAATCTCACACATTCTGAAAACAAGATTAATATTCTTAAACAATCAGTTCTTGTTTAGTAAATCAGTCTCAAAACAAGATCAAATAGATTTTCTGGCTGATATAAGATTTTACAACTTGGTTAGAAATACATTTTTTGCAGTGCAATAATAAATATTACCCACAGCATGAGACCAGCACCTATTCTTACAGCTTTGCTACACACATGCTCTTTACATTCAGATGTCAGCACACTTTTAAGACTTCTTCTACGTTTTAGCCCAGCTCTATGTGCAGCCAGAGAGCCAGTATCAGTGCAAAGTTCCGCTCAGACGTCTGTGTAACTTGTCTCTGGTAATGGGCCATGAATTATGGATACGCTTCATACATCACCCCCCACATCCACACCGTAACATGCACACATTTGCATGTGAGATTAGTGGAAGCAGCCTGACCTCTAACCAAGGGCACAATGGGTGGCAGAAGAATGTGATGTAGGAGAGCTAAAATATAAGTCAATTTCCTGCGGGGCTTATCGGCGCTCTATGACTGGCATGTGAGCAGCGAGTGGCCATAAGTTGTCAGGATTTAAACTTAGGGAGGAAATGAGACGCTGGGGTGTCTACTGAATATCCTACAATGATAGCATAGAAATGAGAGAGAGACAGGGAGAGGAAACAGACACACCAAATTCTTAACGATAGAAACAAAAGCATGCTTCATTTAATTTTTTATACAGCTTGAGCGGTAGTTTTTCCTGGTGGGTTTTGTGTTAAAAAATGTATTTTTCTTGTTGTGCATCAGATTGTCTAGGTGACAGACATATTTTCCTCCTTTCGTTAATCTCCATTTTGTTCTGCACTGGAGGGAGAGAGGGGTGGAGGTGGTGATGGAGAGAGTGAGGCCAGCGAGCAGCGAGTGCTGGACGGGGCAAAAGGAAGAGAAGCAAGATTAAAGATGTGGCTGGCCATGAAAATCAAAAATGAGATCGAGGAAGGGGGCCTGAGTGAGAAAAGATGACAAGAAAGAGAAAAAGAGGAGAAGCAGAAATTAGCATCGACAGTGGAGATATAGTTGGCTGGAAGACAGGTGGGACAAGTGAGGAAAAAAGGCTTGGATGATGGGTTCAGTGTAGATGAGCGAAGGAATATACGTTTAAATTGGAGGAAAAACTGAGGCGAGAGCGAACAGCAGAAGGAGGGGAAAAGGAGCCTGCTGTTTGATCTTTAACAGGATTATTTTCTCCCTGCTGTCCCTTTTATTTATTTGATTTTTTTTTTACCCCCCTCATATTTATTCATATGTAAATGCTGGCGATGCGCCAGCAGAAAACCATATTAGAGTTCTGTGCGATGCTGAGCCCACCCTGTGACTGTGCATCACCAATGCACACCACCATACTGGGTAATCTTAAAGGGATTTCTGTGGACCTCAGCAGCCCTGCAGTAGTTTTGAACACAGACAGGCTTTAGCTGCACCGTTAGCTGCACCCTTTAGTTTTTTTTTGCTTTACCCGCTCAATCATTAGAATATTATGTTTGCCAATGTAACCATCTGTTTGTGTCCTATTGAAAGATGAGGCTGGACCAGCTTTTTTTTTCTCCACTATCCATCAGCTCATACTGACAGACACTAAAACAAAACTAGCGCCAGGCTGTGCCCTGATGATTATTTTGATTCTCTTATTAAAGCATGAGCTTGGCAAATGCTTGGTAGCTGTTAGAGCTTGTGGACATTTTTGTTTGAGTGGGTTAAGCCCTCATTAGAGTGGTAGGTGCTGGATTCTGTGCTAGATATTGATTTGGTCTGTCTTTTGGATTAGACAACTTTGGCACTGTTGGTTTTCAATAAGGCCATCAGTGGAGGACGATATTTAATCTCTGTGGCATCTTTCCTAAAAAAGGATTTAGCTATTTCTGTGTTTGTACATTTGTGTGTGCTACTTCTTCAAGCTGAACAGCCTATATTTATTTTTAGAACACAAAGATACCGTACTGAAACATTATCCCCATTTCGCAATATCTTCTGTCTGTATGTTTCCGTCTGCATGTGTTAAAACTGAAATTATTTTCCAGAGATTTGTTTTGTTTGGAATGAAAAAAAAAACTAATCAAGTTATATGCATTTAAGGAAACTTACTTCTCAGTTTAGTAGACCTTTGAGACACCTTTGATGGACAGACAGCAAACACTGATATGTGAGCACTTCACAAATGTTGATTCCATAAATTGAATCTGTGTGTGTGTATATGTGTGTGTGCTAGCAAAATGTACAGCAAGGAGCCATTAAACCAGCATTGCAGATTGTCTTGTAGGGTGCTCAGGGCCACAAAATGCAATTAGATTCCCATATAAAATATTTATTTCTACAACACCTACTGCGCACCAGAGGGGCCTTTATCCACTGTGGCCCTAAATATGAAAATGGTATATAAAGTGCTTGCCTGGGAGAGCAGCAGACACAATTCCTCACTGTGGGTTTTGCTCTCTGGCTCTGTGTGTTTGTGTGCACAGATGAGTGCATGGAAATAAATGTAACAGCATTACATGACTGCAGGTTTTATGACTTTTTTATATGCAGTATCACTATATTATAATTTACCTTTAAACAACACAGGTCAACAGTATTGCTGTACTTTAACGTCACATAGCGCGATAGTTAGTGCTGATGCCACATAACTGTTTAGGGTTCGGGTCTGGGCTGGGAAACAAAGATTTAAAAGATGTGAAGTGATTGCCTTATTTATTATTTTTCTCACATGAAAGTCCATTAAATTCAGGCCCTTTGACTTACTTTTATCCATCCATCCATCCATCCATCCATCCATCCATCCATCCATCCATCCATCCATCCATCCATCCATCCATC
>JAUBOC010000160.1:15801288-15813766 GCA_032275365.1 Anablepsoides cearensis | reverse complement strand
TCCTGCGAAAATGCAAGTGTGAATGCCTGTAGCTGAAAGCTTTAGCTGAAATGCTGCTGAAATGAAGCTGAAATTGAACTGAAATTGAGCTGAAAAAGCTAAATTTGTAGCAAAAAGCTGAAAATAGCAGAAAGCAACTGAAAGAACCATAAACAGTACAAATTAGCTGAAAAAAGCAAAATTTGTTGCAAAAAGCTGAAAAAAGCAAAAAGCAACTGTAAAAAGTACAAATTAGCAGAAAAAAAGCAAAATTTGTAGCAAAAAGCTGAATCATAAACCAGAGTAACCAGTGACCATTCTATAGACTAAAGCAAGAATACTCTTGTGTGGATTTTCACTTGCAATGCCCATAGAATTTGCCTATATTACCTATGCCATGGGCTGGCTCTGCTAATTATTCATAAGTAACCATGCATCATTACTGTGTTTTATCTGTCTTGGTATTTTCAGTAATTAATACATATCTTAGAAACTGATGTTTTTCAAAATACCTGTACATGGGATAAAATGTGAAAACAGGAGAAAGTGTCATCAGACCATGAACTCACTAATTCCTGTGAAGCTGAATAGGGAACCAGTATCTGCAATCACTTCTTAAAAATTTGTAAAAAAGTGTAAGCTATTACAGTAGCTAAGTCGTATACATCCCTTCGGGCTTGTAGTGTAAATCTTGCAGGGAATGCCTTGTCAAAGCCACTACCGGGGAAGTGGGAGTTGTGAAATAGCACTGTGTCACTGGTGACACATACCAATGACATTAACAGCATAGAGGGGAAGTCATTATTCTTTCCTAGATAGCAAAGTTAGATAGCTAGAAGGAGTGTTGATGGTTGCTGGGAAACAAAAAGGGGGGTGACAAGCAGTGAGGACTGACTCATTGTGATGACCAAGCAGCTCTCTCTTCCTAGTTAGACCATCTCTGCATTTTTCTCTTGTCTGATTAGCATTCCCTGACTCCCTCCATAAATCCAGCGGTGCTCACGAGCGCTCGGCTTGGTAAAGCTGCTGAATGTGTCATTATTGCTAACTGCACAATCACAAAGCAGGGCGAGGGAGGCGGAGGAAAAATGAAAAAGATTAAAAATAGCTCAAAGGATATCAGTGGCAATAAAGGCCATGTCTATTAAATTGCACATATTTAAGCACGTGTAGTAATAGGATTGGTTTATTTTCTTTGTGGAATTGTTTCATTGACTCAGTTACACTACCTCTGTAATGTAGCTAATGGGTAAAATAATGATTCTCCTCACCTTATTAGTACAATAAATTAAGGTTTATTCTCCTTGTGTTGTTCTTTACCAACAGGAACTCTACATACTGCATGAAGGTGTCCATGTCTCTGACTGTGGCTGAAAACGACACAGACCTTTGTTACAACTCCAACATGAGAAGACATGAAAAAGCTGAACTCAGTAAGAGCAAAGACATCCTCTGTCCTGACATCGATGACTACGTTGAACCTGGCAAAGAACCTGAGATTACGTGGCACAAGGTAGGCTTATTAGCTGTTAAAGACATTAAAGGGCCAGTGACATGCTTATCCTTCAAATACAAAAAGTCAAAGAAAACATATTTATATTTAAGAAAATTAGCATAATACACATAATTTCACCCATTTTGTCTCATAACTGGTATATTTTTTCTTGAATTTGGCTCAGCAAAGTGAAACAGGAAGTGACATCAAAGGGGAACTCTTTAAGAAAATAAACTATCTAGTCTTTGTTCATTGAAACAATCTTATTTAAACTATTCTCCAACTCTGATAGTGACTCAAAATAATCTAAAAAACATCAGATTCTTCTCTAATTATTGTAGCATCGCTCTGTTTACATGCCCCTCTGACATCACGTCCTGTTTATTCACATGCAAATATTTCAACAGCTGTTCATCTCAACAGTGTCAAGTTTGTTTTGCAATATGATTTCAATGTTCTCTTTCCAAAAACTCATTAACATTTATTACAAAAAATTGATGTCACCGGCACTTTAAACTTATATTTGTGTCATTTGTGTTCAAAACTCGAGTTTTATTGGTAACATTTTGTGTGAATGTTGCTGACTATTTTGAGAAAATCAATATAGAAAGCTTCTGTTTCAGTGATTATACAACTGGGAAATATTCTTCAATGGTTCATTGGTTTGTTTTTGTCTAATTTCTTGGCTGTTTAAGTTTAAAGCCTTGTTGGAAATGCAGTTCCAAATCACTTAGGCAGATTATGTATGGAGGCAATTACTTAAGCGGTGCTCAGAACGTTCCACAATATTGTGAGAGTCATCTAGAGAGAATGAGAACTGCGCAGAGGGCAGCCACAGCGACAACTTTCATAATGAGCTCAAAACTTCCACGAGAACAGAATTGCGTTATGCCATTTTGTGCCCCGTGGAAAGAGTGGATGCCCTCCAAATGCTCCTGCACCCTGCTTCACCCCCCTCCTCACTCACCTAAGTTCTTGTCTTTCCCAGGTCAGACACGGCCCGCAGACAACAAAAGTGCATCCCAACCAAGAGTTTAGGCCAAACTAATCACAAGCAGATCGGCAGTAGATTAACTGGCCGGACTTGACCTCTATTTTTTTCTAGAATTCAATTACAATCTGGGTAATGACTGGGAGAGCTGGGACCCAGAGTTATTTGGACCTCTGCGGAGCCGCTGTGATTGAATTTAAAGGTTGCCGGGAGCAACGATGGAATAGAATACGCAGAGCCGCCGCTGTCCCCAGCAGAGTGCCAGGGAGCTGAAGAGAGGATCGTGTCACAGAGTTACTCATTGTGCTTGCACACGGATACTCACACATTCACACAGACACAGAACAAACACACTTATTTCGCCAGGAGAGACCTCTGTAAATAAAATTCTCTGTCCTCTGTGGCTCGAGTAAAGTATTGAATGGAGAATATTCAGTTCAGCGCAATAAATCTTGATCAGATAAGTTGGATTATGGTCAATTTTTATCATTTTACAATATTGACTTATTTTGTTAGAGTGGCAAACTACGTATCCCTGAAACTATCCACTTTTATAACCTTTTTGTGGTTTTTTTTAAGCCCTATGAGTCATGCTTATGTTACTTGATATACAATACATAAGTTTATGAAGCAGTCTTTGTTGCACCCCTGAGAAACGGGTGCTGCAGAAATGGTGAGAATTATACACGAGGAGAAGATCATGCTTCCTTAAAGAGAACATTTACGTAAATTAATTTGCAATAGACAAAATTTAAATACTACAGATTCTTTCTTCATCTGAATATATTTAAATTTTGTCTTTTGCATATTGCATGTGCATATATAGCCTTTAACGTTACAATAACATTTATTTTACACAAGACAGCTCCTAAACCCTTAATAGTCAACAATATATGAGTAAACTCAAGAATTTAAAAAAAGTTGCCAGATTAACAATATAACCAATAATCTCAAACCATTTGACATGTCAAGGATTTGTCCACATTCATAGGTTTTTTACTCAAAATGCAACTTGTTAACATTTTAGCACTTAAGTTAACATCGGCAATTATTCATGACCACTTTATTTATTAGTATTAAACAACATAAATGATAGAGAAAATCAATCACAAAGTAAGCCTTTGTTTAAATGTGAAAAACACAACAATTCCCCTGCATATGAGAGTTGAGACAAAAGCAGTTGATCTCAGGTAAATGATCAAACCATGCTGCAAACTGCTGTTATTACTACTTTAATGCTACATTCAATTTGCACCAACATGTTTAAATTTCTAAATAAAGTCTGAAAGAATAAAATAACTGGTGAAATCAGATATCTGATTTCAATGACAAAGATGTCTCACTAGCCTTTTATGTCTTCCACCTTGCATTAAACATAGTGATAATTGCACTAATAAATCATTTATTTGCACTTTTGTTTGTTTGTTTTTCAAGAACACTGTGAAACAGTAATTTGCAGTTTTATCTCTGTCAGGGAGCATGTTGCTACAACAGTTGAGTGCATGAAATCCAGAAAAAATATATCATCTGCCTATATTGCTAATGGCAGTTAGCTGGGTCACTAATATTTATTATTATTAACCTTTATTTAACCAGGCAAATCCTGTGGAGATTACAGATTTCTTTTGCAAGGGAGGCCTTGGCCAGAAGGCAACCTCTTGTACATGTTTTTTGTCTGTGGGAGGAAACAGGAGTACCCAGAGAAAACCCACGCAAGCACAGGGAGAACATGCAAACTCTGCACAGAAAGACACTTGGTCCAAACCGAGGCTCGAACCCAGGACCTTCATGCTGTGAGGCATCAACGCTAACCACTGAGCCGTTGTGCTGCCCACTAAATAAAACAAAATGCTAATTCAGATGATGTGCTGCATTTTAACTGAAGTGCCACATTTAAGTTTATATGAGGTAAATAAAACACCATCATTAAATAACTTTAACTATAAAAATGGCAAATATTATTAAATCATTCCTCAAAAAATATTAAAAATATTATTTCTAACATAATGAATTTTTAAACTATTTTTAGACTTTCTTAAATGGAAATTATTGCTCATAACTGATTGATTTTTATTGTTCGCAGCCTTTTTATATGTGTTGCAGCTGTTTTATCAGTGACCTCTCAAGTGAAGACTCTGAGATATTTTTTGACCTGCCTGTACTTCTCTGATACACAGGAGTGCCATCCAAAACAGTGGCGGGCCAGTATAATTCAGAAGAGAGACATCTTGTCCATTCAAGAAGTAAAGGAAGACGATATTGGGAATTACACCTGTGAAGTCCAGTTTGGTGGTTATGTTGTCAGAAGGACGACAGAACTCACAGTAACCGGTAAGAAGCACAAAATTGTGTTTTTGTGTGTCATGGGGACATTTTACAAATTCTCTAAATAGTACTTTGTGTTGTGCAAATGAATAGGGGGACACCTGAGTTTAAACAATAGGTTGCTCCACACATTTTGTACACGCACACACATGCACACGCAGACACACCACTGAGTACTGTGATGATGTCCTGCTGCTGTGTTAATTGTTGGGGGAGGCTGAAAACTGAGGTCTGGCCTCAGTTTTCTTCCAGCTCAGCACTTTCCAAGCAGCCAAGCAGTGTTGAAATATTTAAGGCTATAGGCTAAAGCCCTCTACCCTGAGAGCTAAAAAGCCTTGACCAAGGTCAAAACATTTTTTCCATCTCTGTCTCTCACCTTTTTTTTTTTTTACCTGTTGCGGTTACAGGGTGGGTACAGACATGGATGCATTTATTTGTCCAAATGAGTGAATTCATTAGTCAAGACTGTAGCATAGAGTGCTCTAAGCTTGTGTGTTTTCTCTGGTCAAAGGCCCTAATCTTGATTTATCGATGAGATTAACAGAACTCCTGGAGATGTTTAGGGTCCTATCCATTGATTTGCACTTTTCAATCTGTTCTCTGAATTGAATTATATTTGTTGCTTCTTAGTTGGCAAATAATTATGCAGTCCCTTATTTTACATTAATTTTTTTATTGATATTACTCAGTAGAAATTTGAACAATATATTTCGAATTTTCCTGTAAAGGAGACTAATTTACATTGACCATAATTGATTTGTGACACTAATAAAAGCATAAAACATCCATATAATTTACAAGTACTGGACAAAAATGCTGTTTAAAAAGTTATTAATGAGAAAATGGTCTGCTTTCTTTAAAATCTACTGATGTGCTCAAACAAAAGCCTCCCTATCATAAAAAAGCCCTCATTACAGAAAGCACAAATGGTGTGTCAAGAATAAAACAAAGTGTTACTCACAAATGTGTCTAATTTTTAATTGGTGTATATTCTCAGGTATGGCCCTTGCTAATTATTTTCAAATTGGACAAAAAGCTGCCTAATTATTCAGCCAATATCCTCAATTGATCTACTTTTACAGTGAATTATGCCACGTTAGTTCTGCTCCTGTAGGCCACTTTATTAAAATGCTTATTTTAGTTTAGAATATGGATCACTTTAAATAATTTTGTTTTGGTTTCTGCTTGAATTCTGCAGAAAAGCTTGACTATGAAATCATTACACATGCAACCTTCACACAAGCCGGGTGAACCTGTGACTCTCTTGTTATAAGGCAACATTTCTAACAACTGCTGTGCTCTTGTCTATATTTATGGTCACAGAATCATAATAAATGCTTCATATCATTGACAGTGCTGCTTCCTTTATAAAAAATAATATTTTATGCTCTTTGTTAAAACACTCTTATCTTTTTCCATTGATTGAGGGGGAACCTCCTCTTTATAGCTTTAGGATCCAGTTGGAATCAGATTAGCACACTTTTTGCTGTGGGCACATTTCTTTTTAATAAACCCACGCCATCATCCCCTCAAGTGGGCGTGCGATTACCGGCATTTTATCACATCCTGTTAAAATAGCCGTTGCCTGGACAGCGAGCATAAAAGACCAAATTATGTTTAGGGCCTGCCTGCTAATTTATTTTTCTATATATCATAGGCCAAAAGGAATGAAGGGGGTCATGAAGTTTAAATGATCTTGAATGTAGAGCAATAGACACAAGGTTTTGCATTGACCCTTTGACTCTGCTGCAAACAGTGTGCAGTGTGTGTGTGTGTGTGCGCTGGGAGTATTAGAAAAAAGCAGAAGAGCTCCAATCTGAGCTGAGGTCAGTTTTGTAATAGAGGTTAACGATAACTATAAACAAAGGTTTATAGAAGCCTCTTAATCAAACATGATTACTGCTCAGGTTAATAGAAATGTAAAACCAACAGCAACTAAAGCTTCATTTTATGTTTCATCATGTTCCTTTTTAAATATATCTACTGTATATCATTTGGAGGGTGAGGTATATGTGAACCAAAACACTGCTACAAACTGGATGGCTTTGTTTTCTTTTTTTTTTCCTCAATAGACTTTCACCTCTGCCTCCCATCTACAAAGAGAGTGCCTTTTTGTGTACTCCTATAATTGATTTATAGTAGCAGCAGGTTTGCCGTTTCCTCGTCCCTCTTGGGAATTCACAATGTGGACAGATTAGTTTTACCCCTTCCTACTTTCAGTGACGTGAAAAGCAATCCCTCAGTTGAAACTCTAACCCCTTAGTGATTAATTGATACATGTGTGTACAGTTCTGTATGTGCCCTCCATATTTATGCATGACTGTTTGACTCCCTGAAGTTATTTTGCATGTAACTCCGGTGTTACGCGTCGGTTTTTTTAACTGCATATCTAAATCATGTTGTGCATTTTTATGGTTCTCTTAGGCCTCATTTCAGCTGTGATGGGAACACTACAATAGTATAACAACAGATAAAAGCCCTGTTCCGCTGATGTATGCAGCTCCCGCCACGTTCTGAGTAAAGGAAAATATTACACAGTAAGAATAAAAGAGACTAAAGAGAACGCCAGAGTGAAATCACTGATAACAGGAAAGAAGCAGCAGAAGTGATAGAAAAGGACAGAGAAGTTGGCGCTTCTGTATCTTATCTGTATTCCTTGCTGGTGTTTCCCAGCAGAAACAGTGTGTCCAGGACTATAAACAGACTATTATCCCAGTGTTTATCACAGTGCACATTACTGTTTGCCTCTGTCCGACTTACTGTAATGGAGTCGTTTGGTTTGATGGATGCCTCAGGCGTGGGTTTCTATCTATTGCTCCCATTATATACCTCTGTCTGCATCCCCCCACAGTGGAAATGTCTGCCTGCGCATTCAGCATCGCCCGCAAGTGTGGTTATTGAGGTTACGGCCAATGTAAATGTACCGTTTGGCACCATGAATTGGAGGTGGAGAAGGGCAAGAGAAATGGAGGGGAGGAAAGGAATTGTCTGCCTCACATTCCTGCTTATAGAGCACTGAGCTTGGTGTCTCTTGGGAGACTGACTTTATGTTTTGTGAATAAATATATTAATGTGTGAAAATAAAATAAGTGACAGTTGATGTAATTTTTTATGTTTTTGTGGTGGGTTTTTGCAGCTGAATTAAACTTTCTCTGCAGGAAAAAGCTTCCACACAATAACCCAATTGTCCTTGTCTCTGTGGGCTCCGGCCCCCATTCGGGGTGAAACAACATGCCTGCTGCACGTGTGCTTATAGCAGGAAAGTGTCTGTGTGGTTGAGCATTTGTATGTGTAATGAGGAGTTGGGGTGTATGTAGGGGAGCCAGGACATTGTCTCATTGCAGTAAAAGGTTTCTCACAGGTTTTTCCCCTGCAGGGTCACCTTCACAAGCAAGAACACTCCAGTCTTATAAAACAGTACAAATGAGACTGCTTCATGCGTTCCCTTTGTTTTTATTTGTTTTATGACAGCGATAACTTTTACCTATATCTGGATGTAAAGACTTGTGCAAAGGTTTTTAAACTGTCACCTATTTTTTTATATACATTTTGCTTCTGAGGTCCAGTCGTTCTTTTATTCCCTTAAAATGGTTTTATTCAAGTTTTCTGTGTGTGTGTTTAAAAATGAGTAAAATTAACAAGTAGAGGATAAAAGAAGAACTGCCAGTTTAGAGGCAAACTACAGCAGATGAATAACAGTAACAGAAAAGATCTGACCGAGGACCTAACATGTGTCATCCACTGCATGGCATGTTTCAGCATTTTGAAATTCACCTTATTGGGGCTAAAAAATATTTGTGTGTCAACTTGTTTTGTCTTTGGTATTTTTCATTAAATTGATTTTTAAAAAACGGGAATAAACTGTGTTTTTACAACAGGCTGCTGACAACAGAGTAACTAAAAATCCCACTTAAAATAGTCTCTTTGCTAAATTGTTTGTTCCTGGATGTGTCAACACAACCGTGGTCCGTCCTTTGACTTTAGGAACGCTTTCTCATAATGATTCAAAAGTCAAAGTAAAGTGACTTAATTTTATTAAAATGACACTTGTACTTCTTTACATTGAAATTTAACACCTCGTTACACACTTCAAATTTAAATTTGACCGGTAATCATCATGAAAAGGGTTGTTTACGCTCTCTAAAAAAAATGTGTTGAATTTACTTAATCAAATCATGTCAACTGGTACCACTAAACCAAGCTGAGTAAATGTAATGCAATTTATTGAACTCTGTTTAGTTGAACCAGTTTACATAACTTGGTTAAGTAAATTCAACACTGCATTTCTTAGAGCGTGTAAAATGACTTTTATTTTCTAGAACACTGTGAGCAGTTTCATTACTTTTACTTAAGTCATTTTCTGTTAGGTATTTTTATTTTTACTTAATTATTTATATACTTAAGTACTTTAGTTTAGTTTATTCATTTTTGATTCAAACAAAAAAAAATATTACAACAAAAAGTAACACAAATCTCATAAAATGAAAAGAAGCAGAAGAAAAGAATCTTATATCTGCTCCTATTTAACAAAAAAGAATAAAAATAAAAATACTTCTACATGTATATACATGCACATATGTAAATATACAATAATTTCAAACCCTCATCAGTATACAAAAAATAAATAAAAATGACCTCTCAAACATCGGCTTTTAAAAGTACATATTATATAGTTTCATATATTTTCAACAATTTAACTTTTATCATTTTACCAAATAAATTAATTGAGTCAGCGTTTTTATAATTGCTGTCGAAGTTATTCCACAATCTTATTCCTTGAACTGAGGTAGTTCTATCCTTCAAGTTTATTTGAATTTTAGGTTTTACAAACATCTCAAATCCTTTCAAATTATAACAACTTTCCCTCTTAACAAAATTAGACTGAATATTCAAAGGCAATACATTTTTATGAGCCCTATACATAGTCAACAAAATCTTATAATCAAGGAACTCATAAAATTTTAATAATTTCAATTGATGAAATAATATATTTGATGGGTGTCTACAATGTTTTTCTTATAGCTCTTTTTTGCAAAATGAAAATGTTTTACATGTCTTACCTGAAATTTCAACACAATAAATCAAATGTGGAACAATTATTGCATTATATAATATAGACAGTGCTTTATCATTAAATAACTCCTTTACCTTTTATGTAGTACTGCAATAGATTTTGCTATTTTTGTTCTTTATATACCGCTTATAGTTTTATGTTTCCTAAGGTCAGAAAAGGAATTTTCCTGCAAGTAGCAGAAAGATATTTTTGTAAAATTCAGTCAGAAGAGACAAGGAAAGTTGTCTGTTTTCATCCACACCTCCTCGGTCTGTTTTTCCAAGTTCAATTTATCAGGTTGAAGCAGCAAGAATGGATGAAGAGCCTGCGATTAGCACTTACATTATCCTAGTGAGCAGCTGCAAGAGGAAAGAGAGGCTAGAGATAAGAGGTATGCAGTGAGGAAAAAAAGAGATGGGTTTGCTTTTCATTGAATCCTTCTCCATCTATGAGTCTGTATGCTCGAGTCATGACTTAATACATCGCACCTCTGCTTCCTGCAGCACGCCGGCCTGTTGCCATCTCCTAAACACTCAACCCCCGGCGACAGAGCGTGTCCTTAGAGAGATGATGATAAAATCACACCTGAGATGAGTGTTACTCCAGTAGTTGACTCTTCTTAGCGTCACTCACATGTATGTGCTTGTGTACTGTACACACTTACATCAGTCACACCCATGGGGAGGCCGATGCACTCATTGTAAAAAAAAAATCGTTTTTATATGTCAGGTGGGAAATATAGCCTGCTGCCTGTCACAACCTTCTCATATCCATTCAGAGTGTAAAAGGTCTCATACAAGGATGTCTATGGGGCATGTCTGTTCACTTTTAAAGCCTATAAATTCACTGAGCAGGCCCAGTTACTCATGAAACAAGAGCTTTGCCAACATTGAGTTGAGGTAGAATGGCTCATTAGTTTAAGGTCAAATATCACTTTCATCCTTAACTAATCTCTCTCTCCCTCTCGGTGTTTCCCTCACCTCTCACCTCTGTATCACCTCCCCACTTTCCCCGCCTGGTTTCTTCCCGGCGCGCTGCGCACGCCTCACCTCATCGCTATTCACAAGCTGTCCTTTTAGACTTCAAGCAAGCCCGGAGTTCACGTTGTTTAAATTCAATTAAAAGCGACATCAATCTGCATGTGACGAATCAAAAATTACATACTCCACAATTAATCTCTGCTGACCTACCCAGCTCCGCCTACGTACTCGCCCCCAGTCGCTAGTTATTGTCATTATCTGGGCCTGGCGGCCTCGCACCAGAACATGATAAAAAAGAAAAAATATGAATCTGTCTTTCAGATGGCTTTTGAAGTGTGGGTTAATAATTAAACTGTGTTTCTCTCAAGCTGGCAATGTACATCTGGACAAAATATGCTGCTGCTACGTTCAGGAGGCCTGTGAATTCAGTAAAAACGGTGGATTGCAGATGACAAGCTGGGTGAAAGCCATTGGTTGTCTATGCAACAAAATGCTTTGTGACTGAGCTGGGAAAAAAGAAAAGTCTACATGAATAAATGAAGCATCTCTTCTTTAGAACAAAAAAAACATACACTGTCATGAATGGTGACCTAAATTTTTGTTGACAGCTTACCCAAATGACTTAAATCTGTCTAAATCTTTTCAAGTTTGTATTTTGCTTTTGCAGTCCAATTTAAAACCATAACAATATGTCATTTAATGGACTCTGCTACTTTGCATCTTGCACTCTCACTTGGTCTATATAATAGATTAATGATTAGTGATTTTTAATAATGATAAATGATTAATATAAGACTACAATCAAAATAATTTAACAAAGGAACTGGACTGTTGTTGAAAACATTTCAAAGGTAAGTTAAAGAAGTTTGAATTGAACAGAAGAGCAAAATGTTTTCAACTACAGAATAAAAGTTGTTTTTAAAAATTCTGTTGGTTTCACACACATACTGGACTGAGAATCTACACCAGCATATAAAATAAAGAACAGAGGTGCGGCCTCGAGTCTCATGATTTGGAGTTAAGTGAGACTCGAGTCATTATTATGACTTGAAAAAATGTTCAGAGACTTGTGACTTAACTTGGACTTTTACGCCAATGAGTAAAATTTAAATTGGACTTGACCCTGTTTACTTGAAAATACTTTTTTTTTTTTTTGCTGCTACGTTTATTTAAACTGTGCAAAATAGAGGGTGCAATTTCAAACTGATTTTTTAAAAATACTTTGTGAGTTTAGCTGCACGTTTTATCATGATTTGAGATGAATACAGGTTTTTTTTTAAAGAGTACATGGTCTACTATTTACAATTAACATATAGCTGCTACATTGTTTTCTTTTTTTAAGACTCAAAAGGACTTGAAATTCCAAGTTTCAGACTTGGGACTCACTTGAGAGTTGCCTGTCTTGACTTGAGACTAAGGCCAGCGCCACACTGAAAGATAATCATGCCAATTTTTGCCCTTCCCGACAATCTTAAGGACGTCCAGATTATGGTAATGACTCTAAAGATAATCATAGCAGATACTCCTGCCGTGGGTAGTGAGTTAAGAGTGATAGTCGGCTCGGAAAGCACATCGGGGCCGCTCCGACCTCAAATTGGGGATATTCAACATGTTTGATATTTTGGCCCGATAATCACAGCGTGTGTAGTGTTCAC
>JAUBOC010000160.1:15788013-15801188 GCA_032275365.1 Anablepsoides cearensis | reverse complement strand
TGATCCTCACATGTGGGCTCTCTCAGTGTTTGAAAATCGGCCGACTGTGTTAAAATCCTGTAGTGTGGCCCAGGCTTTAGCTGCTGGTATTAGCTGCTGGTCTATAATGGTCACATAACTTTTCTGGTCCCAGTTTATTTGTCTGTCATGTTTGTAGTTTATGAAACCAATAGTCTGCTGCTTCTTTTAAAACAATCTTAAATTGTTTTCTTATCTTTGCCTAGGAATAAGAATCCTAAAAACATACTGATGGACAGCTGTTACAGTGGAATCAGTTTTGTGAATGTTTGTTCAATAAAGAAAATTGTTGTTTAGCTGTGGTAAGTCGGGGGTCTGTGCTGTGGTCTCATGAGCCAGAGGCTGTGGGTTCAAGTCCAGGTTGCATCAGGAAGGGCATCTGGTGTAAAACGATTGCTAAATCTAGCGTGAGAGATTGCTGACCCCTGCAGAAGGGAGCAGCTGAAAAAAATAGAAAAATATTGTTTCCCTGAGTACATTTTTCTCTTATTAGTAGCTATAGATTTGATTAAATATTCATCATGTTTACCTGCAATTACATATAATGAGTGTTTCCTTTTTCTCATAACGCTTGAATGTAATTAAAAAATTTTACTGATTTGAGTGTTTTTATGAGCCAGGACCCCTGAGTTAATGAAAACAAGAGATTAGAGAACATTTTATAGCTATTTATTTTAAAAACCTGACACTTACATACATAGAAAATGTAGTTTATAAACTCATTTTGAGGCAAAAAAAAAGGCAGGTACAAACTTGCTAACATAATTGGCATTTATTTCTGCCATCTCTCACACAAAGGTGTTTGTCAAAGTTAAACATAATGGTGGAAGTCATAGTTATAGGAGATTTTAAATTAGATTTTTTTTTAAGGATGGTGACTGGTTAAGAAGTGGTGCGTTGCATGTGTGATCTCTAATTCTGCTCGGCAGTGGGCTACGTTTCCCACACATGTTGGCCGCAGAAACAGCTGCCTATAGGCAGATAACCAGATTTGTGAGACTTAAAAATCCCAAACTGAACCTGAAGTTGTCTCGATGAGCCACTAATGCTTAGAGAAGCATGTTGGTTGGCTTGGTTAAATGACAACACTGCAAAGATCCTCTCTAAGCTAAGCTGGGGAACATTAACAAAATTAAGGGCTTTATCCGGAAGTAACCAAGGCTGCCTTAAAAATATGTTTTTTTTTTTACACACATTCGCCTCATGACTTTGAGTAATAGATTTGAAAAGGCCTAAATGACTAAAGGTCTAAATAAAAACATATTTTTAGAGACAGTTTTCTTTATTCAATATGTTCCAGGCATTGTGGATATTGTTCAGAACTCTCACTTTTTGTTTATCTCTGCTCTCCTTACAATGGAGCCTTGTGTGTATTCTGGATCTGCCTGACTTAAACATAGGCACCGAGTGAAGACATGATTAAAAAGACAACAAAACAGAAGCATGCTATGCATCACAAGTCATGGTGAGAGAAGCTGTTTATCATGCATTCTTGCTGATTTTTACTTATTAATCACTGAGCAGTATGGTACTTTTGCCATGCAAAAATAGCATATTGTTAAGTCTTCCAAAGTAATATTTTCAGTGCAAAACAGGATTTTTTTTTTAAATCACAAGTTTTCTTGAGTGTGAAGGCTGGTGTTGGTGCTATAGCAGGTTTAGATTCACTTCAGCAATAAAAACATACTAACAGAAAAATAGTAATTCATGCTCTCTCTCAGACTCAGTGAAACACAAAAAAACAATACATCACATATTTTTAAAACATTTCTAATGAATGAAGAATTCATTGAATAAATGTCGACCTTAGCGCTCAGAGTATGTTTTGGAAATGATTCTCAGCTACTACCACAAATTCTATCTTCATACTAGCAGAAATGACTGGATTATAGCCATATTTGTATTTACTAAGTTTGATAAACTGTGATGGTCATTTATGACCAACTTGATACTAAAAGGTATTAAATTATAGACGTGCATCTAGTAATTACATTCTGAGAATTTCATTAAAAGCTGTGTGTTGGTTCAACAGATATTTTGCTAACAGAAAATTACATGACTGACTTCATAGGTGAGTGATAGCCATAATCAATGAGGTATATAGAATAGAGGCATTGTGCATGTTCTGAAGATTGACAGCTGTGGTACAAACGTGATGCCATATGGGAAGGGATGGGCTGTTAGTGTAAAACATTATTCATGGCTAAATTTCTCTATATTGCATGTGATTATTAGTTTTTCATTGGTTAGCTTCTGTCTATTAAAAACATAATTCATTGCAGACGTATGTACCTTTGCAGCATGTTTTTACCTGATATGATAGTTACTGACAACCATAGGCGTAATTTGCAGGGGGGTTAGGGGGGTTATGACCCCCACAATAATTTGATCCACTCAATATAACCCCACCACTAAAACAACATAATTTGCTCTAACACAATGGAAATTAACTGGTTAAGTACACAGATGCAACTCTCGTTGTCTTTAGGTAACTTTGACTTGATTAAAAATGTTCTGATGTCATAAGCATAATTGCTGAAAATTACATGCAGGGTTTTTGAGCATAACCCCCCCAGAGGTAGAGCTAAAGTTATGCCCTTGCTGACAATCATTTTTAACAAATGAAAATAATGGTTGTCAATAGCAAACTGAGTTTCACTGATGTGCTGATTAAAATATGTTGCTACAATCAGATTAAGTTAATGTTGAGTTGTCCTTGGTCCAAACAATATGGCCACTCTCTTCGGTCCAAGCAAAGTCCTGTGATCGTGCCTCTATTCAATACACCTTGTTGGGTTTAAGCCCTCTTGAGGCCTGGTGAAGCCGTGCAGTTTGGAAGCTCCACTCACTGTTGCATTACATCCAGTGATGAGAAGAAAAACAAAGCTCTGTTGTCCTTTGCTACCCCATCCATATAGATCACTAACGTGAGTGCATTCAATTCTCTGTCTATGGGGAAGACAGATCTATGATGTTTTTGTCTCTGTCGATATGATACATATTATGTTGCAATGCAAACACAGGCTGCTGCCATGAACCTATAATCTGATTCCAATTTTGAGTTCTGTTTCCCACCTGAACAATAAGGTCTTTTCTGAGATGCTCACTGAGATAATGGAAAATATGACATGTAACATCTGCATGTGACTTATTTTCTGATTTAGTATGTTAAAATAATCACACAGTCTCATTTTAAACTCAACAGTAGCTGCAGGAGGCTCAGTGGGAGATCTGAATTGAACAACAACATAGGAAACTGCACACTGTACTCACATTAGTATTTGTCTCACATTTACTGTTTACTTCTTTCTTATGTGTTTATCTGGCCTTTAAATATATTTCTATGTAGATCATGAATAGGTTTGTCTTGACTTTTTATTTGTTTTTATCTTATATTTCCTTTCCTTTCCTTTTAATACTTCTATAAACCTTGCCAGTGTTGGCGTTGGTTAGTGCTGGCTCTTAATTTGGACATTTTTGGACATTCATGATCCTTGTTTTTTTCTCAGTGTTTGTTTTTTTTTTTGTTTTTTTTTTGCTTTTGGGGTTTATGTTTATGTTTGTTTTCCTGTGAAGTTTACACTCTGTATTTTCTTTGTGTTAAATTCAATTTAGTTGAAGTCATAACAAACAGTGTCTCAGGGCACGGCACAAAAAAAAAACAATCAATCTAAAGAAGCCAGCAGATTGTGTAGAATCTTTACTTCATCACAGTCTCCCATCCTGAGCAGCATATTGGCAACAGTGGAGAAGAAAAACTCCCTTTTACCAGGATCCAGCAGAACCTGCCTCAGGACAGGCGGCCATCTGCCTAAACTGGGACAGGAAAGAGACAGAGAAGGACTGGTCCAGGTGTATTTTCCTCTGGAAGTGAGACAAAGGAAACACATGTTATCGATAGAAGTAATTACAGTAAACATGTAGAGCAGAGTGACTAAAGTGACAGAGTGAGGAAATGCCAGTTTGTCCTCCAGCAGTCTAAACCTATAGCAGCAGAACTAAAGGATAACTCAGGAAACCAACCCTAACTATAGGATTTATCAAAAAGGAAAGTCTTCAGTACAGCTTTTTGCATCACTGCATCACTTTTAAACAAGATGTTTCTAATTTTAGTTTTCAGTTTGTTCTTTTTTGCTCCCCTGTGCTTCCAGCCATCCTCCGTGTTTTCCCACAGCTATTCTGTCATTCCCACCTTCACAGGTTCCTTATTCCCATCAGTCTTAGCTGCAGCTGCCTCCCTCATTAGCCTTAGCCTTTGTATATCCATTATTCTCAACACTCATCAGTTCAGCATTGTTGTGTTCTCATGCCATGTCTGGTTCTTCCTTTGACTTCTTGTGACTCCCTTTCCTGCCACATTAGCTTTGTTTTATTTAAAAAAAGTTGAATTTTGTTTTCCTAAGCTCTTTATGTCAGTCTGCAGCCTTGTGTTCAACCTCCTATAATCTTCCTTCCCTCTTTCTTATTTGTGTTGCTTGTTTTTTTTCTTCCTGATCTTTTCATTTCCTTATGTTTCTTTATTATTTCTTACATATAAGAAAAGGGGGAAAACAATCCTGTCTCAGTTTCAGTTTTTTTCTATATATCTTACTTTTTCTTTTGTTTTCTTGTGCGTTTTTCTTTTTTATGTTTTTCTTTTTCTTTTTTTTTGTGGGGGGTGGCATTATTCACCTGTTCAGAACAAAGTCTGTGCACAGATTCAGTTCTTATGCACACAATCCTAGCTATAGAGTTCTCAAGGCTTAAATATCTGAAGGTCAGTAGAAGAACTTTAAATAACCCTCTCATTATACAGTGTCCTTAAGAAAAGAAACTCCAGAAAGCCATCTGTCCAATTAAAAGATAAGGATGTGACCATTAACAACCACAGGGGATGCTGATTATAAAAAATAGAGAGACTGTCACACATTTGATCCTAACCACAGAGAAATAATGGACACACTCTTGAGCAAGCCCTGATGCATCCAAATTAATGGGAGCAGGAGATAAAATGACTGTGTTTGGGTATTTGTGGCCCTAATTGCAGATGCTTTTAGACGTGTGCTTAAATGTATGGATAGAATGCAAAATCAGTGTCAGCATGCACATCCTCGACACTTAAACCAAGTCAGAGAAAAGCAACAACAAAAGCAAGGTACATAAGAAAGACAGAGAGGCTTTTTGCTCATTAAAATGTTCAGGTTTGCATCTTATATTGGGACAACACACTCATTTAATGAAAGAGTCTGAAATCAAAACAGTGCTCCAATCAAAAACATTTTTTTCTTTGTTTGTTAAAGAACAAGTGTTCAGCCTAAACAGATACAATATGTATTTGTAGCCCAAATTATTAAGCAATTAGTGGCTACAGAAACGCCTTTAGGGTACATATGACCCATAAAAGACACAAAGCTTTGCAGGCACAAAACCAGCTGTGATTTAAAAAAAAAACATGCAAAACATGGTCCAACAGCTCACTGGTCACAAACACTTAGAATTCAGTGAGACTGCAACTAAAACGTTGCATTTTTTTTTTTTTTTTTGAAATATTAAGTCAAGTTTAATTCACCAACTAGTCTCCAACAGTGACTGCCAAGTGAATTACTGCCTTAAACCCATTTTAAGGAAAACGTAACCAAACATTATGGTGGCCCTCAAGGGCCAGTTTGATGTTTTGTGTTTAACTTCGACTAAACACAAAACATCTTGTTCCTTGTGTCATTGCTATGAATGAACACTGCTAAGAAGCAATAACTGATCTCTTCATGGTACTTCTTGCATGGAAACAACTTTTTAACACATCCTCTTATAAACACTGAAAAGTACTATACGTACAACTGACTAAATAAGAAATAAATAATAGAGAAATATTATTTAAAGTTAAAAAAGATAGTTTTACTCACTCTTGAGTTGTGGTGAGTACCCGCCATCTTGAATTCTGATCTGGGATAATCAGATGTTTTCCCACTTTCCAACAAAAATTTCATTCCAGTTCAAATTTAAGAACTTGCAGGTAGGAAATTCCCACTTCCCAGTACAACTGGGCCACAGCTACAAAAGCTGGAGAAATTTGCTGTGTGAATTCTCCATTTAGCTGCAGTTTTGCTAACTACCGACTACTTTTGAACCCTGTGCACCTCCTCCTAGCAGTGGGATGTCATTGTTTCACCAACAATATAAACAACAGCACAGGGGCAGCTGTGGACCAGTCACAGGTTCGACTCCTAGCCCCCATTTGCCCCCCCAGGTGCTTACATAGCTGCCACTTGGGTCACACGTGATGTGTCAAATGCAGAGCACAAATATCATCATTGTATGGGAACATGCATAGATGACAATTAAAGTACATTTACAAATTTACATTTAACATGCATTATGGGAGATGTATTGTTTGGTCAATGCTTATTTTTAAGATGTTATATTTTTGAAGCTCTTGCGAGCCACATATAAGTCCATGGTGGGCCACATTTGGGCCATGAGGCTTGAGTTTGAAAGGTGTGCCTTAAACAGCTATACTCTGTTGACCAATGAAAGAACTAATCCAGCCTTGACTGAAACTATTTATTACTTTGAGCACTTGCAGAGTTCAGTGATCGTGTGTAATGATTTGAAAATAAACTTACAATTGTCCGTTTTAATAAGCTGGCAGCATTTTAATTGTAGGTGCATGATTTCAGTGTGACAACAGAGTATGCTACAGAGACAGTCAAGAGAAATTGGATTAGAAAGGGCAGCTGTGTTTCTGTTTGTTCGGGGAGGAGGAAGGAAATTGTTTTCTCCATCAATAAAGCACAAACAAAGCTAAAACATGCAGCCATACATGAGGCTAAATTGCAACAAATGTCTCCCCATTTTTTTTTTCCTTCTGTTTGTTTTCATTATGTTTGAACTCTCAGCTCTTTTTCCTCCCTGGAGTTATTGATCCTCATAAGGTGGACGCAATCCTTGCCCTTTGCTTGTCAATCAATACCCTAAATCATACATTTAGTGTGCAATAAGTGTTTCTGGCTTTAGGTTGAGACACAAATAGAACCTAGACAGCTTGATGGGTGAATTCCTTTCCTAATCAGTGTGTCGCTGTGTGTTTATGCTACTCTTTCTGCATGTGCTTGTTGTATTGTGCTGCCCACTCTGCCTTGCATTGCTGTTACAAACCTTGATGGCAGCGACTCAGAGGATGTTGCATGCATCAAAATGATAGTGGTTTTTTTTTCTACCGCACCTTTCAGTAAGTCCATGACTAAATGCCTTAACTGTCATTACCATTTTGCGTTGCCACCACTTTCCATGGTGCACAATGAAAATGATGTCTTTTCAGCAGCATCTGTGCTTTCTATTGCTCTGTCTCGTTCTTCCTCGTCCTCCTCCGCTGGCATCCCTGCACACTTAGAAAAGCTGTCCAAGAAGCCAGTGTCAGCGTTTACAAAGAGCGAGGGTGTGTGTGTGTGTGTGTGTGTGTGTGTGTGTGTGTGTGTCTTTATTAAACCCCATGCTCCATTTTACGATATCCATGCACAGCTATAAGACTTATAGCTGCACATGCTTGTAAGTGAACAGCATAACTGGCACTGTTTTTCTTTCCACCGGCTTCTCTGTGGGAGTTGCTGCAACTTTAAACCCACAGGTGAAAGTCCTCCATCTGCCAAAGAGGAGTTGCTTTCTCTGACATAGGCAGTGCACCAGAGAGGCTGCTGTTGCTACTGCTGCTGATGGTAGTTTGTCAGCAGCAGCACCCACATAGCATTTCCCTTTGCTGTAGCACTGATTACTGGTAGCCAAGCTGCAGGTGGCCAGCAGAGATGTAGGCTGACGATGTGGGTGAGATTATGCTAATGCACGGATATGATTGACACATTAACCTAGTGAGATTTAACACTGTTTAGTTATTCAGATGCTCCGCAACAGGAATTTTCCCTCGTGATTTATCTTCAATCGCCGCTGCTCATGTCATATACCTTTTCTATTGTGATCAAAGGTGAATAGAGAAGAAGAAAAAAAAACATGCACAGCAGGAGACTGAGTCAGCTTTAATAATTGACGTTGTTTGCTCTAGAAATATGTGCGTATGAAGAGTGCCATATTTTTCTTGTATTGTATATGGCCACATAATTTATCCTCTTCTTTTGTTCTCATTTCTTTTGTCCTCTCCACAATTATCTGCCAACTTGTTTTTTTTCTTCTTTGTAATCATTTTTTGTTGTTTTTTATTCAAATAGGTAGGACATAGAGACAAGTAATTAAAAGGCTTGTTATTCATCTCCTCGCATACTTTAATTGCACCATGTATAGCTCTTGGTGTTATATTGTGAAAACACTGCATCCATTGTGAATGGATGCAGTGTTTTTTGTACATGTCTGTTAGCAAAATAGCTCATAAACTAATAGAAAGGAAAATTAAAATAAAATATTTACCTGATATACATGAAATTCATGTCTGAATAACGTTTGGGATGAATCTGAATCAAGATGGCCACCATAACTATTTCATTTCAGCAAAGCACAAAATTTCCTAAAACTCAGTCATTCTTACTGAAAATAGACTGAATTTTGCTGTAGTTTAAAGTCACCTCACTTTAAACTAGAACAGATCCGTGCAAAATATTTGTCTAAAACTTTCAACAGCAAATTCTATGCATTATTATAATCTACTCATGAAAAAATTAGAATTTTAATTAAATCAAAACATGTATACAAAACATGCATATAAAATATGATACTAATCTGCACTAGCAACAATTACTGGTACTTAATGCAAATCAAACATTAAATGATTACCCTGAACTCTATGAAATTGTGTCTTTAAAGGGGTTACTACAGACATTTCCTGAATATATTGGCATGAAAACTTTATAAATTACTTTTGGCCAGTTTTTACGACATTGCTGTGATTATCCTGTCTTATTATTGCAGCTACATTTTGATCTGATAAGAATAATTGACAAAACTAAGATTGGGATCTTATGTTTTTGATCCAGATTACCAGCTTGCGATTTTACTTTGTTCTGCTCAATCTGAAGCTAGCTCAGTTGGGTTTTTTTGGACCAAACTGTTTCAAAGGTTCGCTGATTGTTTTAAAAACAGTGAAGCTCTCAGAATTACAGCGATGAGAAATACTACTGGTAAATGTTTTGCTTGGTAAGATTCTTGAAATAAGAAAAAATTGAGTCAAATCAAGTATTTCAAGAGTCTTACCAAGTAAAAATTTCTTACTCCATTGGCAGAAATTTCTGACTTAATTTGAGTCAAATTTTCAAGCTAACAAGACAAATAATCTGACACATTCTGAAAACAAGATTAATATTCTTACACAATCAGTTCTTGTTTAGTAAATCAGTCTCAAATCAAGATCAAATAGATTTTATGGCTGGATATAAGGTTTTACAATTTGGTTAGAAAGACATTTTTTGCAGTGTAGCACAAATCACTAAGCATTTCTCTCAATAAAGCTTTTAGTCTCACATTCTAAAAAATGTTTTAGGGCCTGCAATAGCTCAGTGGTCTTTGCTGCAATTGTATAATTGTGAGGCTGAAGGTTTGAGCCCTGGTTGCATCAGGAGGGGCATCTGGCGTAAAACACAACTGCCAACCCTTTCATGAGCGTTCACATGCTGAGACGACCCCTGCAGAAAGGAGCAACTGAGAGAAAAACAACAAGAAGCTCTAAAAATGTCTTTGAAAACTGCTTTGTGCATGAAAAAAAACTTTAATTTTGTCTGTTTCAAAGGCATTTGCTGTCAAGCTCTTTTTTTCAGCAACAAGTTAGAATTTTAAATGATTAAGATTTGGCACTGGTACTAAAAAAAACTAATTTAAATTAGTCAAATGATGTTCAAGAGTTAGCTTTTAGGGAGGATTGTTGTGGTTTTAGAATAATACTCAACAGATATAATGGCTACTGTACATCAAAATCCAACTGCAGAAGATAAAATCAGCTGATAAGAATGGAGAAAATGAAGAACATTTTGGGATTCAATCATGATATTCTTACTTGCAATCTTCTGTCTTTATATTGCTTAACTTTTACCATCTTTGCAGCTGTACAGATAATGGAGAATAGAGAAAACACTAGCCATTGTAGTTTCTATTTAAGAAATGTAGACAGTGATGTATGTGGTTTTTGTTTTTGCTTGGCAGTTTGTGGTTTCCACTGTGACCCACTGTGAAGTTTGGGTTCCTTCCTCCAGTTGTTATTTAGCAGTGCACTGAAGCAGGCTTTATGCTGATTAACTGCATTACATCCGATGGATTCTCAGAGACCTCTCCACCCCTCCATATAGCTCCGGGAGCCTTTCAGGGGGGGGAAAGGCTCCCCATTTTAATTAGACAAGAATGGGAAATCTATTAGTAAATTCAGTCAAGGCTCAGCGTTGAATGAGGAATTGCTTTGCCCCGTAAATGTTTAACAAACTAGCCCCTTCCCTACAAGAAAACAACTGGTGGGCTCTAAAATCACAAACCAAGTATGAGGTGAGTTTAGTAAGAGGCTTTAAATGTTATTACATTTCATAGGCTTGTTAAAACACTGTGGATGTAATACGTAATGTAATGCATGAAATAACACAAAAACTGATCCAGCAACATGTTTTAAGCAAATCAGTTTATGTCAGTATTATTTTATTAATGTTGCCAGTTAGTCAAAAGACATTGTTTTTTTTTTTTGGTCATAAAGCAAAATGTCAGATCTTTTACAGTGTTGTTTTGTAGAAAAGTTTATTTCAAATTGTATAATTTACAGTGTCATTTGGTTTTGGTCTTGTTTATTTATTTTATGATCTTACTCATTTTTGAATAGTCTTATCTCCTGCCATGTTATCGGTTATTATCGGTTATCGGCCGTTAAAAGGAGAAAGTTATTGGTTATCGGTATCTGTTCTTAAAATAAGTTATCGTGCATCCCTACAATGTTTACACTGTAAAAAGCAAATCCATGTTTTCAAATTAGACCAAATTAAAACTAAAACAACAGGAAAAACTGAAGAATATTTATTTTAGGTTATTTATTGACATGACTTGATTTTCCATGTGATCGACATGCAGTCACTTGAACAGTTTCAGGTTAACCACTAAACACACATTCCTCGTTTTTAGCACAATCTTAAACCACACAGAGGATCCTGCAGAGTGCGTGTTGTGCAGCTGCATAGTTGTGATAAATAAAAGACCAGAGGTCCTCATGTCCATGTGTTATTTATGTCTAAGAAGAGAACAAACAGAAGAGAGGAGGGCTTCAGAGCCATAGACTGTCCCTGGCTCAACAACCTGGTTTCAGTGTTTATTATTTTCACAAGAATGGGAAAAAAAAGTCTTAATTTTTTATGTGCTATGCCAAGTTTCTTTGGAAATTGTTGAATTTTTTTTTTTTTTCCAAATCCATGCTAATAGAAAAAAAAAACAAGTTGTGGTTTATTTGAGTAAATTTATCGCTTAAAGATTTGCTTTTGACTTAACTGATGGATGATTGGTGTTTACTATCTCTCTCTGTATGTTTGTGTGTTCGTGTTTTTTTCCATGAAGTAGCAGATGCAGAATGAGGCTCTCATAAAGTATCTCCCTAAATTCTTTGCTTTGTGACTCCACGCACTCATCTAAACGCCTTCATCTCGTGACATCTGGGGCATCTCACTGGGATAACATGTTACATAATTAGCACCAAATTAACACTCAATTAGGCAATCTGTGTTGAGATGGTGGGGGCAGACTTATCTTTAGAGGATTTAGAAATCACATCAGCGCCACATCCACCACCTGGCCTACTGAGAACAAGCTTTATATTACTTTAATATGAACCAACAATATGGTAAAAATACACAATTTTAACATTTAGAACACAATGATTACTTGTTTGAAAAATCCCACCTGATACAAAAAAACTGTAATAGGGTCCAGAAATGTGTTGTTTTGGTAAAAAACTTTTGTTTCACAAGTTAAGCCATAATTGTGGGGAATTACAATAAAAACAGTTATTTTCTTCTAGAAAATAATGAGTGATGAAGAGTACAGGGGTTTTGAAATATTCAACATAAAATGTTCTCTTTCAAATCCTTCTGCGATCAGTTTTTTTTTTTTTTTTTTTTGCTTTGAGGCCAAGCGCAGAGAAATATCCTTTTTGCCAGCTTTCACCCATCCTCCACTGTTGCAAATAACTTCTTAAACACTATTTTTTCTGTCATGTATAATACTGGAATTGATAGCAACAGTGCTTTCTAAAGTAGCTGTATTTTTTCTGCTCCATCCGCAGAGATAAAAATCAAACTAGATTCAAAAGAAAATTGTAGAATCCAACAACACTTCAGAAAATATAGCCTTTCGGAAAACAAACCAACAAAACAGAAAACACATAAAAAAAACACATTTCAGAAGAAAGTGTGTTTGTATGTGTTTTCAGTAGATGTTTGATGTTTATGATTTTGGGTTTCTGTGTGATTCATCCTGTTAGCCAGAATTTATTCTATTATTTTTGTTTGTTTGTTAACATGAAATGCTGTTTTTAGTTATGTTGTGGCTGTTTCTGAAAAAAAAAAAAGTTGTTTATTTTTAATATTTGTTGCACTTTTTCACAAATTTGACTTCACATTTTTGCAGAAAAGAAAACAGAAAAAGTGCATTTTATATTAATGCAGTGCATTACAACCTGTGTTTAGTCATTTACAAGTTGTCTATTTAGGGTTTTTGTTGATTATTTTTACATATTAAAGTATAGCTAAATTTTGGTAAATAGAAATATGTATTTAAAAAAGTTTTGTTGTATTGCACAACTTAATGCTCTAATATGCCATGTTAAAAACTTTACACAGGCCACTAATGAAGATGAAGTAGGACATTGATTAAGAACAAAAGCACCATTCCATAATATTCTGGTTATTTTCCTTGGTTTCCGCTGATGTTTAGCAACAAAGAAGTGGCAATGCATTTTTCAAATGCCCTATGAAAAATGCATTGTGTTTCTAATGTGACAACACAGTCCTACCTGGAAAGCATGATAATCAATCAATTTATCAATCAATCAGTCAATCAAGCTCCTGTGTTTGTAAGGAGATTTGTTTTTCTTTTTTGTGCATTTTATTATAAATTTGTGAAATTATATATTTTTTTCTGTTTCTCTTGCAGATTATGTATAAGGCTCATAAAAATTTATTACCTTTAAATATCCAATTAAATTTTGTTAAGAGAGTAAGTAA
>JAUBOC010000160.1:15755091-15768934 GCA_032275365.1 Anablepsoides cearensis | reverse complement strand
ACTTATTGAAAACTCAAGACAGCCATAACATTATGTTTCTTTACAAGTGTATGTAAACTTTTGACCACAACTGTACTCTGGGAATACTCTGGCCTGGGAATACATTAGCTGTGTCTCAGCCCATGAATTGAGACACAGCCATTGATTGCCTCCATGTCCCAACTATGAATAAGCAAAATAAAATGGATAGACGATTATCATAAGACAAATTTTCCGTTTTTTTTTTCTTTGTGACATTTACACACCTTTGGGTCAAAGCTTTCTAGAGGCGTATATTTGTATGTTTAAGCACTGTTTAGTATCTGACTACTTTATTTTGCTCAGTTACAGCAAATTAAGCATTTAGAGGGTACTTCTAAGTTTTGATTTCAATGGTGTTTCCCTTTTGAGATGTGATAATTGATATATTTGCATAAAAGTAGTTCTTATGATAATGGAATTTTCTAAAGAAAGTTTAGCCTGTTGAAATTAGAGGTGGGGTTAGGGGACATGCTTTTTTTCTTGATTTTTTATTTTTTATTTTTTTCATTTTGGATATTTCATTAACTTTTTTTCTGTGCTTCCTCCTTATTTGTTCTCCTTACCACATCTGCTTCCATTCTTCTGTTCCCCAACACAGATTGTCCCCATTTGTTTTCCACGCTCATAATTAGCTATAGGATCACCCATTGTGTAATTATGTATAGCAGTTTGATATGTAATTAAAATTGTATCAGTATCCAGTGTAATTTGTGCTGTGTGATTACCTATTAACAGTGCAAACAGTTGAGCCTAAAAGCCCATGACCGCCCCTCTCATAGAAGTCATTGAGCCTTTCAGTCACTATTTATACAAGCAGGTGTTGCATCTGATACGTTTGATATAAGGGAGGAAAAAAGGTGTTATCAGAGCAAAGCATGATCAACACGATAAGTCTATGTGGTGTCACAGAAACAGTTCATCCTCGCAGATCCAGTCTTAGTTAACTCATGATGCATTGAACCAAGAACTTTACACAAACATGCACATCAAACAACACTTTGACTATCAGCGTGAGAACTGTGGGGTAAAATCACATTTAATGTTTCTTTTTGAATAAATAAAAGGCCAGTTCCGTTTTGATTTGAAAGTTTTTTCCTCTTATCTAAAACTCTTTTCTAATTGGTTTAGAGTTTTAGCTGTAAAAGCTAGTTTTTAAATGAAATTGTGTGTCGCCAATTTAATCATCCATTCTGTGTGCCATTATGTCAAGTTGCGTCTATAACCAATTTCAATATAAAAGTTAACAAAAGGAAAAAAAAACTTTGAAAATGAAAGTGAAAATACTTTTTTCTTCAACTAGAACTAAAGGTTTGTGAGAATAAAACTGTATTCAAGCATGGATGATTAATTTTACATTAAGTTAAGTTTAGATGATCGATAGTTCACACACTTTTATGTAAAAATATTAGCTTTTTCATGGAGTAGGGACCTCCACCAAAACAGCACTTTCATCACTGTTTTTGATCAGAAACTTAGAATGTCCTTGAGCAAATGATTTATAGACCTAATTGTTCAGGCTGGAATGAAAAATTGTAAAGGTTTAAACAATTATGGTAGTCCCATAACATAAAGACTCTTAAGAAAAAGTAATAACTGAGGTGTAAAATGATGGAAAGCCACTATAAGGTTCACATTTTAAGGCTTGACTGGTCTTAAACCCTCGGTAGAATGAATTGCACTGTCAGAGCACATCCAGTGCATACCAAAGGAATAAAGTTGAAGAAAACCTGAACAATGACAAGTTTGACATCTTTAATCCTGGATTGGCCTGGAGAGGAGAATCAAAACAAACAAAAATAAACATATTTTAGCTTAATATGGACGGCCAATGCATATTCTTATCCATTTTCAACTGAATCAAAGTGATAGTATTGAAGGCATTTTAAGATGTTGGTTCAGATCAGCAGCTCATATTTGAGGTGCCATTGCCCAAATGACAATGTTTTTTAACAACTAAATTTAGCAGAAAAATTAAGGGAATTTGTGTTTGGTAGATTATTGCTTTGTTGTAACAATGCAAATTGGCAATAAATCTAAATCCTATAAATGGCACCTGATTGGCAGTGCCTGGGAGTATGACAAGCTCAAAGCAAGTGTCAACAACAACAGCAAAAAAAGCTGTTTGGCAATGGCAGAAAAAAATATCATGTGCACAACCCACACACTCAGCTCTACTGCTCATCCCACAAACACATGTTTCTTACAATTGTGGCATAATTTAGAATGGAAATTAACAGACTTTTCAATGGTATTTGTTGCAAAGAAGCATTGTTACAACAAATAAATCACATATCAAACACAAATGACCTTACTTTTTCTGCTAAATATGGTTCAACTTTACATATTATTGTTGCTTGTCTTTTAGGTAAATGAACGCCTCATGATCAAGACATCTAAAAGTCTGCATATAGCATCTGTCTCTCCTTGTATCTCTTTAATTCTGTTAATAAAGGAACCTTTTTTTTGTTTTCATACCACCTTTACCTTGAAAGAGTACAGCCTCTCTTGCAGAACACGGAAAGGCTTTTAGAAACAATAAAACTGCTGCATGTTCTGACATTCCCCAGAGAAGAGACTTAAGCAGCAGGTCTGACATCCACCGTATGGATGATTAGCATCATTAGAGCATCAGCTGCTCCCTCTTACTGAGGCGCACACATTTTTCATGATGGCTCTTCAGATACCTAACACTTACACAGATTAAACGGTGCCATGTTCTTGCTAAAGTAGTAATGCTTGAATAATTAGAAGTCGGTTGAATTAATGAAACTCAAAGCCTGCAGAAGTGAGGCAACAAAATGTGTTTAGAAAAGGGAGTTGTAGATTGCGCATTGCCTTGTCAAACCACGTCTGTTTTCTTTTTCAGCTCCTTTGACCGACAAGCCACCAAAGATCCTGTTTCCCACGGAAAGCAAGATTAGCACCATGGAGCTGCAACTAGGTAAGATCATCGTGGGATTTCTTCCAGCTGCTGTCAGTCGTGTCTGAGTTGCTTCCAAATGACAGGAAATGGATGACTTTACAAATCGTCTCCAGTGCGCCTCCCAGGCATCGCATGCAGATCAGTGATGGCACTTTTATTGGCTGGAGAGATAACGAAGGGGAAAAACAATTGCAAAAGTGGTTTCCTCATATGCAAATTATGGGTGCTAATATCCCTAAGGCTGTTTTGTCAACAATGGAGAGCCCATATGGTGCCAGGGCTCCATACACCGGCTCACCGCATTGAAAGGCGGCCGCTTTCTGTCGGCATTGTTTGTCTCTTTTGACGTGAGGTCACAATGGGATTACCACGTGGCTGTGCATGCAGAAGACGGTATGCGCAAGTTGTTTATTTGTTTGTTTTTTTCTTCTTTCCGCGACAGCATATTGCTGGTTTTCTGGGCACAGTCCACTGTCCACATGGTGCTTGCTGCTCCGTGAATGGCTAATGTGTCTGTCACGTTGAAGCCAATCAGACAAGACTGAGAGGTCTTGGGAAAACAGAGGACTGGAAGAGTTTGTGACAGAGAGAAAGGTGTGGAGACAAAGGCATAGAAGGTACAATAATTTACTGAGCGCTCACCTTTTGTCTTCTATCAGATGCTGCTGGAATGCAGGTAGTTCATTTGAAATGCCTCCACGGATGGCTGATCAAGGGTGAAAAATTGCTGCTGTTGATAAACTGACAGGCTCAGCTTCACATGTCAGCCTACTCACACCCATGCATGAACAGGGTGCACAATGGGGGCCCTTAAGCTATTGGTGTCATTTGTCTCTATCTTTTATTCCACCGAGATCTTCAGAAAAGACTTCCCACTTGAAACTGTCTCACAGTTGTTTAAATCCTCATTGTTAGCTCTTTTTTCTGTTTGCTTCGTGATTAATTGTGCGCTTCTTATCTTGTGTGTTAGTTTGCGCTGGTGTGTGTGTGGTAATAAATGGCTGGTGCGCTTTCATAAAACAGGAATATTTCTTGAGAAACAGCTTTAATTGGAGAATGATCTGTTCTAAAGCAGAGGTCAAATAATAATCATAGAGTAATAAAAAGCGTATGGGAACAGCTGGGAAATATGGTGCTTAATTCATTTTTACATTTGAATAAAACTTTATACAATTTTATGTCACATAAAAAGCTAACAAAAACTGAAAAGTTATTGCACACTGAGATACATTTTGTAAGGGTAGTAGACCAAGCGTTTTTTAGGACTATGACTCGTAAAAATCGTTATCAAGAAAGGCTCGAATCAATTATTTTATAAATACACTCCAAACATTCAAACCTGTCCATCTGAATCATGTGTTTCTATGCATTTGTTGCATAAACTGAAAAATCTGCAGTCGTTAAAGCAGTACAAACTTAAAAAGTATATATTTTTAGCTAAAATAAAAAGCCTAAACTTAATACAAGACACATTTTTTCTATTGTATTATTATAAAAGTACCTAATGCTCAGTATGCTTCTATATAAAAAAGACTAAATGAAACTCTGTTTTATCTATAAGAAAAAAAAAACTTTTGCAAAGGTACTAATCCACAATGAAGCAAAAACCTTTGACAAATATGGCTTTCTTACAGGAGAGAGGAGAAAACAAAAAACATCTAATCATCTTTACCCCAAAATTATGCATCAGGGGTTTGCAAATGAACATCTTTTTTTATGAACAAGTCGCATGAACTGTATCAGAAAGTATAAAAATATTTGGCTCTCAAACTGTTAGCACTGAGCTTACTCACACGCTGTACAGCTTTTGCTACAGACAAACATTTCATAAAATGAAAGAAGGAATAAATTCAATTTATAACCCAGAAACTTAAAACTCAAACATCACCAGCTGTGCAAATGGCACAATGACTTGTACAATAATGGTCATATTATATGAAATTCAACATTGAAATTACCTTGAAAAGCCGTAGTTTCTCTGAAAATATTTTACCAATCCTTAAAAGCATGTAAAATACCCCAAAACATATGTAGCTAAATTGGGGTCATAAGTTTTGTTCAAAATAAAAAAAATTGAAACCGAAAAAACGAAACGTGAAACTGAAAAAAATTTTTGAACCTGGAAAAAAAAAATTGAAACTGAAAAACAATTTTGAAAGTGAAAAAAAAAAAATTTGAAACTGAAAAAAAAAATTTTTGAAACCAAAAAAAAAAAAATTGAAACTGAAAAACAATATACTAGTATCTGTAAAAGTTTCAAACATCTTGTCTTTTCAGTTTCAATAATTTTTTTCAGTTTCAAAAAAATTTTTTCAGTTTCAAATGATTTTTTTTCGGTTTCAAATTTTTTTTTTTTTTTTCAGTTTCAACTTATTTTTTCAGTTTCAAACTTTTTATTTTTAGTTCAGACTTATGACCCCGTTTCGACGTGGGGGGCGGGGCCTCGGATGACAGGCATGATTGACAGTCTGTGTTGCATTCAGGAGCCCTGGCCGTCTGCCCGACTCGCTTTGACCGGGGGGAGGCACTCGATCTGGGGCATGGAGATCTAAGTTGTAGCCGGTGGTTGCTCCAGACATTGCTGCTAACAGACAGACAGCAGGTTTCAAAATTGTTTTTCAGTTTCATTTTTTTTTTTTTTTCCAGGTTCAAAAATTTTCTTCAGTTTCACATCTCCTTTTTTCGGTTTCAATTTTTTTTTATTTTGAACAAAACTTAAGACCCCATATTAGCTCCATAAAAACATACAAGTCTAAAAGAATTAGAGTGCTTTTGCTGCAAAAATGAGAACTCGAAACAAAAAGTGAACTTAAATTATGAATTGAAATTCTTGCCAAAGTAAATGTTGCTAAATATTTAGTATACGGTTGGCCTTTGATAAAGATAGTAATTTTTAACTGTAAAGCCTAATAATCTTGTTTTTTAATTTGTTTAATTTTGACCTTGGG
Organism: Anablepsoides cearensis; assembly: GCA_032275365.1. Lineage (NCBI taxonomy): Eukaryota > Metazoa > Chordata > Actinopteri > Cyprinodontiformes > Rivulidae > Anablepsoides > Anablepsoides cearensis. The sequence continues at coordinate 15,763,042 of JAUBOC010000160.1, read as the reverse complement.
GAGCCCAGACTTTTTCTAAATCTTGCTGCTTCATATGTTTATTGAGTAATTTGGTAAACCCTCAATGTCTGATAAATGAGTGTTTGTCAACATCTATTTTACATTGCTCAAGGTGCATTGTTAATTTGAGTTCAATCAAAAGCAATCCTGATGATGACTCAGGTAGTGTAAAAGGGAAAAAAACACCCTCGGCAACCAATTTCTGCAGGCTGGATCTTAAATTCTGTGCCTTTGAAAAGCCAAGGTCTTCCCCCTAATGGTTTGCTGCAAAAGAGTCTGGTACTCCCATCAACAAAAGTGAGGCAGAGCAGAAGTGTGTGTTGTGTTCTGCAGTGAGCTCCCACAGACTCCCTGCAGTGTCCAATGCACCGAGACTCTGAAGTAAATATTTTACAGTGGGGCTTCATTTTGTGTGCAGAAATGTTGTCTCCCTCCAAATGAGAGTTTCTCTTTTATTTAGCCATTATTTATTTATTCTCTTCTTCCTTGATATTTGGTGAGCCATGCCCTAAGCAGCTTTATGGAGCAATGTGGCAGATTTATAGCCGCCCAAACATGCATAGCAAAAAAAAAAAAAAAAAGCAGGTGCCTCATACTTTGTGGGAAGTAGAGAGCAAGATAGAGAGACAGAGAAAGAGAGAGAGAGAAGACATGGTATCCAGTTGAGGCCAGCCAGGCAATAAAATCAGAGCCGTAAGCAGAGAGATAAATCTGCAACAGTGCCAGGAAACACAGACCTTCTTTATCTCTTCCACTGTTGCAACCAGTGCATTTCGAAGACAGCCTCCATCTTGGCTTGCTTTACACAACGCACACGCACACGCGGATGTAAATCAAATACTTGTCTTACATAAGTGCCACAGAAAATGTTCAGCAGGGGGTGTAGTGGAGGGAAAGTCAATGAAAATGCTGCAAAATTTTGACCACAAAACTGTTCCGTCCAAAAAGATGGACTTAGGAAGAGCATACATTGAACAATAATAGTAGAATTTAAAACATTTTTATCTTTTATCAGAGTGATTTGGTCAAAGATTTTTTTTACTACTCTTTTAACCCCTTAACCATCAATGAACCGTTCATTGCACATTCTCAGTTTGTGGTTATTCCCTCCCTCTTTATAGCCTAAAGGGGCTTTGAATTAGCATATTATGCTGTTCAAACAATTCAATTGGTTGTCTTCTTCCCATTGACGCCACCTTTGACCAACTGGGTTCATCTATAAACTCTCCAGAGCCCAAAATGTTCCCCACCTCTCCGTATCAGCTCTGAGCTTAATTCTGACACCAGAGCTATGTAGCCAATCGAGTTACAATTTATTCTATATGCAGTTTTGGGGGAAAAAATGAATATAGTGCATTTTAACTTAAATAACTAAATACTATTTACAGTTAAAAAAAACTATGACTGCTGAAGTTAAAAATTCAGTTTGATAGCTTTACATAGAAGCTTGTGAATTTACTCCAAATGGTTCAAGAGCAATACTTAGTTTTATTTGGGTCAAGGATAGGGTTAGGCCTGCAGGCTAATAGGTTTAAGTTTTCTCCTTTTCTGTGTCTCATTCAGACGAAGTCAAAGGTTTCTGTCTCTCTGGAAAACAAACATCAAACTAGTGATTTGTCAGTTGCAGCTGAGCCATCTCTTTGTACTGGCTCACTTATGTGAAGGATAGAAGCTGGCTCTTTATTCCTTTTTTTCATTTATGAGTGTATTGTTCTGCACAGTTTAGTAATGGCTAAAGGCTCTCACTGACAATATTGATGTCATGTAATCAATAAGATGCAAAGACAAAACAGTATCATCCTAGTAGGTTATCATGCAAAGGGGGTAGCAAAATCAAATATGATTTAAGCTTATTGTGATAAAAAGTACAAATGTATTATGATCACTTTGAACAGAATTGGCAGAAAAGGTGTATAGTAACTAAGTAATTTTAAAGTTTTTGTCTTTTTTTATCTTAACTTTTTTCCATTCCATTCAAAATTTTAACATGCATACTTTTTCTTTCAAAATTATTGTGAGCAGTTTTATGATTTTTGCTTACGCACTTTTTATCGGTGAAAGATTTTTTTTGTCAAAGTCATTTTCTGTTAAGATATTTTTACTTTTACTTAGTCATTTATCTTAGGGATTTACTTCTGGTCAGTTCCATGTTGTAAAAAATTATTTTTAGTTGTTATTTTTATCTAAAATTAAATTTTGTGTTTGGATGAGAAGTGTAAATACTTATTGTACTGACACCATATTGGATTGAACTGACTCCATCACACCTGTATGACACAAATCACATCACATTCCAGCAGGACAGACTGTAGCAGATGTATGTAGCCTAGAATGAAGATGATCGTGGCTGAAACAAGTAGTCCAGTCAGGTAATTCCAAATTTTTCAACATTAACATTTTAACTTAACACTATTATTGACTTTAAAAGAAGACGGGGGGAGGGGTGGGTTTAGAACCCTGTCAAAAGAGTCAAAAGGGTCCAATCATCCAAATCTCAGAAAATAGCCACATTCCCCATCACTAAATCTAACCTCTGTGATTTGATCTCTCAAAGCATGAGCCTGAAAAGCACTTTGCTGTTATGATCACTGTTTTTCTTACATATAAAACACAACGGCAAAAGGACTAAACAAAAATATACACTTAACACTTGCTGCATTATTTATAACAAAGTAAAATACTTAATGCGTAAAATATTTTGTTCTAATTTTTGCAAATTTGTCTAACAAGCTTATGTTAGCTACTTAACACTTTATTAGGCAGATATACAAGCTAACTCATAGCTGTGTTACTACACAAGCCATGACCATCTGTGTTTGCACTATTTTTTGAAAAAGCTGACTTTGTTTTGATTTAATAGGAAAGTTTGTCTTCCTTCTTCTATCAGACTGACAGGTGGGGGAGAGCAGGTGCAACCTGACAGATCTGTGCTCTGTTTCTGACATCTCATTAAAAACAGTTTAAGCCACATAAGGTATGACAAAAAAAATGAGTGGTTTTGAACTTGTGACTTTTTCAAACTGCTTGTTAGCATCATATGTTTTTGTATCAAGAACAAAGGAAATTTTAGGAGTGTGTTTTTGTCACATTATTGTTTTGGGGGCAGATAGTTTACATGTAGTTTTTAAAGGTTGTGTAAGTTGGTTGAACTGCATTAGTCTCAATATATGTTGCCAGATTTTCTGCTGTCCCCCAGTGGTGAGTTGAAGAAGTTTGCCTCCGGTTCTTCCAGCATAGCTGGAGGATTTACATCACTGGGTTTAAATTTGTGCCCATCTGTTGAAATTGCTTTAAATGGAACGACACAAAAATACACTAAGTGGCGTATTACACATACTTCAGCACCAAATTTAAAACAGACTCACGGACAAACAGACTCACTGGCCTGTCGTTGATTCCCTCTGGATGATTTGTCATGGATGCACCAGCACAGTGAGTGTGCTTAAGGGATTCGGCTCGTGCTTACGCAGCACTCCACTTTGAGCATCTTGCCAGCTCTCCCTCTTAATCACCCGAGCAGATATTTGCACACCCCTGCACTAGTAGGGGTGGATGGGGTCACACACACGCTCGCAGCGCTTTCCTCTCAAACCATGGGATAATTGTAACTGATAGAGGATTTTACAGTCGCCCAAAGCCAGCAGATGTGTGCAGTCTTCTGGAAAAGAATAAGAATCCATTATTTCATAAAGCAGGACCCAACAACAGAGGAGGGGGCAGCACAAGGAGGACCCGTTTTATCGCTACTGCACTTCAACATGAACTGTGTGAGACTTTTTAATGGATGGATCACACCCCAATTTCCCGTTTTAGGAAGTATTTCTACAATATTTAATAGGAAATATCAATAAAAAGACAGACAATGTGGTTGTCTGTCATCTTCTCTAACAATGTGGAAATAAATGGTCTTGTTTAGTTTGAATGGATTGGGTGCCCCGCAAGCGAGATGATTTATAGTTGGTTGTAAGGCAGAAAAATTGTTCTTTCTAGCCTTGAATAAATTCTGTTAACTTGTTATAAGGTTTTAGTTTCAGCAATCTAATATTGGAACTGGCAGTAAAGTAGTTTAACCAGTGCTACAATTGTTATGGTTCTTCTAATAACGCTTCACAAACTCGTCTTTCATGAAGTCATCTACATTATCAATCATTTCAACAGGACTTGGGATCTATCTAAACCTCACTCTTTCCTATTACACTGACGAAAGTTTTGTGACTGAATAACCGAATTTTAGAGACAGCCTTATATCTTATATTTTGGGATCGCTTGTAGTAATTTCCCTTAAATAGGAAGAGAATCAGCATATTTCTACTTAATACAGTATGTGTCTCTGCAGGTTAAACAAAGACTTGTTAATGATCCAATCATCATCATACACACACCCACAAGGTGAGATACTTATCAGAGCTGAAGAATAAACCTTTTAACTAAAACAGAACTAGATTTTTCTGCGCAATTATTTTTTTATTTTAGTTTTTAGCACTTTCTGACAGCATATTACCTTGTGTTTTTTTGTCTTCTATAAATTTATATACCACATTAGTGACATTCCTTTATTGCTCACCTGTACTAAAAATATTTTATGTTCTGTATCCAGCTCATTAAACTCACATATTTTGATCTATCCTTTACCGTGACTGGCTAAAAATTAAGGCTAGATCTAAATATTCCTCATTTGTATATTTCTGAGCAGGTGTTTGGCCCACAGTTTGGGGGATTTGTAATTTTTAAGATGTGGGTATAAATATTTACAGTTTCTACTTCCGTATCAAGGCTCCCGTCTCTGGTCCTATTTATTCATCACAGATGTGCACTTTAATAACTGTGGGCTCTGTAGTTCTTATTATACCATCTGCTTGACTTTCTAGTAAGACAGGCATCAACAGAAAAATAAGTTAAACTCAGGAAATTTCTGAGTAGAGCCGGGTAGCAAAATCCAAAAACTACATTGAAGTTAAATTTGTATTTATTTTGGCATTTTACAGTTTTGATTAATCAGCCACACAAACGGGACAGTACACTGCAGTTTAATTGTGCAAATCTTTGTTTAAACAACCAGCTGATGTAAAGACTGAGATGAAACATAAAGAAGAATGAATAAACCTAAAAGACCCAGCAAAACCAGGAATGAAAGTAAAAGTGAGGTCAGGTCATTTTGTTCACAACCATCATGTGTCAGTGATATAACCACCAGGTTCTGTTTGAAACGTAATGAAAAACTGATGACGACGTAAATGTTTCTGAAACAGAAATTGCATAAACTTTTATGATATTTTTGAGATTTAAGTTCTTCTTGGCCTCATTCACACTAGCCATTAGTTCATCAGTCCAATCAAAATTAAACTCTATTTCTTCCAATTGAGATAATTCAAGTTATTTACAGAAGGTAAGTTATTTTCTGTTCATTACTTTTTCACAAAACCCTCACATCAAATAAAAAAAAAAATGTTCATTTAAGTTGACAAAATATATACCAGCTTCATATTTCCTACCCTGCTGCAGGGACAGAAAATGGGTTTGGTCTAATTATAGGTGCAGCCAGTTGTACCATAATGTTCCTACAAACCACTCTCTCTGCAGTAAGTGCACATTTTTATATAGATATAAATGCAAATGAAACAGAAAATAATTATGTATGTATGTAACTGTAAACACATGTAAGCAAATTAATCATGCACATTTAGATACACAATGGGAGAATTGTCAATTTTTGTCAAAACTGAAAATATTTAGTTTGTCATACAACCCAGTCTTAACAAGAAAAGTCTCTGGATTGTTTACAAATTAGTGAATGGAGGTAGAACACACCTATTTTCTATATGGCAACAGTCGGTTTCTGCAATCCTGCTACATTTATGCTTCCCTCTCTTCAAACAGTGACGGAAAGCAACAAACAGTTGTAGGAAACCAAACCGCTTCATCCATTAACTCACTTTCAGACGGATCATTTTGCATGCAAATGTATGCATATAAAATCTGATTATAACCTACTTATGTGACACTGATGTACTGACACTGTCATGCAAAAGAAACAATAATGCAATGACTGTAATATTTAGACATTTTCCTGTCATTTGCATACTAAAAATCCTTTTTATGCTTTGTTGTTCACTTGTAAACACGCCAGTGAAATATCTAAACCTACTGACACAGACCTGGCAGCACCTGCCTCCTCGTCTTTGATGCCTAACCTCCTGTCTGTGCCTGTGTGCTCCGTTTTCCCCCCGCATGATTCTTCTCCCTTTTATCCTTTACCTTTTCTTTTCTCTCCGCTGCAACACCCACTGACCTCTGCTTGTGTGCTTGGAGATTTGAGGATCCTACAGAACTGTACAATAGTGAGGACAATCTCAAGCTTGCTTGGACACCTTAGACGCGGCAACAAATACACTCCACACATTCCACGGGGGAAGGATGAAAGTGAAATTGACTTTGCTCCAGAGAGTTACTAAAGGTCACCGCTGAGCTACTTCATTAAAAAATTACTTTTTGTCCTTTTTTTTCAGTCTGTTTTTCAGTTAGCATCTCAAAAACACACATGCTCACATTTTGCAGTTCCTCACAATCCCTATTTGTTATTTTTCTTAAATTATCTAATCGACAGGACTGTTGTTTACCAGGTAATTACTATTTTAAATAAACCACACCCTAACACAGACATTAATCACCAACTGGGTAAAAATGTTAGCATAAAATGAACAGCAAACAATAATCAGAAACCACTAAACCAATCCTGTGAAAACCCAAGAAAGCACAAGATCACAGAAAATGCTTACATTTTAAATAAACACACAAATAAAGTTCTTATATTCAAATCATCTTAATGTCTTTAGGTGTGTAAAAACAACAGTTTGAGTTAAAGTCTATTTGGAGCATGAGGTGAGAGCACTTATACGTGTCAAACTCAAGGCCCACAGGTGACTTCTGTCTGACCCGCCAAAGCTGAGCCCAGTTTTAGCAATGAGATGAGGAATGTGATGTTTCATGTTTAGTCGATGTTAAACACAAAATGTCAAAGTTAATAACAACTGGCCCTTTGAGGGCCACCATAACACTCATGGCACTCTGTTAAAATGATTTAGACAGTGAAGCCAATGACGTTTCCTTCTAGAAAACACAACATTTAAGTTACCTAATCTAGAGTTCTCTGCACACCAACATGGTGATTTAGCAAAACATGTATCTGATTAAGTCTGCACCTGTCTACTACATGCAATCTGGGCCTATGCTATGAAAATCTCATTTTTATCATGAAATTATTCCTCCAACAGAGATTTTACACACCTCCAATTCTTTCCCGGAGCCATGAAAACAATGGGACTGTTTTGACCTTTTTGATTGCGTCTAATTGGTTTTATCTTGATTTTGTTGCTATTAAACGTCAGACTTGTGCTAAAAAGATTAATCATTAAGAAGAGAAAGTGAATAATGTCAAAGAAAATGAAGCTACAATTGTTTTAAATGGAATCTTTAGCCAAGCTCTTTATGTGCTTCATTTGTTAGTTACTGATGTGCTAACAACTTTGGTTTGCTTTTATTTATTTGTTAGTTTAAATTTCTACCTCCTTTCTGGACAGAAAACCCGTTGGTTAACGGGAAATTGTTTCAGGAAAACTTGAAGTTGAATCTATTAGGAAGATTACCTTTTAATCCTGCTATATTTGTCTAATTTAACTAAATGTGCTGCTAGCTGGTAATTCATTTTCTTGTGAGTAGTAGTGTTTTGTTGTTCAGCAATGCAGGATTTCTGGGGGCTGAGAATGCTACAGCACCAAAGAATGGAAGAGGAAAACGCATGTCTAAACACATAAGTTATAAAATAGTAAAATACATTTTATTTAATATTTTTGAATTGTATGTATCTGTTAAATAAGCCAGCACACATACACACACACACACACACACACACACACACACACACACACACACACACACACACACACACACACAC
>JAUBOC010000160.1:15661220-15676253 GCA_032275365.1 Anablepsoides cearensis | reverse complement strand
GGGTAAAATCATGTGTACTATGCCAATTTTCTTAAGTATAAAGATGTTTTATTTGACTTTTTGTATTTGAAGGATAGACATCTCACAGGCACTTTAATGCAATGCATTCCTGTTGCTGCTTTGCATGCTAAAGTTTTGAATAAAACATTTTTACAATCTAATGTTGTTAGATCATGTAATGGGAATGATTCACAGCTACGACAACATCAAATTTTAGCTCAATATTTGTAAAAATGACTGAGTTACATTTGTTTTTGTGTTTCTAATGATTGGAAAACTGTGTTGGCCATCTTAAATCAGGTAGCTTAGGAAGTTATTCAGTTGTAGATTTGCATCCAATAAAATTAAAGTCTATTAAAATGGCTCATTAGATATTTTACTAACAGACTTTTTTCTTCAATGTTAGCTAAGTTCATGGTAACAAAAGTAAAATGATGACATTTAAACATAATTTCAAATATTCAGCAGAAACTCTGCATTATATCTCAATTACAAACAATTTTAGTGTTAATTATTAGTTGAAATTTAGCCTAGAATACATATACAGGCAATTCACATATTTACAGAAAAATCAAATAATTAAACCAGTTTGTAAAACAAAAGAATATAATAAACAATGTTTTTTTTTGTAGTAGTAAGGTATAAAATCTGTTTCCCAGCCAGCTGCCGTCCACATTCATATGCACGCTGTGTGCGGTGATATATCGTCAAACATGAACACATTATGTTTTCCCAGCTCCTTGAGAGCACAGATCCTGTTGCTCCGTTGTCTCCCAAGGTTTCACTCTGTCTGCTCAGCCTGAACCAAGGTCACCCGTGCCGCTGCAGGCTCCCTGCAACCTTGGAAGGCTAACTGACCGGGAAATGTGTGTTCTCCCGTTCCACCGTCTTTGTGTCAATCAGCGAGGACCAGAGCGCGGCCCGTCATTAAACGTGCCCAGCAGGCTGTCGCTGGGACATTAGCTCATTCTTGTAGATTTAATATGGAAACAAAATACTTTGGATTTAAAGGCCATCCAAGGACAACAGAGGAAAGAACTGCCTAGCATTATTTGAAGGGATGAATTTTACCTGAGCTACAGCCAATTTTAGTAAAATGTTGAAAATAACATTATGCACTATCTCACACAGTATCATGCATGATCTGTTAGAGCCTGGGGTATGTTTTGTGGATGACTCTCAGCTACTCCCACACCAAATTTAAGTTCAGTATCTGCTAAATTTATTGACATACTAGAATAAATACTGGATAAACTATGAAATTACTTTTCTCTTAGTGCGGGATTATTTTCAACATTGTCTTGGGGGATTCCTCTTGGCTACCATCATATCAAATTTCAGCTCAATCTGCCCAAAAACAGCAAAGTTATGGTCAATTCTTACTTTTAGCCATCTATCTTGGATTTTTGACATCAGTATGTGATGTTATTCTCAGCTACCACCAGACCAAATTTCAGACCAATATGTCTTAAAATAGTCAAGTGTTCAAATTGGCCCTGGCAGCCATCTTAAAGTTTAAATTAGCATATAAAATTAAAGCTTGTTCTCGACTACTGCCAATTTTCAGTTCTGTATTTGGGAAAACGGCTGATTAATCAAAAATTAGCATTAGCTTAAAGTGCCTGTGACACACCTATCCTTCAAATAGAAAAAGTTAAAGAAAACATCTTAATACCTAAGTAAGTTGGCATAGTACACATGATTTTACCCTTTTTGCCACTTAACTGGCTTATTTTCTTTTAAATTTGGCTCAGCCAACATGAAACAGGAAGTGACATCAAAGGGGAACTCATTAATAAAATAAACTTGCTGGTCTCTGTTTATTAAAACAAAATTATTTAAACTTTAACTCTTCTCAGTCTCTCTTTGATAGCAACTAAAAATTATCTAAAGAAACATCACATTCTTCTCTACAGTCTGTTTGGTTAGCTTCTGTAACAACGCTCTGTTTGCACAATGACATTCACCTTTGACATCACTTCCTGTTTTTTCACATGCAAATATCTCAACAACCCTTCATCTCAACAACGTAAAATTTGTTTTGCAACATGTTATCAATGTTTTCTTTCCAAAAATACATTCATGTTTATTACAGAAATTTGATGTCACAGACACTTTAAACTTGTGATTACCATTGCTCTTTTTATCATTTGAATTGACAAGCCCTAATAATCACCATTTTTTGTATAGGCTAAAGTCAATTTATTGTGGTGGCCATCTTGAATTAATTTGAGTCCTAGACATGCAACCAATGATTACTTTCTGAACATTTCATTAAAATCTGTTCAATGATTCATGGGATATTTTGCTAACAGTGCAGACAAATACACATACACTAAAGCTGTGTATTGGTGATATATTGTGGTAAGGGTTTAAGACTTTGGCTCCAGCTTTAATGAGTTGTAACTTGAACGTCTTCCAACTTTGTGTTTGACTGAGTGAGGCTTGTATTTTGTTTATTCTTTCACTGTTTCATGAAATGCTGCAAATATTTGCAAACATTTATATCTGGACATGCAACCATTAGGATTCATATATTTCATTTTTAAATTCACAGTCACACATATGGGTAAACCTATGACTCCTCTAATTAACAAGGCTGCATAGTAACAGCCTTTTAAATCAAAGCAAGTCACAGAGTGCAGCAGGAATTAAAGCCACAATAGTGAGAGTGTATCCAGGGCCTTGGTTTTGATATAAAATCTCATGGCCTTGCCATCGCTGCCCTCTATGTTAAAAGCTCTTTTTGACACGGAAATTACTTTATGAACCTCTGAAAAATACTCCAACACTTCATCATCCTTTTTAGCTTCACCAGTAGTCAATAAGAGACCCTTTTTTCCAAATGTCACACCAGATTGACTTTTATGTTATCAGTTTCTGACCCTGTTCTTTTGTCGTGTAACCTTCTCTTTCCCACTTGACCTTAACTGTTATAGAAAAAACTACTAATCACAATAATTCTAAAATATTTGCCTTTCTAATTGCATTGTGTTGGCAAAAATGAAACATAATGACATTTTTGAAAATACATTGAGAGGAGAGGGGAAATGATTTGCATAACTTGCCAGAATTGGTTAAAGGAAGGCAATAAATGCTGTGAGGAAAAGCTGCTGCAAGCAGTGTTACCTTCAGACATTTTTTTTTAAACAATTCTGGTAAACAGCCTCTGCTGGAACAACAGGTCTGCTTTTCATTTGGCCCCAAGGTCTGTGGGAATCAGTTTATTTGAATGTGCTCACACTGCCAGGCTTGGCATTGGGTGAATCATATTTATATGTGAGCATTTTTGTTTAGATCTGTAAGGACTTGGGTTCTTTTAACATTTACCTGGAATGTTCGATCTGGATAGAAGCGGAAAATACCAAACATGTGCCTGCGCAGCCTTGAGACTTCACAGGGCTCCGACGGCGCAGCACTCAGCTCGGTAAACACAGTTTCCTCCTGTGGCTCTTTGTTTGGACAGGAAACAAGGAAGCTGATCAAACAGCGGCTCAGAAGGCCACGGCCAAACCAAGCTGGAACAGAGTTGCAAGTCTTTCAAAGCTCTGTAAATGGGGGTGGGGGGGGGAATAAATGTCACTTTAATGTACAAATGTACTGGTTTGCAGCCATGCTGAGTGTCTCATTTGTGCAATCTGTGCAATATTTTCTTCAGGCACATCCTGCAGCTTTGATATTCTCATTACATGTAAGATTCAGTGTTGGTGACTGTCTGCGTCCTGCAGATTTACTGCTCAGTCCTGATGGAGTGATAGTCTGAGCAGCAATGCATGATAAGCTTTAACTGGATGGAGGGTGGCTGATTAGGGAGGAGGAATAAAAATGCATATGAGCTGAAGTGTGAGTGTGTGTGAACCCTTTTCCAGAAAAAAAGCAGCCTCGTGGGGACCAATGCCCGGTCCCATAGATACGGATGCTGATTACGGGTGGGGGGTTAGGTTTAGGACCAAGGTGTGAATCGAGTTTAGGTTAGTTTTAGGATCAGGTAGGTATCTGCAAGGTTAGTTTTAGGGTAAATAGTCAAGGTTAGGATATAAAATTACCAGAAAATGAATGAAAGTCAATCCACAGAGATATAAAAACAAACCTGCGTTTGTGTCAAAGTCAGCAAGCCTAACAAAGTGGTAATGCTCCCCTCTTGTGACTGCCTTTTTAAATGACTTCATAAGGAAGTCATGAGTGCCTAAAAATGCATGAAAAATGCGAAAACTTCATGGCACAGTAGTTTACTCATGAGATATTTTAATCATGACCACAGTGATTTTATCAACGATGAAAGGGTTTAAAGATTGAGATAAATATTGTGTTTTAAATGCCAGCAGTGTAGCTCTTAAACTCATTGTGAAAAGTAAAAGTATGTGCATTAGACAGGTATAATATTTTTTTTTAATCTCATCAAACACAAAAATGGCAAACAGGAATTCACCAAAATGCATGTTTGTCAAAGCAAAGCTTCTTGGAGACGTTTCTGGGACTGATGACGCAAAGCCAGACTGTTTTGGTTCTGTTGTTTTCTTTTATTTCTTTATATTTCAATTATTGTGGAAGAGTACCAACATATTTATTCATGTCTGTATTCTTGCTCATAATACAGTATTTTCCACTGAACCCCACTTCAAAAGATGTTGACTACCTCTTTAACATTAAAAGGCTGTAACATCATAAACATGCTGACATTTTATTATTAAGATTTTATTGAAGTGAACTTTTACAACATGTCAGTTAGACCAGCGGTCCCCAAACTTTTTTCCTCAAAGCCCCTCTGTCTTACATTCAGTGAGTTCCCCCCCAATTCCCTCGCTACTCCCCACCTCTCCCAAAAACGCATGTCTTTATCAAACAACAAAAAAATAAAGTGAATAGTTAAAACTTTTATTTGGAAAAAGAGTAAAAGAACTGTGTTATAAAGAGTTTAAATTTTTATTAAATGGATTTTTTTGGTGATTTTTTATAAGCAAAAAATATTTTGATATTTTCACAACATCTGAGCAGCTAAGGTCCCCCCTGAATCCATCCATCCAAATGAAGTTTTTACAACACTGCAAAATAATTTTTTTTTAATAAAATCAAGGCAAGTTAAAGTAATAAAAAGCCAAATGCATTTACGCGTGAAGGTGAAGTCTTTATTAGAATATTTGCATTAAATAGCGATGCCATGTAAGCTGTAGGAGAACCCAAATGCTGGCACACAGGAGACAAAGCAACAAGAATGAAAACTTCAAGGATTTTATCAAAGGAATTCAAATGCAACGATGACAACAGCAAAATACATGAAGGTAAATAAAAGATCCATCCATCATCTATACCTGCTTCTTCCTTTCAGGGTCACGGGGGTCACTGGTGCTCATATCCATATGACAAATTGAGCGCAGATGTAATGATTACTAATAAGAGGCAAATGGGTGAGAAGCTAAAAACCTCCAATGAAACAAAACAAAACAAAGCAAAAAAACAATAATACAAACACAAAGCTGAGGATTAAGATCTAACCTAAACTGAACTCAAACCTTACATGTCGTGACAAGAAAAGCCACAATTCTGTGTTTTTCTGTTAGATTTTTTTTTTACATAAAGGGGAAATAGCAGTTTCAGTTTTTAGTTCCTGTTCGGTCAAATAACATAAGAGTTTAAACTTTGACACAAAATGATGCAAACTCACATCAATAATAGCAGCTACTTATAAGATTTTCTCAAGTGTCAAATGAGTCAAAGAGTTCATTTCAACCCGATGGTGACTCTTGTTTAGTGTCTGTGAGGTGCTCACTGGATGGTTCGTTTGAAATCTGCAGAAAGGGCGTGCTGATCTCCCCAGACTGCAGGTCACTGGCCACCCGCAGCAGGCAGCTCAGAACCATGTCCTTGGCCAGCCCGGCCTCCAGGTTTCCCTCTCGACTGAGCTGCAGAGTGATGTGGTCCAGGCTGGTGAGCACGAGGTCTGAGCCCAGCAGAGGGCAAAGGATGTCAGCATCCGAGTCTGAGCCAGGGGCCCTCTCTCTCACCATGTTCTCCATCATATACTGCTGGTACAGATCCATCAGTTTTTGCTCCAGGTAGTGATTTAGAAGGGAGTTGGAGAAAGGACCCTCGCGGCCCTGGAACAAAAAGCTTCGGTCGCGGCCGCTGCCCTGTCGCCAGTGATTTGAGCCTCTCCTCAGTGGATAGGGCGGACCCCCCTTGGATGTTTGTTCCGGCAGTGAGTCCTCCACAGCTGGGGGTACATCGCATGACTGGAGGAAGGGGCCGACAGCCTGAGTCTCGTTACAGACCCTCAGCTCAGGCAGCACCTGCTCACCTCCAATGTAGAGGTCGCTGTAGTTTTTACAGATGCTCTCGCAGAAGGAAGGAACCAAAAAGGGGGTTTCGCCACCTGAGTGTGCTTGTGCTGGGATTTCTATCTCTGAAGATATCAGCCTTCTCCTATAGACGTCCTGGAGGTTGAAAGACTGCAAAGGAGAAATGTTCAGCTCGTCTGAAGCACCCTCGTCTTCTCTGTCTTCTGTTTGTATTGAGGCGCTGTGATGGATGAGTGGAGGCGGACTGGAGGAGACGTTAGCTGGCCTGTGGGGATTGTGGAAAGCCTTCCGAGGAGACAGGAAGTCCACCTCCTCTGAGTCATCATAAGACATCCTCAGCAATCTCCCTTCACAAAGCATGGCTGTAAAAAACAAGAAAGAAAAAATTAACTAGGGAAAATAAACTTTAAAGGATTGTCCAGATCTTTTGATATTAGATTTGTTTTAAAAGGATTTTAACAAATAATGTCTCGCATAACCTTTTGAATGGTTTCAAAATGAAGAAACAGATTATTTCTGACTGCATTGTAGGGTTGGGCAATATTAGCAGAAAAAATTAATCAGGATTAATTGCGTTTTTTAGCTGATAACAATTAATATGGCAATTAATCCCCTGGAGTTCCTGCATGTCCTAGTCACATGACCAATTTAAATCACTCTAGTAAAAAAGATTTGCTCTCCGTAAAAATCTGTACCAAATTGTGTCAAAAGTACAGATTCAGGCTACACATCAACTTTAAAAATTTGTTGATAGACCAAGTAAAACCAGAGTTATGATGTTTAAATTACTGAACATTTTTAAAAAAATGTTCGTCCTATTTGAAGTGGAGAGGAGCACCGAGCGGACTGACTGGAGAATCCTCCAGTCAGTCCACCTGGTGGCATTAATCATATTAATTGTAAAGTGCCAAAAAATAATTGATTGCAGTTTTTTTTTTGACGATTAATTGCACACAATACGATTTTGCCCAACCCTACTGCACTGACAAGGTAAAGTCTTATTTGAGCCGGGTTAAAACCCAAATTGTGGTGGTTGCTTCCATCATCAGAACAACTCAAGTTTAAAAACTTGAACAGTTCATGTCATATTTATTTTACACATTTTCACACCCCCCTCAATTTTGCATGTAATGGTTACTCCTGTAGAAATTAAATATTTCAGTCTAGAGCACAACTAGCTGTCATTATTTGTGCTTGCCAAAATGTAATTTGATGTAAATAACTGTGATACAGGACTGAAAGTTAAAATAACAAGCATTTGCATGACCTGCTGTGAATTTTTGACATTGAAGTTGTTTTATGATGGCAGCAATCTACTCTAGTCTTGGTTCCACTTGCTGTTAGCTCATTTATCCTGCCAAAATTCAGCTGTATTTCAACAAACTGTTGTCGTTCAAAAAGTTATCTGAAGCAGGTAAGATAATAACTCATTCATAACATTCTGACACATCAGAAGAGCTGAAATTTTGGTTCAACTTTTAAAGACAAAATATCAGAAAAACAAAATAGTGTCAGCTTATTTGTCTACTTTCCAAAAAAATGGACTTTCAAAAGTCTATCTAAAACAGGTAAGATTATTAACCGTTCATAAACTTTTCCCCAACAAGATTTGAACTATTGCTTCAAGGCTAAAAGAAAAAAACATCTGAGGTATAATCTAGATTTTACAACCTTTTTTTCTTGCTATACGTGAAAAAATATTTAAAATTTAACAAAATTCTGAAAAAGTGATCCAGTGTTTATCTCTCTAATAGGTTTTACAGTTCAGCACCTAAAACAACATGTTATGTTTATTAGAAACAATGATTAGGAACAAACTTTTTCCTACCTTAAACCAGAGATAAATTCTCCAAATCAGCTTCTAACTTGTATTTGATCTAAAATCTTCTCAAACATTCAGCATTTTCTTCTTCACAGGTCTCGCAGCTGCTGTATATTCCTACAGTCTGAGTAAATCAGACTGTTTGTGTGTCTGTGTAACGGCAGTTTTATATAGTCCCATAAGAGGAAGTGGGAAAGCTAGATTTTCTCACTTTCATACACTTGATGTTTTTGCAGGTTTCATTCTCAGAACACAAACTTACCAGCTTTTAATTCATCAACATTAGATCGTTTCCCTCCTCTAATTGTAATTACATCTAAATTAGAATTCAAAGATGGACTCAGATCTCTGACTTTAGTTTTCCTTTTGGAAAACAAACTGAAACGGCTGATGCTCAAACGCATGAACAAAGATACAGGTTGATGTTCCACTTTTATGTAAAATAAACAGGTGTTAAGCAGAAGAAAGTCAAATTTAACAAAGAAGTTATCACGAAATGGAAAGTATCAGTCACTGTTTTCCCCCTTTCGTTTTTCTGAAAGGCGGCAGGTGTAAGGTCCAAGTTATGTGACATTAAACAAAGTTTGGAGCTTAGAGAGGTTTTCATGTCATCACCTGTGTCCACAGCAAAACAGAAGTGAGACTGAAGGCCTTAAAGTCAATATTTCCTTGTTGAAACTGTCTGTAGTCAGTATTGTATATATAGTTTCCTGGCTTGATTTAGCTCTTCAACCAGCTGAGTTTGATTATTTCAGACATTTTTTTTCTTTCTGATTTACACAGGAATTCCAGATTTTGCTCAAACAAGTCATCTGAGCAAACCCAATCAAGTGAAATCATTATGTTTTATTTAACCCTTAGTGTTACCGGTCAAAAAATGTGTGAGACATTTGATGAGCATAGTTGACTACAGCAGATGTAGTGATTCATTTTTCACCCCCTCAGTTGCTTTTGGACACGAACACACTCACATTGTCCACTTCTCCTTTTAGCCTCAACGGAAACTTTCACTGGAATCTTTTATCCACAAGAACATTTTATTACATTTTCGCAATCACAACATTGTTTCAATAATATTAAACGCCTTCTGAGGCCTTGTTCACAACACCATGACAGCACAACAACCAGACAATATCATATCTAGGACCCACATAGCAATATCTGTCTGGCCCATGCAATGCTCGGTCCAGAGACCTCAAAGAACAACAGCCCTTTGGTGGCTCAGATGTGGCTGGCCAGAGGTGGTGCATGTATGGGCCAGCACCACATGAACCAAATCACAATCGGCCCAGTTGTGGCATTCCATCCTGAATTGCCAGACCTGGCTCACATCGGGTTGCACCACATAGGGGTCTTTGGGTTGGGGGTCTGTGGTTAATATGAGGGATCAGGATTAAGGGTTAATTTTAGGTACTGAGGTCGGGGATAGGCTGTATATGGCTAATAGAAATGAAATTTAGGATCTGGGATGGTTATTTGTTGTGCATTTCCTACATTTTTCAAAAAATATGACAACACTCTCCTCCTCCTCTGTCTCACCTCATTAAAAACTGACTCATTAAAAACTGACCAAGCGTCAATATGTGACGAGTTGGGAGTGAGAATGGGTTGAATCTGACTTACACCTGTTTGCCATCATGTGGGGGTCACGACCCTGTTGAAGAGTAAAGAGGCCAGACATGAAAGATGCTAAAAAGGAGGAAGTAGAAGACAACACAGAAAGTGATCCAGACTAAAATAAAGAACTGCAAATGAGTCCAGCTCATAGATTCTGTTTAAAAAATGAAAATCCCCATATGAGATGAGTCTCAGCCGAAATGTGCTTCATAACATCTGGCAGACTGTTCACCATTGATTGTGCTCACTTTTCTTAATTACCCTGTTGTTGTTTTCAGTGTTTAATCATTAATTTCATTATATGGTTTAGATTTCAACTACAATTTTGTGTTCTGTCCTCTTTTCTGTATCACTATTACAAAAATAATTTGAAAACAATTATCCTTGATAAACTTTTACTCATAGTAATCTGTGATCAATAGCATAATTTATCTGTAAATTTGTTATTTCTATCGGTTGTATGAACAGTGAGGTCGCTCAGGACGGTCAAAGAACCGAGGACCTAGTTGGACTTTTCACAGATGAAAAAAAATTACAGGTGAGTATATAAATGTATATATTGGGAAGATCATTTTTGAGAGGGACACTAAAAACACAATAAGTTTCATGCATATTGTGTGAACGGATATAAGTCTAAATCAGCTCTAAGGGTAAAAGTGACTGTACAGATTTCCATAAGAGACCTAAATATAATCAAGGTTTTTCCATTGTGTCCATTTGTCTTCATATAAAACTCATCTCAGCTTAGACTTTCTTGTGCGCAGACTTCCTCCTCTTGTAACAGTGGAGCCCAACAATAACAGCAGATGAAACCAAAGAGAAAATGATTTATTATTAATTAAGAGAGGAAACCTTAGACATAAAACAACATCAAATGGATTCTTGAGTTTGCACCAGTTGCCAGACTTGTCATCCTCTGAGTTCATTATTTTGCAGTTGGGTTTCCATATTCCAAAATCTGGGAAGTTTTAACTCAGCAGAAATTCAGCTTTTGTTTTTCTTTATTGTTTTTGTCGAACATAAAGAATCAAAAACAAAATGATTAATCGATGGATGAACATTAAAGCCAAAAGCTCAGAGTTTGTCAGACAGCTTATGTTTTTGTTCACTCAGTTTCCCCTTAAAGAAATGTGACAGGACCATGTAATGATAGCAGTAGGTGTAAAGTTACCTGCCGGTTGCTGAGCAACATCCGACAACATTAAAGACACTCAGATCAGGTTAGACACCTGCTTCAGATCAGCTTTTTACAGAGAAGAGGTTTAGAGACTTCAGCACAGCGTCTGATCCCAGCAAACAGCTTGAGTTCAGGTCAGTTGGTTTGAGAGAGCATTTCCAGATGTCTTTAAATACGGATGGAAGACTCTCACAGATTAAGGAATACAGGTCTGAAAGCATGACAGAGATCAATTAGAGGAATGTTCAGGAAGATCAACAATGTGTTTCGCCCCAACCACCATGGACACAAAGGGCGAGGCGATGGCGGTGGTGGGTTTCGGTCCAGGCAGGACTACCACGACGCCTGCACCGTCCGGCTGGTCCGCAGCACCTCCATGCTTGTCGTGAGAGAGAGAGCTCCGACTGCCGAGGGCTCCACTTTAAAGCGGAGCAAGAGCACAGTGAGCGTGGAGTCCACTTTGTACTATTATCAGAGACAGGAGGACAGGATATGGCTGTATTCACAGAACCAGAACTGCCTGGAGTACCTGGAAGCACTTATGGCTCTTCGAAGGCAGTACACACAGAGCGTGAGCAACTTGAAAAGCAACGAGGCCAAGGCCACAGAGGCTTCAAAGAAGAAGAAACCTGCACCTGCACCTCCTACAAAGGAGGAACCGGTAAGATAAAATTGTATCAAAGACATGTTAAAAGCAAAGAACGTTGCCACTTTTTTTTATGGGCAGACATCAAGAGCCAAACCCACCGCACCTCCGGCCCCTAACGAGGAGGACACATTACAGTTCTTTGATGAGGTCATCGCCAGCTGTGACAGCGAACCTCTGCGGAAGCCTTACAGGGATGACGGCAACGCTGATGTAGACGTCATAGGTGAGTTTGGAGCCTGGTGTCACAATCAGTGATGTAACTCAAACATGTAACAGACATGATATTCACCAACTGAGGAACATTTAAAAAAATTAAAACACAGTAGGTTTGTTAAATTATTTTATTTTTCTTTGTTAGTTGTATGTTACTCAAACACTTAAAAGTACTCGTTGAATGAAATTCTTTTAATTATTTTTTAAAAATTTCCTTACAGATGGTTTTTATTCGTAGATAAGCTTCAATGTTGTTTCAACGTTTGTGTTTTGTCAACAATGTCTGCTATGTTTGGCTCAACTTATTTTCTATTTGTTTTCATGTCGATTTCAAATTTTTTGTTAGATGAAATAACATCCGGTCATGGAAGAAGTAGCTGAGCCAAATGGTGAAGCTGTTTATGTTCAAATTCAGAACATGACCCAAAAGACTAGAGGCAATTTCAGTGCTAAACATTTATTTCAAAAATGTGCAATACAATCAAAAATATGCGCAGAAATGTGCATATGAGTGTCAAAATGAAAGACTAGGGAGGACAGAACAGCGACTGAGAGATTGGATGCCT
The DNA here is from genome assembly GCA_032275365.1 of Anablepsoides cearensis. Taxonomy (NCBI): domain Eukaryota; kingdom Metazoa; phylum Chordata; class Actinopteri; order Cyprinodontiformes; family Rivulidae; genus Anablepsoides; species Anablepsoides cearensis. The sequence continues at coordinate 15,663,913 of JAUBOC010000160.1, read as the reverse complement.
CTGACAGTGTTATTCAAATAAAAAGAGCCACACTTGCCCCTAATAACCAGCTGCCACAAAGAACAAGATCCTGGATACGAGCAGCTGAAGTGAATTTCTTTCATTGAGCAGCTGGGCTCAGCCTTGAAGTAAGGTGATCATCAAAATGACTGATTGATAGAATGTACAGTAACTTTTGCAGTTTTAGACAGATAAACACAAAAACTCAAGGAAGATACATGACCCTATAGACAAATTAAGCTGAAGCACAATAATTGCTTTGTAAAAAAAAAATAATAATAATTAAACGTTTTCCACGTCCTTTAACTCAACACGTTTTTTGAGTGTAATCATTAATTTTACACCTCAAGTTTCCAAAAGTTCTGGTTTTACAAACTGTAACATAATACATGTAAATAAATACAATATTTGTGTTGATTTAGAAATTGTCCAAACTTCCACCATTAGGATGTTTATTACACCCCTTTGCCTCAATAATCATAAGGACTCATACAAAGTTGGACCAGTTCCTTGCATCATTATGAAGTGTCTTATTTTTTTTATTTAAAGTGTAATTTTCCAGTACCACATTAATCGGAGGTAACCTTTTTAAAGGATCTATTAAAACTTTATAAATAGGTATTCATGAATTGAAAGCACTAACCAATAATAAGAATGTTTTTTTTATAAAACACTGTTCACACAAAATAAAAGCATGCTCACATTTTCAGTGTGGTAAATGTAATTTGTTTCCAGTTGCTCAATTTATTTTTTACCTAAATAACTTTATATACTAAAAAAAAATGTATGCATCTACAACCACTCATTGCTCACGTGCAGGGTAATTACTGACTGACAAATGATTCATTGTTAAACTCCAAATTATTAAAGGGGCAATATTATGTAAAATCAACTTATTTGAGCTTGATATCATATTATAATGTCATCCACTCATCAAAAACATATACAGTGTTGCTTTGACTCATTCATGCATGTTTGAGAGTTCCTGTGCTGTCCTAAGGCAGCCAGGCAGGAGATTAAAAATGACCAGTTGAGCCTAGAACCGCCTTTTAGGTACATCTCCTCCTCTGGGTTAAGTCTCCAAGACACAGAGTACAACTCCCCCACGCCTCCTGCAGGCTATCAGCAGCAACAATTAGCAAACAACTGTTGAAACCTTGTCTGCTGAGCTCATAATACTAACAGCTTCTCAGTCCAGTCCGTATCAGACTGCCTTTGAGGAAATGGATTTTTCGGATGCTCTTTTTAAGCTTCCCATGGATGACACGGTTCTTAAAAAACTGGTTGTACTTCAATTTTGGAAGTAACCCTGACAAAAAAATTTTTATTTTTTTGTGTGAGCCACTTTACTGATGCTTTCTTAACAAAAGATTATCACTAAAAGACGATGTAATTCCAAAACTCAGAAGTACACAAACACTGTTGTTGTCTGCCCAGGTAAGCAAAAAACCTTGCATTGTTTTGTTCAGTCATTCGGTCTATCTGTGATCTACTTTTACCATACGTAAATTACGATGTGTGATATTTAGTTGGCTTTTGAACTTTGATGTGTGTGCAGCATATACATCTACCGGGAGTTTTCCTGGAGGGCCGATGGGCTGCGAGTGGGTAGGCCCATGGTGCCACGCTCGACCCTATATTGGCACTGCTGTGAGAGCTTGTTTTGCCGATGCCTCTACAAAGGTTGGGTTATACACATGCTTTGGGTACTCGCGCAGGGCGTGTGCACCCTCGCCAGCAGTGAAGATGTTTAGACTTGGCGCTTGCGTTGTAGATTTCTCCAATAGGACACGTGGCAGTACACTTTATAACTTGTGAAATGTTGAAAATAGGAGAGCAAAAGCGTGATGAACAAACTGTTTAAATGGTGTGCAACACGAGCAGCCTTTGTGTCCCAACCTGGGACCTTTCTGGGTGGTGTTTTTCTCCCTCTGCATGAATTGTTTCCCTGTACTCCAGTTTCCTCTCACAGACCAAAGACCTGCCTTTTGCTTCACTGGTACACATGTAGGTCTCAAACAAATGCTTGCTTTGCAAATGTTATTTATTTTAAACAAAATCATGTTCAAGTCTGAGTAACTTAAACTTGGCAGTTGAAAGTGGGCCAGTCAGTCAGAAACTCCCAGGCCACTTTTTCTCCCCAGTCCACCCCTGTGTGTGCATGAGGATGACAGCGATATATTGCCAAGCTGAAACGTTGTCTCTACTTCTTCAGAAAACCTACTTTCCAGTCTGATGGTAAGGCCTTTTAAGAATACAGGTAATCACGAGAAATGAGAGTACAGATAAACACTGCCTTGCTATTTGACAAGGAACAAGTTAGGATTTTTATGTAATGCACTGAAACTGATTTATTTAGTGTTTACTGAGCATCCACATCTTCATTAAGAACTGCATTATTAACGAGTTATGAGTAATTTATAAGGGTATCCTTAGTGTTAAGAGGTTCCTGTTTTTCTCTTTTTTAAAACAAGGCTTGCACTTTCAGTATTTTTATTTTTACATATTTAGAAACAGTCTAAACTAAAAGTAAATTAGTCTCAAAATACAATATGTTTCTTTGTACTTATCAGAGGTATATAAAGTACTTAAAAAATAACTAACTATGTAAGTAAGTAATTCAATTCAATTCAATTCAAATTCAAAAATACTTTATTTATCCCAGAGGGAAATTAGGTGTTGTTGTAACTCAT
>JAUBOC010000160.1:15643936-15656981 GCA_032275365.1 Anablepsoides cearensis | reverse complement strand
AGGTTGTTTTTTTGGCTTTGAACCCAGAGCAGAAAGATATAAACACTACATATGTATTTGTTCATTTATCGCAAGTCGTCATCGCAATATTAAGCAGTGTTATCGCACATCGCAGGTTTTCCTAATATCGTGCAGCCCTAATGCATGTATGATGGGATCAATAATTGAGCAGCAGCCGCTCCTGTTCCAAAACCGCAATTCTGCATCGGAGGTGGGAAGCTGCCAGATCAAATGTAAACATTTAGTGAAACAAGCATGGCAGATAATATACTGTAGTTTGCACAATGACTTCAGAGTTGATCCACATCCATGAATGTGTAGCATCCACGTTCTTCTTCTGCGCATGCAGGACGCTTCAGGGCTGAAGACTGTGAACGCTGGAGTCTGAAGGTGGTTGAATTTAAATTACAATGTAGACGACCACCCAAAAGAAATTGACATTGAGCAAAAAATCAAAACGGGCTAATAAGACCTGCAGTGTAAACATAGCTTAAAACTAAATGTGGCAGACTGGGGTCACTGAAGACTCTGCAGATGCTTAATGCAAACACTGACTGCATCACAGGCAGCGAGGTTTTAGGGATTTTCTTTCAAGTGTGGTGAAAAGAAACTCATCTGTTTCTGTTTTGTTGAACACCACAGGGTTTATAGAAATGTCTCCAAAACTATGCAACTAATGTGACTAAGACAAGAGTCTGAAAAGCAACATAGCATAAATGTTTTTTTTTTTTTGTAATTTCACAGTCACATCAATAACATTTCCCATGTCCAGCTGACAGAAGATGACTATGTGACATGAGCGGGTGTTGCGTCATAATGCAAAGTGCGAACATGTGCATTCAGATCCTTCTAATTCTTGTGTCTCGGAACATTCAGGGCACATGAAATATAAAGAACAGCCTGACAACAACAAGTGTGAACGAGGTTTAAGATCCAGAGAGGAGCAGCACAAAACATTCCACTGAAACTGAAGTGCATTAAGAAGGAGTTCTCTCAATCTTACCTCTCTACCAGATTTAATCAGATAGGGCAAAATTAGATAGAGAGGATCCATTGGTGTGACAAAAAGGAGTCTTCCATCTGTTTAAAAGAAAAGACAAAAATTAGACAGTCGGTTACAGACCGTCTGGTTCTGAAATCAGCTTTGTTGTGTTCAGAAATATGTTTCAGGTTTCTCTGAGGGTTTATAACCTCTGAGAGTTTCTAAACTGATCATCTGACATCAGCAACATTTCATCGATGATGATGTTCTTTGGACTGCATTGAGGTTAAGCACCCACCTCTCTGCACAGTCTGGCCAACAAACCAGGAGTGAAAATCTTCTTCAAACGCTTTGACCTCGTACAGCTGCAAATCCCCACTCCCCAGCACGTACAGAGACGCTTCGTCTGCAGCAACAAAACGAGAACCGTTTTAGTTTCATTTCTGCAAACGCTGGTCACAAATAGAAAGAAACTGTTGTGAAAGCCCACGAGACACAAACAGAAACCTGGGTTTAGGTTTTGACGTTACAGTGATATGTCAACAGTCCATCTGAAACACACTTTTATATCTACACTAATTCAATATAGACCAGATCTAACTAATGTAAAAAATGTGAAAACGTAACCATCTACAAGGCAAACGATTCTCCAAAATTTGGTGGGAAGTGTTTTAAGAAGTCCAGAGTGAAATCTGTAGACATTTGTGTTTGCACATGCCACTACTAACAAACATTTATATCATTTTATTCCTCGTATTATCCCTCAGGTACTCCACGTGTTCATAATGATTGGAAATCTGAACATAACTTTTACAATGGCATTAATTAGGCAAACATATCTGGAGAAAATTATCTTTGTTTGGTACATGTCTGTGTGTCACAGGCTTAAAAATACAATGCAATTGTATTATTAATATTAACAGTAGTAATAGCAGTGACAACAATACAGTGAAAACAATAATAAATAGCATCAAATGCCACGAGGTTGGATAATGATAAGTGTATTACTTACATCCATCAGTATTGTAACTCCTAAAAATGTGTTTTTAGTGTCACATAGTTTAAAAGAATGAAGCCTCCCTGAAATAGTATTTAATCCTTCTTCTGATTAACATTCATCATCCTAATAAAGTAAAAAAAAACACATTTGGTACAAAACAAGACAAGAGATTAAGAATAAAAAAGTTCAACCTGTTGAGGGGTTCCTCATCCTCAAAAAAGCTGGATCACTGTTGTGCTTCTGTGAGTTTATTACTGAGTCTGCAGAAAGAAGAATGACATGACATTAGGGACCATCACCAAAAACAAGACATGAATTCTCTCATGTGGTTTGCACATGAGATAATTTACTATAAAACCTTGAATTTGTACATGGTGAATCTGTGAGCAGTTTATTCAACATATAGTTCTCTTCTTCTATGCATATTCTGGTTTTTACTTGTTAAAGTTCTGCAGATAGATTAGCCACTGTAAGGTACAACACCTAACATGTGACACTGTTTCATGTTATTGATAAAGTTTATTTGAAATAACAATCAGCTAGGTAGTTAGCATTCGTTAGCTTTGTCTTTTATTGTCTGACGTTACGGTTCTCAAATCCTTTAGCATAAAAACTAGCAACTCAACTGCAACACTACTTGAAGTAACACATCGATGCGTTATTGAAGTTTAATTAATGCTATGTTTGTTAGTATCAGCTACACACACAACTTAACCTACCTGCAGAAATGACAACCCAGCTGTCATTCTGTGTGTTTGGCGTTCGTTTCTTTTTAGTAGCCATGTTGTTGAATTAAACTAAACCTGGACAGTTTCTGCTGCTGAATTAAATCATTCTCTCGAGCTAAAATATTCGCAGGTTACGACTGCAGGGTGTAGCTACTTTAGCCTGACAACATGAGCTCAGAAAGGGCGCCTCTCTGCGGTTCAGATTCTTCCATTTTCTATCAAGTAGATAAAAACATTAAGAGTAAAAGAAAGTCCACTAGAAATGTCCACTGTCTTTCTAAGAATATGTATTTTACTTAAAATAAACGCTATTTATTTTGTCATGTTCTCAAAAAGGGCATATAAATATCTTGTTTTATACTATTATTTTAACCCAATCACCCCTGCTTTTTAAATATTTGGTATATTCCGGATCGACGCCAGAGCAGCCTGTAGGTTATCGGCGCGGCCACTAGATGGCGCCCGAGAGCTTTGTTTAAATCTGTCAAAAATGATTGAGGTTTCATTTCTCTTCGCCCACTTAAACTGATACATCCTTGCTGATTTGAGTTTTCAGTCACTGCTCTGAGGTCCAGGATGTTTGGTGTTTGGTTGTCCATTGGCTCACTGGCATACAACAGATTGAGGGATCCATCTGTGCTTCAATAAGAGGACAGCATCTTTCACTTTCTCTCTCAGGATGTGACACTGTGTGTCCCAGTTGATTTTCAGTGACTCATTTGTTTTTTTGTCATTTCCCCCCTCCCTCCTTTCTTTTTGCATTGTTTATATGGATGCTCAAATGAGAATCTGTAGCAAGGTTGCGTGTGTGTGTTTTCAACCTTTTTATTTGACTATAGTTTTTTAGGGGGCTTTTTATACGTTTTATGGCTTTTAATTTTTCTCTGTGACTCTCAGTCCATTAACAGGTTTTTATTAGGCTCGTTTTAGTAATGAGAAAATGAGATATTTGTGATCTGGTACCCTGCAGGGATTATGAGAGGAAAATTAGGGTCTGCACATGATTCTACAACCTGCTTATTTTCAGTCTCTGATTTTGTGTTTTTTTAACCACTTTTTTTTTTGTCCATACAAAAATGAGTTTTCCTTCTATTTGCCAAAATTTGAGCAACACATGTTCTAAACTCTTTGAACGCTGCATCAGCTCCTCCTTGAAATCAGTTTGATTTATGTTGCTGTGGCAAAAAAAAGAGCATGGGTGAGATATTGTCTGTGAATTACTTGTTTTATGGGTCTCGAGGGAATCGTACACGACAGCCTGTGCAGCTAAATAGAATATTCCATGAAAGCCTTTCTTTCATTTTGGGCTGCTTGAGGGAACGTCTGTGTTTCTGACGGGCCGGGGAGAACAACAGCGGCCTTTTTAAAAACACTGGACCACAGAAAAGCCCCAAAGAGTCGAGTTGCTCTGTCATCAGCACGCGAGAACAAAGTGGATCTAAATTTAAATCTATGGTTTGGACCCCCAGTCTGAAGCCTCTGGATTGTCTCTCAAACTTTACTCCTTCAATCTTGCATCAAAAAAAAAATCTTTACAGAAAAATGTCATTCTCTCTACCCAAGTGTCCTTCCTCCCTTTATATGTTTTTTTAAATTTATAAATAGTAGCTTTCTTTGAAGAGTATCATATCGCCTGCTGAAATGTTGGAATGTCTTGACTAAATCCACAGCAATTTATTTTTATTTTTTCTGCAAAATGATTAACCTTTAGCCAGTCAGACTGATTCAAAAGTTAAGTTCTAGATATAAATCCAGAGATTATTTTCTGAGGCTTTAATTAAAATCATCATGAGATATTTTGCTACTAACACAGAAACAAACAGACTATTTCATCATCAACTGCCATTTGTGGTTCTTTTTATTATATATATATATATATATACGTATGTGGACTTTTTGTTGTTTTTATGAATCATTGAAATATGATATATATTTTATGTATTGGCAGAACTAATGTTTAGATGTTGCAACTTAGACTTCATTTTGTGTTGCTCAAACCACATTTTCACGATGATTAGACAGACATACCACCTGCTGTGGCTTTTTTTTTTAGAGGAAAAGTGTCAAGATCAGTGTTTTTTTCTGTTTTGAGTTTTATTCTCATGTTTATTTTTTATGATGTTTAGCGTCTATGTATATATTTTCTTTTGTTATCTCCCTGTGTTTCCATCCGTTATTGATACATTTCCACAGCTAACCTCTGCTCCTCAGTTCTGCCACGCCCACCTGGTGTTCATTTTATTTATCCTCAGCTGCAGACACCTCCCCTCATTAGTCCTGGTTCATGAGAAATATTCTGATGCATCCTGGGTTTCTGCATGTGATTAGCTCATCTGTTTGATCAGAGCACATCTTGATTTCTCATAAACAGCTATCCACAACAGGTAAGATATTACTTGTTCATAACCTTTCCACATAAGCCCACTTTAGTAAGATCGTTTCCTTTCAGAGAGAAAAGGGACATTTTTATCCAACACTGTTGCCAGGAGAAGCTAACTATAAATAGAAATACAACTGATGCTTGGGGCTTTTATGTCGTGCATAAAACCACATAACCATTTTTGAACTTTAAAAAGGCAAAAACTCCATTTTCCTGAATGAGGGATGCGTTGACGTCCTCACAGCCCACACTCAGAGCAAAACAGATGTGCAGAGAGTTTCCCACTGCTGCAGAAAAGCATTTGAGTCATCATCTGGGATTCCCTTCCTCTCGCTTCCAAATATGGGTGGGATTGAATGAGAGCGGGAAGAAGAATGTAGAAGGTAGAGGATCCCCCTCCTCCTCCTCCAAGTGATGTCAGAGAAACTCAGGCTCATGCTGACTGGAAATTCACAGGAAGGAATGTGGAGAATGTCACTGAAATGCTGTTCATTCAGTCATGTTTGTAAGGTGCCTGCGGTCAACACACTTACTCACACAAACACACTCATGCAGTGTTTCACCAGTCTTCTCACTGGAGAGATGTTTCTTCCCGTAATTCCTTAGATTAGGTTGGTTTTTTTCTTCCTCCTACCACTGACAGCATGGTGAGTCCTGATTCCCAGCATCCACTGCTCTGCTCTACCCTGGGATAAATGTGGTTTTTCCCCTCACCGTGTGTGGCGATGGTGTAATGGCTTGACCATTAAGTGTTTCGTGTAAAGTGGAGCCCTTTGTGTTTTGAAACGGATGAGTAACAACAAGCAGCCTTCATTCAAATGAAGGAGTAAAATTTTCACGGCGATAACTTTTAATGAAAAGATAAGTCAAGTCATAACTAGAGGAGCATGTTGAAACTACTGAGAGGGAGGGGACTGAGAACATTTTAGAAAAGCTAAATATCTGAGGTAAAAACGAGCAGAGGTTCATCAGTCTGCAAAAATCTGATTGAATTAAAAAACTTGTTAAATTAGTCCCACTTGTGCTGAACAATCTCTATTAGTTGACATCCAAACATCTATTATCTTTACCTGCTTCTTCCTTTCCTGGTCTCTGCATGGGTCACTGGTGCCCATATCCATTTTTTGACTATTAAAGTGCCTGTGACATGCATATCCTTCAAATACAAAAAGTCAAAGAAATTATCTTCATATTTAAGAAAATTAGCAAAACAACACATGATTTAACCCATTATGTCACATAACTGGCATATTTTCCTTTGACTTTAGCTCAGCTAAAGTGAAGCAGGAAGTGACATCAAAGGGGAACTCTTTAAGAGAGAAAACTCCCTGGTCTTTGTTTAATGAAACAATATTATTTGAACTCTGACATTTTTTTTCATCTCTCTCTTATAAGGACTAAAATTATCTAAAGAAACATCAGAAGATTCCCTGCTGTCTGGGTTGTTAGTCCATGTAGCAATGCTCTGTTTACATGCAGACATTCCCCTTTGACATCACTTCCTGTTATTTCACATGCAAATATCTCAATAAGTGTTCATCTCAGTGGAGTGAAATTGTTTTTGCAATATGTTATCCATGTTATTTTTCCAAAAGTGTAATCACATTTATCACAAAAAAAATGATGTCACAGGCACTTTAAATAACTGTCAGAGATGCTAACAGAGACCAAATTAAACTGGTTTTCTGACTTAAATCAAAGACATCAGCTCTAACGTCGAAGGTGAATGTAAAACAGTAACCTGGTCGACATCAGACAAGCCCTGCTTAAAAAAACAAAATATCTCTTCAAACTTTGGCATCTAAATGATTTTGCTCAGGAGTTAAATATTCCTCGTTTTTACAGTAAGTTATGTGAATATGTGTGTACTCTGATCGGCTGTATCCTCCCAACTCTTCATGACCTGTACGTCTCCAGAAGTGTGAGGCGAACAGGTGGGATCACAGCTGACCCTTCTCACCCTGCAGGCAGCCTGTTCATACCACCTCCCTCAGCCAGGGTTCAGTCCATTCGGACCAGAACATCCCACCATAAGAACAGCCGTCGGACTCTTCAACATTTAGAATCACTTTATAACTCTGCCTTGGCCAGTTTATCACTGGATTTAAATTTGCACGACTATATTGCTTTTCTGGTCACTTTATTATTGGATCTATTTGCACTACTCTAATGTCTTCTCTGATTACTGTATTGAACCGGTGTACATATGTTTTTTTATATTTTATTCTATTTTTTTTCTTTTATCCTTTTGTATTTTCTATTTTTCTTATGTTCTACTTATTTGCACCTTTACACCAAATCCTGTGAATCCTGTTCATTGACAACGGCAATAAAACGGATTCTGGTTCTGATTTAAGGGCCTTTACCTCTGTCAGTGCCCCAGGTCAGCTGTGGCTACAATGGAGTTTACTATCATCGGTGTGTAAAGGGGTGAATAACTGCAAGTGTAAAGCGCTTTGGGGTCCGACTGGGCTTGATAAAGAGCCATATACTGTAAGTTTTGACCATTTACTATTTTACTGAGAAAAAAGAGCTGAGGACATTACAGTGAGTTGCAAAATTATCCACTTACATTACATTACAGGTCTGGGTTTTGCCTCATTTTAGTATATTCACCTGTTTGTTGCTTCATCCGTCTTCCCTTCAACACTGACCTGTTTCCCAGTCCCTGTTGGTGAAAAACATTCCCATAACATGATGCTGCCACTTCTGTGCTTCCCTGTGGGGATGGTGTTCTCAGCATGATATGGGGTTGTTCTAGATTGCCTAAAAACTCAAGTTTGCTCTTATCTCTTAACTTCTCACACATATTTGGAAAATAAATTCTAAACCATGCAGCTTTTCTTATTATTTCTTTAAGCAATTTTTTTTCCTGGACAGACAGTCCTAAATCTGCAGAAGAGCTGCAGCTCCATCAGGGTTCTCTTTGGCCTCCCAGGTGTTTCTCTGATTAATGCCCTCTCTGCCTGCTTTATGAGTTTTGGTGGACAGCCTTTATTGTGCCGGTCATAATGGCATAATCTTTTTCACTTTTCAATTCACTGCAGCTCTGTGTGATATTCAGGGTCCCGGTAAGTAGCAGCTCCTGAGCATATACATTAGTGGGGCAGACATTTTCTAACAAGACCAAATTTCAGAATTTGCACTACATTTTCTACAGAAAAAGACAGGACACATGTAGTTTAATATTTATTTTTGTTGCTTTGTCTGTTTTGTTGTTGTTGTTGCTTGTTTTAGCTCCCATCAGCAGGTCAAGACTTGTGAAAACAGAACAGTTTAATAACTAAATCAGAAAGAAGAATGCATCCCTTACTATCATCCACCCCCATCTAAAATATTTTTTATGCCCAGTAGTTATTTTTAACTTTATGAGACAGACAGGTACACAGCTAACTATAAAAAAGTAATAATTTCATACTAATAATCCTAATAAAACTTCTGTTGAATGATTCTAAAACCTATAAAACTGAGTGGTGCAAACATACATATTCACCCATTTTGCTTTCAGAAGCCACATAATTAGATAATTAAGATCCACCTGTGGGCAATCTACACACAGACAGACTCTAAAATTAGACTTAAACACCCTCTCTGTTTTTAGTTTTCTGTGTTCGGCTCAAGACTGTCTGTTCTGATTATTTATCTTCTCATTTCTGTCTCACAAATAAACTTTTAAAAGAAAATCTTCCCTGTTGGACACATCAGGTTTTTCTGCACACTTGTTCCTTCATTAAATCAGATCACATGAGGTTTAGCAACAGCAATGAGCTAAAACCAGCACTATGTGTCCACGGGGCAGACTTATGAGACTTTTGGAGCTGTTTGCAGTTCCAATCAGGGCCATACAATAAATCCCCTAAATAAACAGTCAAGAGTACAGCATATATTACATTATTACAACAATTAAGAAGACCTTGTATAAACTTTGACCTTGATCTTAGAGCTGGGAGGATGAAAAAAAAGATGCAACACTGTGTAGAGGTGGTGCAAATGTGTATTAAGTTTTGTTCAATTATTTTGAGCAAATCAAAAGTTTTGGGCAGGACAAGAGAAAGTGAAGACTTTACTAGCGGCCATTGCCTTCCTACGGTAAAATCTGATCCAATCGTTTTAGACTTCAACAGAGTCCAGTAAGCAATTGCTTCTTAATAGCCGAGAGTCCGGACCCTCTGTATGAAGCAAAGACGCTGGTTTTGTAACAGGCTAAGACTTTACTATTCTACATCTGCCTTTGACAGGTGAATAAAAACTGGGAATGAATCACAAAAAAATGTTTTAATTTCAGTTTTAATTTTCCCAAGATAGAACACAGAACAGAACAATACACAGCAAGCTAAGTAATTAGGTCATTTACATCATTTATTTGGAGAAAATACATTCTAGAGTGAGTGATTTTTTTATTTTTTTAAAGGTTGTGCTGTGCCCCCTGCCTTACTGGACTGGACATGTTCTGAAATGTTTTTTTTTTAACTCAACCTTGATCTGTTCTCCAAATTTGTCTCCGACCTGTGCTGTCATTTTATTTAAATCTTTGCAAAGTCAGCTGTACATCAAGCTTTTCAAAACTGACAAGTTGCAGCATTTTATTTATTTATTTATTTATTTATTTATTTATTTATTTATTTATTTATTTATTTATTTATTTATTTATTTATTTTTATATTCACATCTTTAAAATACTTGAAGATGAGACGCAGGAAAAAACATTTAAGCCCAGACAACAACAACCAAAAAATGCAAGTATTCTCAAAAATCCTGCTACTCAAATATGTTAATAAAAGGAAAATATTTTCACAGCCATTTGGTTTTCTCCTTTTGTTCCTGCTGTTGAAGTTTTTTCAAATTCCCTCAAAAAAAGCTTCTGGAAGAGTCAGTGTAAAGCCAAAGAAGGTGTTGAAAGTGGTCTCACTACAACCTTAATGTTGTGCAACAAAAAACTGTAAAGCTTGAGGTACTATTACACCACAGAGCTGACATTAAACAACTCTGACTCTGACATCTCTGACTTCTTTGACGGGGTGTTCTGAGGAGCAGACTCTCATTTACTTTGTGCTTATACAACTGAGTACGGCGGCCATTTCTGCTAATGGTTTCACACTAATTGTAGGTCACGAATATGTGCCAAGAAAATTAAGTCTCGGGGAGGAGATTCCAGAGAAACAAATGAGAGCAATCAGAAACAGAAACATAAACAGATACTGTTTTTAATATCCACTTTTTGAAATAAAAAAAAAAATACATTTTCAGCTTTAACCCTTCCTCTGAATGATCACCGACCGTATCCTTCCTCCTACCTCTTCACCCCTTTACTTTGTCCCGCTCAGCAGACGTCCCGGAGTACTTCATCCCCAACCCTAATTATTGTTTACCAGGATCAATCTCTCTCTCTCACTCAGGCCCTCTCGGTGTCTCCATCAGCGTCTCCCTCCCTCCCTCCCAGCGTACGAGGGACCAGAGATGATGTGGTAATTACATCTGCCGGCTGCTGGTCTGCCGCAGACGGCTCCGCAAGTTTTTTTGCGCTCAGAGAGAAATTAGAGGCTGCTCAGCTCAAGTCCAAGGCTGTAATTAGAATACTAACGTCCCCAACGAATAAAATGTGTTTATTTGTTTATTTATGAGACCCCAGGATTCCAGCGCTCTGTCATTCTGATTTCTAAAGTTGTCTCGTGTCAGGGACCCAAATACACAAGAACCCCAGTAGTTAGAAGAAAACACATCTGCAGATGTAGTTTTCATCCTGTACTGTTAAAAATGATGTTAAAATTTTATTTTATTATCTTTGGAAAGATACTTTTATGTGTGGGGGTGGGGGAGTGGGGGGTATACCACAGAATGATCTAAAATAAAGTTTTGTTTTCTTTAAATTACTGAAACATTTCTAACTTTGGAAGAGATCAACTTGATTTGATCAGTCATCCAGTTTCTTTTCACAGCAAATAACCTGTATAAACAATACAAGTTTAAAAAAAAAAAAACATTTGACAAGATGCAATTTATTCCTTATAAGTTTATATGTGTTTGTCTTTAGTTTGTCCTCTTCTATGTTTTATTTCCAAATCAGAGCAAGATTTCAGGTCCAGGTTGTGTCATTACATTTTTATTTCTGTGACACATCTGAAAAGTGTGACGCTTCTAAAAAAAATGCTGACCTCACAGGAAACAATGTATCCCCAGGGTTTCTTATTTGTTCATTGAAAGTTATCTTTCATTGACTAATACAATCTAAAATTAGAGACTCACTCGCTAAAGTAATAAACCAGACCTTTTAAAGTGGGGTTCTGCGTAAAGGTTATAATAATATCCTGTCTGTTGTAGATTAACAGAGCATTAATGAATCGACAAGCTAACAGCAAGTAAGAACAAAGTGGATCAATGCTGCCTTCATACAACTTGAATCTCCCACCTTTTCTTTTTAAACACAACCAGTGACAGTAGAAGCGCTTGCCAGACTGTAAAATAAGAAACTGCTCTTTTTGTCCCAATTGATAAAAAATAGGTTAAATAAAATAAAACTTTAGTTGCAGGCACAGTTTTTCACTATTGCTAAAACACATTTTATCTAACGTTCCTCAGTTTTCTCAAAACTCTAAATACAAAACACTTTCTCAAACACCTCAAATTATCTACTTAAAACCCAAACCTTCACACCATAATAGTTGCTCACATGCTGCAAAACTGTAAATACTACTACACACTTCACACTATAACAGAAAAATGGAAACAACGATCAGGGTGAGACTGTGATGAAGTGAAGATTCAACTCAGTCTGCAGGCTTCTTTAGATTGATTGTTTTTTTATACAGTGTCCTAAGATGACAAATTGAATTATGTTGTATTTTTATTACAAACTACACCATAAACATTGGGCAGCATCACATTGTTGATCTGGGTTGAGTCCTCCAGAACTCTGTCTATGGGGTCAAGCTGAACTTGTTACGTAATGTTCTCAAAGTTGACATCGTCAGACTTTTTTTTCTTCCTTTATATTTTATCCCTAATGCTTATTTGAACGGTTACAGCTGTAATAATTGCAATTTCCCCCCGGGGATCAATAAAGTATTCTGATTCTGATTCTCAGAGTCTGTTTGTATTGTTCTCCCAAAATGTATCCAATGATGGCTTCTTGCATCAGTATAAATATGATAACACTCCCACCCCCACTTAGCATTCTTTCCAATCTAGAGAAAAAAGCATGCATTTTACAGTACAGAATTATTTGTGTACTCTTAAAAAAACATGCATTCCATAAAAACATTAATGGACATGCTTCACACTGCAGCATTTAACCAGTAGGGATACTTAGATGAAACATACTGTACATATTTACTGTTGTGACCAACACAGTACAGTACACAGTACACAGTATCTTTGTGTTCTTTTAATGCAGGTATTGATGATCAATGAGAACCTACTAAAGATTGGACAGACCTTTTGTCCTGGTTTTGTCATTGACATGCGGTAGACAATGACACGATCAATGACTGTTCTCATCTTGTTCATGATGATGCTGTATGGTGGTCTTGCTCTCCCTTCTAGTCATTTTCCCACATGGGTGGAGAGCTCTAAGCCAGAGTTTGTTTTAGTTTCTGAGACCTGGATGCGTAGAAATGTCAGAGTCAAACACTATAAGTTATCTCTGCTTGGTGCTTGCTTATGATTTGACCCATCTCAAATAGACTTACATCTTTTCCACGACCATGGGATGTGTCTTTCGACATGGTTGTTTAAGAAATGGGAAGCACTTCATTGCACCAGATGGGGTTAAATAACTATTGCCAGGTGAAAGATAATCGCCCATCCAGTAATTATCCAATAGGAGGCTCGTACCTATTTGCTTTGTTATAATCATTTGGTGACTTTTTTTAGCCAGGCAGTGTACATACAGGTGCTGGTCATAAAATTAGAATATCATGAAAAAGTAGATTTATTTCAGTAATTCCATTTAAAAAGTG
>JAUBOC010000160.1:15625796-15643836 GCA_032275365.1 Anablepsoides cearensis | reverse complement strand
TTTGATGAGAGGATAACATTATAACATGATATAAAACTCAAAAAAGTTGATTTTACATGATATAGCCCCTTTAAGTGTTTTAACACTTTCAGGCTAACATTGTAATTAAGAAATTGTTCTTAAAGTTTCTGGTGAAAATGAAAGTTTAACAAACTAACTAAACTAGTGGTGTCATAATACCAGAGTTTTTTTAAGTATTCATACTCGTTCTAAATGCCCTGATGCCCGGAAGCGATACCAATTTTTTGCATGGACGTTCACATTAACATTCACGTTCAACCACCATTAGACCCACATGGTGACATGTCGACACATTCAGTTTGCTGTTTACAGAAATGAGCCTATCTGTGGTCTTTATCTGTGGACGCTATGTTAGCATGTTGATTCTGAAGTTGTTCAATCAGAGGCAGTTATATAATTACCTGACCTGCTTGTTTAGTTTAACCTGCCTCTGTCTGGTGCAGCATGTATTTATGGAACAAAGTTTTGTGCTGAAAGTAGAACAAACTGAAGTATCGATCCAGTAACTTTAGTATTGATATGATCTGAGATCATTACGTTGTTTCATTGGATTCTCAAATAATTCTTACAGATTCTAAACTATTTCTGTTGTTTTACTTTGATGAGATTGTTTCGGTACCTGGATTCATGAAACAACTAACAGAAACTGTTGTTCTCTATAGATGTGAAGGTGCTGCACCGTAACACAACTTGTTTTTGTTGGGGGGTTTTCAGCCCTCTGCCACTTTTTGACACAACTCTCTAAGCTACAGCCGGCCTCGTTTGGTTTAGTTGGTCACTCATTATTTGGCACCAACTTCTCTCCCTGGGGCGAATACACAGAAACACACAGGAAAAATAAAAAGTGTTGCAGGCAGAAGGACTACACAGCAGATACAGGTACTGGATGGCTCAGAGCCCAACATGTGGCCTTTAACTTACCTCAGAAGATGGATTTACCCCGGCAGCTTTATAAAATAACTAGCCAGTCTTTTAGTAAAATTGTTCCCTTGATGGATCTATGCTTTGATGTCGGATCTGTCATTTTTTTCCTAAAAAACGGGAAAGACTCGCTCAGAAGAATGTCACATTAGTGCAGCATTGACATTTTTGAAAATCAATAAACACATTGCCGTTTTATACACAATCGATTCACCTCATGAAACTCTTTGTGTCAGCAAATATTTGTATTTAATGAATCGGTGTTTGTTACTTTTCTCATTATTTATGACCAGAAAGATCAAAAACTTTTTGTGACTTGGGCAAATTTCTGGCAAATTATTTTATTTGCCAACCTCATTATATTCAAGTGTGAACAAGAAGTTTAAATGGACTGTTTGGCTCTCTTTGCTGGACACTGTTAGTGGAGCTGGACACTTTGATCTCAATGGTAAAACAGGTTATTACTCTCCAGACTGGACCCAGTCTAATGGTCTGCATGGTGTCCTTGGCTTTTCAGGGATAAGAAGTTTGGCACGAGCCGCCCAAGCGTAATGTAATCGAAAAAAGGCAAGACTGTGAATCTGGCAGTGTGATGTCATCACAATGAGACACTGGTGTAATATCATGATCATGAGGTAATGGCGGGAAGGGTGTGCGAGTTTATGACTTTGGCACACGCTCAGTTTACTGTCAGTCGACTGCAACAAGGTCCTAATGAGAATGGATGGCCTGCCTCAAGTAATCCGTGTGTGTGTGTGTGTGTGTGCGTGTGTGATCATGTTCTGATAAATTGACGAATGTAGGCTTAATAATGCGATCGAGAAAGGCTTTATGCAGATGACCCTATATAGGTGTAACCTGGAGGAGATGTTTAAAAAGCATGATTAAAACCGTTCACATGAATCTGAATCATTTTCCGTCGACACATTTTGCCTGTTTCAGATGAGACAAAGCCACAACATGAGTAAGTGAGTCTGTTAGAATGAGCACAAGTTGAGTCGATTTCCAAATATATTCCTTTAGGGTCTGACCAATCACCACAGTGTCTTTCATGATGCTGGAAGCATTTATGGATTTGCTGTCTGTGGTGGCAGCAGTGCTTAACACAAATGTTTTATAAAATGTTTTACAGTTTATTTACTGTAACTCAATAAAGAACATCTTAATATCGTGGATTATAGTAGAGTAAGCTTACATATGTCCTATTACATTCCTTTATTATTATTATTATTATTATTATTATTATTATTATTATTATTATTATTATTATTATTATTAATAATAATAATGATAATAATAATAATAATATATACTACTTATTATTATATATTTTTAGAGGTAAGGTCAGAAAGCTGAACTCATAAATAATAAAACTCCATTACATCATTCATTACCTTGAGGGGTTTCTTGACTGTTGATTGAAAAATTTCCTTCATTGACTAATACCAGCTTAAAATAGATGAGCTCACTTCCCTTAAAGCTACACTCCAGATCGTTTTAGTGAGCATCTGTGGGAAAATATGAGCATTTATTATTTTACTTGTTGTAGATAAGCTTTCAGAAACTTCAGTTTGGAGAAAAAGAGTTTAATTCTGGATCAGTGAGCTAACAGCTAGTCTGAACATGGGCAAGAATGTTAATCTCAAAAATCTTGTGGTTGTTTTCAAAAATGCTGATTTAGATCACAGTTAATTTCACATTACGCAGTTATTCTGGCATTTATGATATTCATTTTTGAAGTATCTCAGACAGGCTGCAAGAGAAGTGGTACAAATAGATCCGTCTTCTGAGTGCTAATAAATAACCACCAAATTCTATGTGAATGATCATGTGATCCAAAATCTAATTTGACCTGAAAGTATATAAAACAGCATTGGCAGAAATAACTATATATATTACAGATTAAAGTCATCTCAATCAGCTCAGATTAGCTCTTAGTTTATCAGTCCAGTCTGAATTAAACTCTATTTCTCCAAAACGAGTTAAATCATAGAGCAGTCTATGAGATTTTTCACAACATTCCTTAAAAAAAAGTTACTAACCACTGACTATATCTAATCTTTTCCCCAATAATCAGAACTCATTCATTACATCTTTTGGTTTTTCAGACTTTCTTGAGAACAAGACACCAGTTTCAGTACAATAATGTAATGAGCTTGTGATGAACTGGTTCTCTGCAGGGAGTACCCAACTTCCTCAAGAGATTTGAGCATGTATATAAAATAAATGAACAACGTGACAATAAGCACTGGCATAAAATCAGCAACTACAACCAGTGTCAGTGAATAGGTGGGCGGGATGTCAGCATTAAGGCATTAACTGTTAATAATTTACATGCTTGGTATACAGAAACTTTGATTCACCTTACCAAAAAGCAGTACTGTGTATGCAAGTGTTTTTTAAGCATACTAATTTTAAACTAATTTTAAACTTAAAAGAAAGTATACTTATCAGAGATACATTGTAAGTTTTTTACTTGGCTCATACTAAAAATATACTTAAAGTGTACTTGTAAATTAATAAAAGTACACTTGGGAAAATATACTTTAGTGTACTTAATGACATGCATTGAGGTATACTTCTTTTTGGAAGGACAGTTTTGTCTTAGGGTTTGGATCAACATACTGTTGACTTAATTTTGTACATTTTACTCTTTTGGGGACTAATTTTAGTGTATTCTTTATTTTTACCCATAGTTTTTGTGTGTTGTCTAGAACTTTGCTGCCATAACAATGATGCATTTATCGGTTAAAAAAAATAAATATTCTATTCTGTATGAAAATGTCTCAAATGACAAAATGAAAAACCTTTTTCCAAACAGAAAACAACGTAAGCAAATCTAAAAAAAAATCTCTCCTTTGTCGCCTAAAACAATCAGCCTTTATAATATAGGTGTACATGTCTTTTTTTAAGGGAATTCACTTCCTTTATTTTCTCTTTCCACTTACACTGTTACTATATGTATGTAACAAATTATTATTTTCAGCCTTTAAATCTAAAACTGTGTGAAATATCACCTATATGCAGTGTAACACAATAAATTGCAAATACTTTAAAAACATTAAATCCAGCTTTATTCTTATTTTTTATTTCATTTGGTTAAGGTGATTTTAATTATAAAATATCCGCCCTGTATCTGTACCAGCCCTTTAAATAAACAGATTGGTAACACTTTTTTTTTTTTTACTCTGTGATTTCTTACTACCTAATTGGCGGCTAAATTTGACACGGCTCCGTCTGCAGCGGTGACCCACTGTTTCACCGTCAATTACGGGGGAGCGAGAAGTGAACGCGTGACCTCACCCAGGCAATCGCATGTGCCAAAGTCACCCTGTAGGAATGACATCATTGCCAATGATGTCATCCCAGGATTCCAGACCCTCTCCCACTTCAATGTAGAGCCACACACACAAACACGCACACATACACACACACACACACAGAGACCAGCATGCACACACACTGAGACAGAAACCTCACCCAAGCATGAGTCGTGATATAAACAAGATAAACACACAACAGATGCGATAAGGATGTAATTTGGCCTCAGAACAAATAAAAAAAAAAAATCTGCAGAACCAAAAGTGGCCAATAATAATAATCTTCAAGGATTCTGACAAAAAGCAGGCAGCCAATTTTAACATTTTGTTGTGCTGGAAGAAAAAAAAACAGCTTTTGATTTTATTTTTTTGATGTAATTTTTTTAATGTTCTGTTCAATAATCCCTGAAAACTAAAAAACAAATAAAAAGCTTTAATTAGCAGTAAGCTAAGAACTTTAGAAGGAGCAATAAAAATGTGTTTTAAAAATTTAAAGATTTTAAAAACATTTAAACTGAGCAGACAATAATATATTTTTATTAAACAGTTTTGCAATTGACCACAGACTGAACTGAATACTTAAACATTTCGGATCACAGCTGTGAACTGAGATGAAACTAACCTGCTTCTTGCACTTTCCCTTGCTCCTTTCACACGGGCTCCGCCCCCCCTCGGGCGCTGTGCCCAGTCCCTGACCTTTGTAAATACGTGGCTAATTTGAAGCATGTGGCAGCAAATTGGAAACACCGAGCTTTTTAAACTGTGGACGTTTCTTTTGCACATGCTAATTCCTCCCAGGAGATCCCATCAGATGAAATGACCCAAAGCATGTCAGCGTTGGGGCGACGTTTGGGCCCAGCGGGGGCGAAGGGTGGGCAACGGGTGGGGCAGAGGGTCTTCGAAGAGTGGACAGAGATTGTCTGAAAGGCCAGAAAAGATTGCGTAAATAAGAGTGTGTACTGCTAATGCTCTCCTCCCTCTTTTGGTTTCTTCATCCTAATCGATCATGAGCTCAAACACACACACACACACACACACACACACCTCCCACGCACAAAGTCTTAGTGCTTTACCTCCTGTTTAAAGGCATGATCCAAATAAGACAACAGGTGCATGCCAGGCAGGAGTGCACAAGTGCTCGTGTGAATGTTTCCGAACAATGTGAGTAGAGGAAAAGCAGAGAAAAGAAGAGAGAAAAGGTTTAGCTGGAGCAACTGTCTCAGTTTGGGTGGAATCCTGCGTGGTCAGCCGCCTCAACACTGCATTAACTTAAGCTTGCACCAATCTGCCATACGGAACAAAATTATGTCCTTATTTTTCTGAAATTGTACGGAAAAAAGGTGCTTTTTATTATCATAAGGATTATTATTGATCAAAACAGTGAGTAGCTAGGCCTACAATAAAAATAATATTTGTTGAAATAATATGGTGAGGTATGACGGCCAAAATAATAGTATTGCGCAACCAGCGGTTGCTTTATCCTTGTATCACGAGACTATACCTCTTCCTAAACCAGCTACTGATCTGGTTAATGATAGGCCGACACTGGCAAATAAGAAGGAGACTTTCTTTGTGTTAGCATCGAAGAGGCAAGCGGCTAGCATGGATAAGCTGGCGTTAGCATCACACCTCACCCCAACCCCCTTTGCCTCCAACCACTGCCTAATCAGGTGGGGGTCATATGAACCCCACAAAGACAGCGAGAGGGTCTGGTGGAGTAAAAATTAAAAGTTTCAAGTGGTTATGTTGTTAAAGCTTTTGTAATTTGTTTTTAAAAATTATTCTTGTCAAAAAAAAAAGGAGCTGGTATAGCAAAATAAACATGCAGGTCCCTTAGTTCTTCAAATATTGTCTTTAAGTTAATTAATATATTGATATTTTTCTAATTGCTATCTAAATATGCTTCTACTTAGTGTTGTCATTTGCTCTTGTCTGATGGTCGATAGTGTGCTTTTTTCTCTCCCTTTTTAGCCGAATTATTAGCAAAGCCAGAACTATCAAGTTGGGGCTTTTTAGAGAAAGTTTAGTTTGTAGAGAAAGTTTTCTTTATTCAAAAAAGTTTGTGTCTAATACAGTATGCTAGCAGCCTAGGCATGCTAGTCACTAGTCTTTCTGATGCTAACGCAGATTAATAGTCTCCTTCTCATTTGCCAGCGCCGGCCTCTCCGTTACCGGAGCCAGCCTATCATTAATCTGATCCGCTGATTGCACAATGTTGTCTTAATTTCGACCCTCATACCGCTCCATAAAATAAAGCATCAAACCTTGTTTTGCACCATAAAGATTTATTTGTATCATGCAAACAAAACATTTACAAGAAAAGACAAAAAATACATTTGAAAAAATAATTTTCATGGTATTACATCAAATGTCTCTAAAGAGTGACATGATGTGTAAGAATTAAAATATTTTATTTAATTCTCTCTTTGCATTAAATGAGACATATTGTGTTTTTAAATTCTTACTTTTATACAAGTAAATCATTCAGTTGGGGTTTATATAAAGTGGAACTGCAATGCTTTGGTCTGAAGTCTTCCTTATTGTAACTCCACAAGCCCCTCTTTCACCACTTTTCTGAGGTGTGTCTCAGAGCAACTCATCTCTTAAAGCCAAACTTCAAACCCCAACACTGGGAGAGAGCCTAAATTCTAAATTTCTGCACTACTGGCTCCAATAAGCATCTTCATTTTATGTAAAAAGACTGATTACAGAAATTGTCTTTTAGTTTATATAAGTACTTGGAAATCAGTGCAAAAAGGGTCATTCTGTACTCAGGTTTGAAGACTATGATGGTGTAAGGATCGCTCAAAAGATAGGTTTTGTCTGTTTATTTGTTTTAGTATTTCTTGTTTATTTGATTCTACATTTTAAGAATGAATAAATGACCTGAACTTGTATAACACTTCATCCAGTCTAAGGACTCCAAAGCGCTTCGTACAACAGTTATACATGAGTCACACACACATTCACACACTGATGGTGACGAGCTACATTGTAGCCATAACTTTCCTGGGGCAGACTGGCAGAGGCGAGGCTACCATGCACCTATGACCACCACCAGCAGGCAAGATGGGTTAAGTGTCTTGCCAAAGGACACAACAACTAAGATGGATGGAGAGTGAGATTGAACCAACAACCCATTGGTTAGAGGACTCCTCTAACCACCAGCCACAGGAAATATGACCATCTGTGAGCAGATGGGGGCTGCTGATAAGCTCAGGGTGGCACACCAAAACCAAAGGTTTTTTATGATCTTTCATAAGGCTTATATAAAGAACACTGTTGTGGGAGTTAGGGAATCACCTTCTAATACAGGCTTACTTCATTTCTTTATTTTAAAGTTAACGTCGTTGCTCACCTCATTAAATGAGATCCTGCAGCTTCATAAGAATATTGACTTTCTACATCATATTCTAATCAGTTCATATGTTGTCCTTTTTTAGCAAGTCTTTTTTATGTTTTATTTAAAAAAATTAGAACAAATATACTATTTTATTTTAAAGTAATATTTCTTCAAAAGCAATGTTTTTGCATTTGCATTGCACCCCAGGCATAACTAACATAACTGGTGGCACCCCTGTGTTGAGATTACAGCCAAAATTTTTTTTTTTTTTTTTTTAAGATAAAGAAACTCTAAATATTATTCCCAGAATAAAGTTGAGATGGTAACAATACATTTTGTGGGGACTCAAAACCAAACTAAATGTTTGAGACTCTTATTGTGAAGAACTGTGCGGTTTAGTGTTGTGATTGCTGCTTCTGTATGAGTAACATAAACCACATCTTGGACACTTGATTTTTTCAGTAGAATGTACCAAAAAAAAAAAAAAAAAAATGGAGGGGATTTCTTTTTCTTTTTTTTTTTTTCTTTTTTTTGCTTGGCATAAAAATTAAGTTTGTTTTTTCCAAAGACCTGAAAAAAACCTCTATCCCACCTCTTATCCACAAACAAGCTTTCCTGTTGGTGTAAATTTAGCCCTGGTCCCCTCTGAAGTCTGGAGCAGGTGGAGGTGACAGGGGCCTTGGCCTGGACTCATGGAACAGATGGGTGAGCGCCATGACCGAAGCTTCAGACCTCACAGTCTATAGCTGTAAGACTCATATTGAAATCCCCTCCTCTACAAACAAACACACACCTCTGAAAAAGGTCTGCTGCAGCCTCAAACCCATGGTTACAATCATGCAAAATCCAAAGCTGAAAACAACAGATTTCACTGGCAGACGGCAAAACTGCTTATCAAAACTCTTCAGTACTGACACATAAAAACCTCCAACCATACCTCAATATTTTCAGACTTCCAACATGTAATTTAAGACCGGCGGTCGTGGGTACACAGTCTTCAAAGCGCTGACTATTATCTCCTCTAAAGAAGAAAACAAAGCACACACACATCAAAACTGCTCCACCTTTTTTGCTAAACTGACTTCAGTAGTACTACAAACGCTGCCTCTCTGCATCGTTTCTCATTTCAGAAACTTGCTGATCCCTTAATTGCTGGCCCATATACCAGGATGACATCATTGGTTCAAGCATTGCCAACTGTGCTCGATAAACTCCCGGCTGGTTTCAGTGTGGGAGTGCCTCTGCTGCACAGAAGACTTGTGTGAAAGATGTGAGCGCGACCAAGATCTTTTGTAACAAATTAGTCACGGCTGAAAATTTCGCGAGTAGATGGCTTGTCGTCGGTGCTCGGCGGACAAAAGAAGATGAAGTTGAACCGTCCTCTCCTCCCTCGCGTTGTTGGTGGGTAAAGCTGTTCGGAGAAAAGTGAAGTGCTGCACGGTGAATCGTTTTAGAGAAATAAAGAGTTCATTTGTGGGCGCAAAAGTAGGTGGTAAGCTGCTCAGGGCCACTCTTCAACATCATCCAATAAAGCAGAAATAACTATAGAAACATACTATAATGCTTTGTTTTGTTTTTAATCAAAGCCTTTCTATCCAACAAAAAAGAAATGTGATGGCAGAAAAGTTTGATCCTGTTCTTAAGACTCAATCTCTCTTTTGTGAGTTTGGGATCAGTGGAGGTTAAACAAAACATAACTTAAAATGACCCATACACCCCAACTTCAGAGGTTGTAGAAGAAAACAACTACTGCCATTAGCTTGTGATAAATAATAGATTTGTTGTCATCAAGTCACTTATGCAGACAATTTCATGAATCTAGGAATGGAATACAGCACAAATTAAGCCAGTGATGCGTTCCATACATACTTGGAAGTTGGAATATTTGAGTACAAAGTTGGACAAATTAACCAAAATATTCAATGAAGTCAAATTGCAGCTCGTAGATTTGAAAGTCCCTGACCAACCCTGACCTCAAAATGTCAAAGCTTCAGTTATAAACTTTTTATTATCCGTTTATATTACAGTAAATCAGTCGCACACTTAATATTTTACAATCTCTTTTAGTGACCATGTTGCTACAGTGTTTGAATGCATAGACTTTTAAAAAACCATCTGCTTATTGCTAACTATAGACTGCTCCGAGGTGACATTACAGGTCAGAGGTCTTTTTAAAACATCCCTGCAGTTGTTGCAAACCATGACAATCAAGCTCATAGTGCGGTGAAAGCACGAATAAGACTTAGTCACGCACACCTATAATTTACGAGCCTCAATGAGTAAAGAATTTGCTCAGATCACCTTGTTGAAGACGTTCCAGGCCATCAAACTAAATAAATTAACAAATGTTGATCCAAGTTATTGCTCTGTATTGCTCTGATTTTTTCTATCCTCCAACATGTTGATTAACCATATTGTGCACGCCTACTGATGACGTTACTCAAAACAACCCAGTTACTCTGGTCACTGAGCATAACTGTTCACAATTCCTACTGGATATCTGATTTGCAACTGGAAAACGATCACATCCAGTTTGATATTACTCCTGGATCTAAT
Source organism: Anablepsoides cearensis (assembly GCA_032275365.1). Taxonomy (NCBI): domain Eukaryota; kingdom Metazoa; phylum Chordata; class Actinopteri; order Cyprinodontiformes; family Rivulidae; genus Anablepsoides; species Anablepsoides cearensis. The sequence goes on along the minus strand of JAUBOC010000160.1, from coordinate 15,633,675 downwards.
GGAGCACAGTAACCTAACAATAATGCTGCGCTTGATTTGTCTCAGAGTTGTTAGGTCTGTTTCAGTTTAACAAGCTGGAAGATGTTTAGCTGTTGTTCGGGTTAGTCTTTACGCTAATACAATCGAAAATTTACAGATTTAAGCTAAACAGTTCTATTTTGACAAAGAATTGTGGTTACTTTAATAACTTTGTAGGCATAAGGCAGCCAAAGTGAATTTTGAAGTACAAATTAGAGAGAATTATCGTTATGAAATGTTGTATGCTGTGCTACTGATATCCATCCATCAATTATCTTTTACTCACTTCTTTCTTTCAGGGTCATGGGGGGGTCACTGGAGCCCATATCCAGCAGTCATTGTGTGAGGAGCAGATTACAGGACCACATAACAACCCATTCACTCTCTCACACCTAGCGACAATTTAGAGTTACCAGTTAGCCTAACGCTCATGTTTTTTGGTCTGTGGGAGGAAACGGGAGTGGCCAGAGAAAACCCACGCATGCACGGAGAGAATATACGAAAAACTCCATCCAGAAAGGTCCCTTATATCCGGCAACCTTCTTGCTGAGAAGCAACGTTTCTGCCAACTGAACCACCGTACTGCCCTGATTAAAAAAATTCTTCTGGAAACTTAAAAATATTTGGTAGAAACACCTTAACTCAAACTGTGATTTAATTATTTTGGTTCAAAATATGATGTATTTACAGTGTTGTTGTTGTTTTTTCTTCTCTTTTTTTCTTTTTTTTTTACTTAACAGTAGGTGGCAGAGCTTTTACTGACATCACATTACTGATTCTGAACAAGTTCAACCAACAAGGTTTGCTCAACAACTAAAATATCCATCAATAAAGTGGCTGTTAATGTGACATATGAAGCATACAAGACTGATTTTAAAAAACAAACAAACGTATATTGTTTTATGAGCTTTACGGAATTAGTTAACAACATAAATTAAAAACAATGAACTCCTTCCACCCAAAAAAATTTTGTTTTATTTCCTTAAACTCATTTGTTTACCAGAAACCTGAACCAGGCTGTTAGGTCTTATATATAACTGTGCTAACAACAGACAATAGAGCCAAGACGAATTCAGGCAGTCTGTGGCACTCCTCCGTGTGCTACGTTTTTATCTTAATGACAGTTTAGGCCTGGGCTTTGTGGCGTTATAGTAGCAGCGAAGTTGTGTAATTAAACTGGCTTGCCCCTCAGAGCCCCTCCCCTCTCCGAGCTCTCACCACACCTCCACACTTCTTCCTCTGCCTCACATCACACCAACACCGCTCTAAACACCACCTCGCCTCCTTTTGCGTGTAACTGTGTGTTTTCTGTCTTCCTGGCAGTCCACATCTGTCTCCCTCACTCTCCTTGACCCTGCTTTTTTGGAAGATCTTGTGCAAGCACAGCAATTTGGCTGACGGTGGGGCCATGTGTGTGTGTGCGCAAACAGCACCTTTTCTTCGAGGAAAGAATCAGAGCTGTGGGATGAGGGAAAAGTGTGTGCGGGGGTAACACGTGCTCACACACGTAGCACAAACACACATACACTGCATGGTGATGTCATCTTAAATGACATCATCCCATGGAGGGGAGCCAAAGGACCTGATGGGTTAGCATCCTCCAGTGAGATAAAGAGAGAAAATAGGAAGACGGAGTGAGCGGCTTGTAAATAAGGAGGAAGAAAAATGGGGATGGACTGCTTAAGAGAAACGCTTTCCTCCCCGTTTTATGTTTTTTATTTTTTGGCGTTTGTTTGGGCTTAACGGAGACTCTCTCTTTCAAGAAACCCTTCCTTTCTTGCTATTTGCAGGTGTTACTGCCCTGAGGGAAGCATGCATGAGTGCCGCCAAAGTGCAGCTAAAGTGCAAAAGGATCAATACCCAAACGCACACATAAATACATAACCTACACAAACACGCGCTCTGTGAGAACCCACGGACTGAGCGTGAACACGCGCCCTCATGCAGAGCAACATGGAAACATGTGTACGCACAGATCTAGGCTCGCAAAATAAACCCGTTCTGTCACATCCTGGGTTCGTTGTGGGGACACCTGTGTCTCTGCGTGTTTCAATTGTTGTCCACTTGGCTGTGCTGTGCTCCACACTGTGCTCCCAGCACGCCTGCTTGCTGAAACCAGACACCTATGTGGACCAGCATCCAGCTACACCTCTCCATCTCTGGTGCAGATACTGAGCCCGATCCACTGGGAAGCACATATGTTTTATTTCTACTATTTTAGGATAAAACCAACATGGCTGTGTGCCATTTTCTTGCTTTGAAACACTACCAAACTGTCAGCGCTCTGCATATAAGAGAGTGTTTCTAGAGGAAGGCTTGTGCTCAAATGTGATGATTCAATTTTCCTTATCGCTCAACTGACTCAACAGTATAAATAGTGAAGCACGTAGTGTGGGACAGAAAGGAGCTGGAAAGAGAGATGGGAGGGGAGGGGAACGAGGGAGGGCTGATCGTGATGTGAGGGTGATTCTGTAAGAGGTGAACTAACAAAATACCCCGCAGAATAAAAAAAAAGCTGCGAAACTGCCTCTATTTTTAATATTTAGCTCATTCTGGTCGAGTTGTGTTGAATCGATTTTTTTTTCAACGCGTTTTTGCAAATTGGTCAGCAAGAAACTGCTGAAAAAAGGGGAAGAGGAAGTAGAAGAATTTAGAGATAACTTCCCTTTTGAGTCTCCACTTCTTGGTGTCGAAGTCCCCTCGCTTGTGTTTTACTGGAATGACTCTGTGCATGATGTCTCTGCTTCTGAAACAAAAAGTGACATACACAATGTCTCATGAGCACAGTAGGTTAATACGGTAGTAGTAAGTTGTTTTGTGCATGTGTTGCATGTGAGCTGTGAGGAACACTCACACACAACCTCTTTCCAAAACAAAATAATCACTGTAATGACGAATATTTGCATCCCACTCCACGCACGCAGCTCGTTTTTGGTTTTATTAGGTGACGAATCACCATCAGCCCAATCCTACCTTCATGTTTCTCTCCCTCTCTCTCCCTCTCTCTCTCTCTCCCTCTCGCTCTCTCTCTCTCTCTCTCTCTCTCTCTCTCTCTCTCTCTCTCTGCAGCACTGGTATGGCAAATATGGTACAGGCACACTCCTACTCAGTCAGAGGCCTCGCTCATGAGGCACCAGCTGAAGCCCTCCAACGGCTGACGTGTTTGGTCACTTCCGTGTGTTTTCTCTCTCCTGGCCGCGCTCACATACGGAATGCAAATGCCCTGAAAAGCGAAAGAACGCAGAAGTCATGATCCAGGTGGAGGGTTTGATCTGCTTCGTTTAGCTGGTTTCTAAGGTAAGTTTGCACGCATTTAAGTTTTTTGATAAAAGAGAGGAATATATGTGGTCTGTTTTTTTTCACAGTGGAAAATGAGTGTGGCTTGGGTTAAGTTACCCGTTGAATGGTTTCGACTGACTAAGTAGAGAACATGGAATTGTTACAGTAAAGATGCTGTGTGTATGGAACACCCTCTGTACATGCAACCTTTCTGATACTGTACTAAACAAATGATGTAGATTTTGTAATATATGCCAAGTATTTTATTCATTACATTTGGGTATTTGGATCATCTCTCCATCTTTGTTACAACTAAAATTATGTAATAACAATCACCTGCTTCTAAAAGACGAGAGGCAGGTGATGTAGTTTTTGCTTGTGTGTGTGTGTGTGTGTGTGTGTGTGCTCTTGTTTGTGCTACTTGGTGGGGTGATTTTCCAGGAAAATGCAGCCTCCAGGTTATGGATGCTAAAGACGGGTGGGAGGGTAGGTTTAGGACCAAGGTGTGAATTGAGATTAGATTAGTTTTGGGGTCAGGTAGGTGTCTATGAGGTTAATTGTAGGGTAAGTGGTCAGGGTTAGGCTATAAAATTATCAACAAATGAATGGAAGTCAAATCTGTGCGCGTGTTCATTTTTCAAATTTCAATGAAACTCTCAAAATATAATTATTGGTCATAGATTTACGAACTTTTGGGGCTGACCCAAACGAAATAATGGCTCGAACGTTGAACACTTTACTAATACTAAGCTAAAATGTGCTGTAACAGAAATACTTTGAGCTCTACACATTTCATGAGATATTTTTTTTTTTATTTGGCATTAACTATTTTAATGAAACTCTTAGAAAGTAATCGCTGTACATTTATAACTGATTATATTTGGAATCAGCTTAATTCGAGATGGCTGTCACAGCAAATGAGCACCAAATTTACTACATCTCAAACAATTTCACAGATATTGTACTAAAATTCTGTTGTGATAGTAGCTGAGAGTCCTTTCCACCACACACTCAGAGGGCTAACAACGTGCAAGACTGTTTAAGGTCCTGCAAAAAGTTATTTTCCAGATTTGATGACAACTTTGTCATTTCTCTGACATTAAATAGGTGAGTATATACATTCACACCAAGGAATGCACTGAAATATACTTCGGTGTTAGTTTTTCTTCACAACCTTTGTCATTGATGTTTTACTGCTTTAAATCTGCGAGGCAACGTGAGGTGAGATGAATAATCATAGTGCCTAATGACATTTTTGGTGGTCGGTGCAATGCATAAGTTGCAACAAAAACACATTTTTTCTGCAGAGATTTATTTTTTAAAGTTAAATGCAGGGTTATTTATATCTCCCGGCATAAATGTTTATTTCTTTTAATCTTCTTTTCTCTTTCCCTGCATTTGTTTTGTGCTGAGCACAATTAAAAAAAAAAAAAAAAAAAAAAAGCCCAGTCGAATCATCTGTGACGAACTGTTACTGCAGCGTACTTAAGTGTAGCGACAGAGACAAGTTAAAAACTCCAGGTCTTATTTTAGGCTTTATGAACAGCCTAACGTTTGAGGGATTCTGCGGATGCTGGGCCAAGGGTTTTTAAAGCGGACAAATAGGTGAAACAGGCCCTAATTATCCCTCAATTTAAGGGGAAGGATTTTTTTTTCTTCTCCCAACTTTTTTTTCCCTCCTTAACTTTTCTGCATGTGTTTGTGAAAGAGAGCAGCATTGTTCCAACTCACCAACCAGCGGTTTTCTGTTGACCTACTTCTGCTCTGGACAACAGGGTGCTTCAGACGGGGCCTTATACCCACTGTCTCCTCTCCAGCCCTGGACAGAAAACACAGGCGCTCAGAAAAAAAAAATCTGTACGCGTTGCCATCCATATAACCTCCCTGACATTATATCCATCAGGTTAATTGAGTGCACATCATTGATTTTGGATGTGTCCCCATGCAGCTGACAAGGATCCCATTGACAGAGTGACAGTTGTTTGCATGCAGGCAGTGCATTTTCACTCCAGATGACACAGGCGAGAAGCGTGCTTGTACTATAACGTGTCAAATTCTTTGGGATTTTATACTTTTTAAGCAAAAACAGACACATTGACTAAAGTTGTGGAGCTGAATCCAAACATGACTCACTCAAAAAATGAAAACTGCTCTTAGTAACTATTTTTTTAAAAAGTGGGCTTTATTTCTCAAAGAAAAAAACTGTTTTATATGTCTAGAAAACTGTTGTTTTTGTTTTTGTTTTTTGTTTTTTAGAAAAAAGCAAGTCTTTACGGATAGAAAAGCTGTTGCAGAGATCCTGATCTGTGTCATGTGCGCCATTCTGCACGCACCACACAAACAAACACACAAACAAGAAGAGGAGGTCATGCTTTTCGCTTTGACTCATATAGATTCCTCCCACACAATATGACCTTTCAGTCTCACCTCATATTCTAAATATCCAAAATAGCTAAAAAGGCGCGATGCGCTTATCTGAACGCTCACGCACTCTCCAAATACCTAACTACAGAATAAGCTTTTTAAAAGTTTTTTTTAATGATTATTTTTCCAAACAGGACCAGAGAGGTGTTAGAGACCATCAACTTCATATATGTGATTGGTTTCTTACTTTAAATCCAAACTGCAGCGGGTTTGTCTGACGCGCATTTTCAAAACAGATACGAAAGAAAACGTGTCTACAAAGCAATATGTTATTTTCAATGGGAATACTTTTTTGAGATCCGCATTTTACTAAAGAATATCTCAAATCTCTCCAAAGCCATTTTGTGGCGTTCCTCCTGCACTTTTTTCTTTCTCCCTTTCATCGATGACCTTTAAGAAGGAACCGCAGCCCATCAGATAATTGCGCCTGATTACAGTTTCTTCTTTGCATTCTGACTCTGCATCAGCCCACACATCGGGGCAAATATTCAAATAGTGCTGCAAAGCTATGAGCGTGACGCTCCCAAACACGCCACAAGATTCGGCGCAATTTTTTGACGGCTTTTTATTCAGCTCTGTCACTGAGCTGCGCTTTAAAACGGGAGTAACAGATAATATGGATTTTTGCGCACAGGACTTGAGAAGTTTCAAAATAGACCTGAGTTATTTTTAGAGAGGGAAAGTTGTGGTAATTTTAGTAAAACTTAAAGTAAACCTCAATTTTAAAAGAGAATATATATATGTTTTAAGCAAATGAGTCATTTCATGAGTTCGCTGGCAGCCCTGAAACCACCTAAGCACCAATCCACCTACATTAGTGAAAGATGCACGTTTAAAAAGTGCAAAGGCAATCGAAATATTTACAGAGTTCATCTTTTAAAGCTGCAGGAGAAATGTAAAATCTTATTAGGTAAAAGGGCAGAACAAAGACATTTCGTGCACTGCAATTGCTTTGTTTTCCTTTTCGTATTTTTTGTGCTTCTGTGGCCCTTGTGGCAGCGCATATTTTGCGTTCGTGGCGCAGTGTTGAAAATGATGCATCTGTTAGTTTTTCTCAGTCGAGCAGCTTTTTGTCTTGTTAAAATCGACCAAAAATGAGCTCCAAGTTACGTGTGTGCCCTTTTTACCTCTATTTGCGTCCCTCGGGTTGCGCAACTTCAAACCAAATACATGCACAGATGGAACCTTCCGGGCCGTGGCGCGTCTTTTACGCACGGAGTTTTTTTGCTCCCAGTTCATCCACTCTGATCACTCCGCGGATTATAAAGGATCCTCTTTGACTTATTTTTGAATTTCTGTCACAGTCAACCAGGAAGTTGTATTCGAAACCTCAACCGGCCCCGCGTTTCAGGCCTATTATTTACAGTAAATACACCCAAAATTGATCAGAATAGTTTCTAATCTATTTAAAATCATCTTCATTTATTTCGTCTTTATTTTTTCATCACTGTGCTGGGAGCTCAAACTGCTCACGAGGGCAGAGTGAGGAGAGTTGGAGTTAAAACGATGTGTTCCGCTGAGCGCATGCTGCAGTCCAGGAACTGCTGGCTGCATGCTGAGGGGTGGGGTGGTGGGTGTAATAAGGTAGAGGAGAATGGTGACTTCACTGACAGCCAGCAAGTTAACTGACGCAACGCTACTGTAAGCGCAGCGCTCACCTCTCCATCCAGCATGATCCTGCTTCTGCAGCGTCTGCAGCTGCTGCGCGTCCCCGCGGGTCTACAGCCTGACTGCGTTGCTTCTAAAACCGTTTCTGCACCAGTTTACTCCGACTTGTTGCATCTCCTCCGCCTTTTTTGGACACATGCAGGAAATAAAGTTGTTTTATTGTTTGTTTTTTAACCCGAGTGGCTTTTTAGTTTTGCTTGATTTGAGGGGGATGGTGGTGGAGATTTTGAACTTTCCCGCACGTTATAAGAAAGTTCACACAGTGCGGACGGATTAGCTACGAGATCTGGGTCTCTTTTCATCGTTGTTAAAGTGGTGGGCCCCAACTCCTGCGCTCTTTGCTGGTGGGCATCTCGTTCCCGCCCTGCTCCGGGAACTAGGAAGAGTTGATAAGGCGTGTTTGTTTTCTCTCTTCTCTAGAGACGAGGTGGAAATAAAACATTGAATGTCGCGCCACATGAAAATAACTCTTCTCTCACCAAACACACAC